>CM056059.1:21344651-21804651 GCA_029574335.1 Rana kukunoris
TAGTTCACAGGCATTCCGGAAGGCCCTATACTTGCTTCTTTCCCCAGAAAATCTCTTTGGCATGGGCACTTTGGGCTCTGGTGGTAGCATGATGACGGAGGGAGAAGAAGAAGTGCCTGAAGCGGAAGAAGAGGAAGGCGCGGACAAGGCCTGGACGTGGTCTTCAAGTCGGGTGTAGCCTTCCTGCAGGGCCCTGACTGCTTGCGTTAAGCCATCCAAATGGCGACAGAGTTCAGTCATAGGGTCCACTCCCTGCGCAGGCTCAGACATGGCTGCTCTATACTGTCACGTACCTGGTGCTGAGCAGAGCCTGACGTGCGGGAGTGGCCACTCTTGCTCCTCTGACTCCGGAACCCCTGGTAGTGCAGACAGGAGGTGCTGGAGTTTAGAGTCACACTAGCGCCTGGCAGGGATGCTGTGCAGAAGCTGCGTCGGTCTCCTGTAGTCTCTGGAGAGAGGTGAGTGGAGCTGGAACAGCAGGTCGATGAACGGCAGGAACTTGGTACAGGTGATCAGGATCAGCGGGGTGACAGAGTTCAGGTACTTGAAGCGGCCGACTGGAACCTTAGGCTTGAAGGGAGGTGCACTGTAGTACCGTCCTGGCGGGTAGCCGAGCTGGGTGCAGACCGCTGGAGTGATACTGGAGGGAATGTGCTGTAGTACCGGTGCCGACAGGTAGCAGGAGCTAGTGCAGACGACTGGGCAGTCGGCAGGAGGGAGGTGTTCTGTAGTACGGATGCTGGCAGAGTCAGACAGGCCGGGTCAGATACAGGCAGACGGATTAGGTTCAGGGATGAGGCAACGGCAGAGTCGTAGTCCAGGCCGGGTCGGCAACAGGCGGGCAGCAACCGGTAAAGGATAAGGCAGAGGCAGCGTCAGACAGGCCAGAGGTCAGGGCAGGTAGCGATCAGAAGGGTCAGAGACAAGCCGGGATCACAGGAACAGAGGTCAATCAGGTAACAGGTCTCAGGCGGGTATCAGGAACGCTGAAGATCGAGCAGCAAGAGGCCACGGGATGAGCCCCATTAAATAGCCTGAAATGGCGTCAGTACGTGCCCGCGCGCCGCTGCCGCGAATGCGCATGCCGTGTGCGCCGATGTGCCGCGCTTGCGCGTGCCCGTGCACGTCGAAGTGCCGCGAATGCGCGCTCCCGGCGCCCCTGTGCGCGCCGTTGTACCGCTAGCGCCACCTGGTGGTCGACCACGACCATGACAGATTTACTTATATTTTTCACCTTTTATCACCTATGCATTTTTGGGTACAACATTAGTGTGTTTTATAGATTATGCGCAAGATCTTTATTTTATTTACTTTCTACTCTACTACCATAATGTTGCTGTCGGTTTTCTACGTTTTGACCTATTTTTTTTCCAATATCCCGAAACTTGAGGTCATATGTACAAGAACCTCTTGGTAGCTGTTAGTAGGACATTATGTAGTTGATACCTAAAGTTGACCCCTATTAGCCTTTCCATTTTGTCTCCAGTGGTCTTCTTGGGTATGGTGGACTCATAAAGCCACAAGATGAATCAGCCTTAGATTACATTTTTTAAATACGTATAAAAGTGAAAGATACATGCTCAAGAAGTTTCATGTAATGGAAATGTTCATAGGATCTGCAATTTATGAGGTGTGTACTCATTATACATGGTGTGCTATAACCACCCCTTGGGTTCTATAATCACCCTTTTCCTCTGAAAGAGTGGACATCGATCCAAGAAATGTGTTAGGAACAACAATGCCTTTTGGGGACCTTTATACAAACATGATTATGTATATGGGACATAGTGGATTTACTCATAGGTTGTAAGAATTTGCAGATGTTCAAATTGGAATATATGAAGGTCTAGGCCTTCAAATACAGCGATATCGTCAATGTGTTTTCATGTATAAGGATATTCTTTTAAAGAAGCAATAATAAGATGCATTTTATCTGAATTTATAAAAATATATATTTGTGTACATGCCTGAAATTCCCACTCAACTGGATTTTTTAGTGCTCATTTGACAAGAAGATTGATTAATATTGAAAATATTGAATAATAAAAATGAAAAAAAAAATTTTGTGTAGCGGGGTCATGCCATCATTGACTATTGATAGCGATGCAGACCTGAATCCCCACCAGTGTTCCAGTGATATTGTACTTGTGCGTTATATCTCTTAACAGCAATGCATTGTGAGACTTATGCCTCGTTTCCACTGCACGGATCGGGTCGGGTCAGTAATTTTGGAGCGGTTCGGATGGGTCCGGTCTAATCGCGTGAGAGTTTCCACTGCAAATCAGACCGTGAGGGACCATTCAGGGTTTAGAAAAAAATCCTAGCCCACCAATCAGTGAGATGCATTTGTAGGTCCGCCCTAACCGAACCGTTCCACTCTCTCTGGTCCCTCATCTGAAGCAGGACCCTTGCTGGTGCGGTACGGTTCGGTTTTACGGTACGCTTTCATAATGAAAACACCCAAAATAGCGTACCGTACCGAACTGTACCGAACCGATCCGCTCAGTGGAAACGAGGCATTAAAGTACCAGGAGAAACGGACTCCATTGACAATTTGTAGGAACAGACTACATTTCCCACAATGCTTTGCCTTCTTGGAGCACATGACACCTCCGCACAGCCTTATGGGGAAGGTTACTTAAAGGAAGGGAGGAGCTGTGTCCGGTCTCTTGGAATCTACGTTCTCCCCTCTGCGGAACAGGGGAGAGCAGCTACAGCCAAGCAGCTAGGCCTGAAGCCTGGAAGAGGATCCATCTGGAGACCAACCATCCGGAACAGGCCCGGACTGGCCATAGGGCATACCGAGCAAATGCCCGGGGGGCCGCGGCGGCCCGCGGGCCGGTTGTGGCCCGCGAATGGCCCTCGCGGCCCGGGGGCCGATTGCGGCCCGCGATCGGCTCTCGCGGCCCACGAACGGCCCCCGGTGGCTATTGAGTCTCACTGTGCCCATCAAATGCAGCCACTGGGCCTATCAAATGCTGCTACTGGGCCATCAATTGTCATCACTGTGCCATGCCATCAAACGCAGCCACTGTGCCATGCCATCAAACGCAGCCACTGTGCCATCAATTGTCACCACTGTGCCATGCCATCAAACGCAGCCACTGTGTCATGCCATCAAACACAGCCACTGTGCCACCAACTGTCACCACTGTGCCATGCCATCAAACACAGCCACGATGCCATCAATTGTCACCACTGTGCCATGCCAACAAACGCAGCCACGGTGCCATCAATTGTCACCACTGTGCCATGCCAACAAACGCAGCCACTGTGCCATCAATTGTCACCACTGTGCCATGCCATCAAACGCAGCCACTGTGCCATCAAATGCAGCCACTGTGCCATGCCATCAAATGCAGCCACTGTGCCATGCCATCAAACGCAGCCACTGTGCCATCAATTGTCACCACTGTGCCATGCCATCAAACGCAGCCACTGTGCCATCAAATGCAGCCACTGTGCCATGCCATCAAATGCAGCCACTGTGCCATGCCATCAAACGCAGCCACTGTGCCATCAATTGTCACCACTGTGCCATGCCATCAAACGCAGCCACTGTGCCATCAATTGTCACCACTGTGCCATGCCATCAAACGCAGCCACTGTGCCCTTTAATTGTCGCCACTGTGCCAATTGATGCCGCTGTGCCCTTTAATTGTTGCCACTGTGCCCATTGATGCCACTGTGTCCATTGATGTCAGTTAGCCTATTGTCGCCACTGTGCCCATTGTCGCGGCTGAGCCAGAGGGGGCGGCTGAGCCAGAGGGAGCGGCGCTCCGGTGCCCTCTATAGATGCACTGCCACTGTCTATCTATCTATCTATCTATCTTCTTTCTTTCTATCTTTATCTATCTTCCTTCCTTTCTATCTATCTATCTATCTATCTATTTTTATCTATCTATCTAGATCTATCTACCTATCTTCCTTCCTTCTCTTCTTTTTCTTTCTCGTACATCACGGGACACAGAGCGGCATATTCATTACTATATGGGTTATATGGAGTACCTTCAGGTGTGGACACTGGCAATCTCAAACAAACAGGAAGTCCCCTCCCTATATAACCCCCTCCCCTAGAGGGAGTCCCTCAGTTTTTTCGCCAGTGTCTTAGGTGTTGGTCACGGAATAGCTTTGCTCCACATCCTTGGGATTAAGGGCGGGCTAACCGGATCTGTCCAAGGAGCCTCAGTGCCAAAGTGGACAGTACCCGGGCCCCAAACCGTGGGGTTTTGCCTATAATGCTCCTCTTTGGAGGGCTGGACCCTGGGCCCAGGACTTGGAGTTAGTAAAGACCATAAGTTCCTGTTTGCCAGGGTGCTATATAGGTCCAGGACAGTGGGTACCTTCATAGGACCCCAGGGCCTGAAGGTCTACTACGCTACCCACGGAGATGGGAGAAGATTGGACCGTTTTGCAAAACGTCCTGCGGGATGGAGCAGGTAAGAGGGGAGCCTGCGGGACTTGGTTCGACAGCAGGCTCTCCAGGGGAGATCTTAAGGGGGGTAGCCTGAGTATGCTCTGCATTGGCACCATGGTCACTATGTCTGATGGACAGGATGCCCTAAAATGTTTCCCCCCATCACTTGATCCCCCTACCTATCTATGTATGTTTGCTAGCTACCTGCTGCTCGCTGGTTGAAGATCTTTTTAAAAGAAAAAAAAAAAAAAAAAAGACAGATCTGTCTCTAGGCTAAAGGGACTCCTTAGGCGCCGTACACACGGCCGAGGTTCTCGCTGAAAATCAGCGAGAACCTCGCTGGAATGCACATTCCAGCGAGGACCTCGGCCGTGTGTACGGTCTCAGCGAGCTTCCCGTCGGGAAGCCCGTCAAGCCGAAATAGAGAGCACGCTCTCTATTTCCTCGACGGCCCGCCTGGAAGAATGGCTAGTTGCCATTCCCGACGGGCGGGTCGCCGAATTCGACGGCCGGGAGAGAACCTCGACGGGCGGAACGATGTGTTCTGCCCGTCGAGGTTCTCTGCCGTGTGTACGGCGCCTGAGGGGCCTGTTTTAACCTTACCTTGCCGGGATTCAAAATCTGCCGCCTGATGCGTCCTCCAACCTGCATTCCTGGGCTCCAGAGTGCGTCCCCTCCTGGGCTCTCCCCCCCCCGACAGTCGCGCGCGCGTGCACGCGCGCATGCATATAGAAAATTTTCGCGCCGTTCGGGAGGGGGGGGGCGGGGAGCGTGACTGCAGTGTAGAGTGGGCGTGCCTTCAATTGCTGTTATACACAGCAGGCGCGTTCTTAGCTCAGTTCAGAGCTGAGCTGGAGAGAGAGGACGTAGAGCTGGCAGCACAGTGACTCCCGGTGGCGAGAAGGGGTACTACATGCTGGAGTCAGCTCCAATACTTTTTGTTAAGCCAAAATCCCCTTGGCAACAGGTTGAATGCTGGCAAACATGTTGGGGTGGGGCTGTATGTTGTGAATAATATTATAAAGGAAAACATACTGAGCCCCACCGTTTTTGGGCATTAGTGATCCTATTGTCCCCTAAACCTTATTTTTTTTTGTACTCCTGGCTATAACAGTCTGTTGTTGTAAGCGGAGTCCCTCGGTTTTGTATTATGGCTTCCAAGGGTTCAGGATCAAAACACAAAAAAAAAAAAAAAAAAAAAAAAAAAGACAAAGGGGTTCCTCCTCTGGTTCTGATGATATGCCAATACTTTCCCCACAGGTTATTCCTATAGGGGTCACCCTGGATAAGCCATTAAGGGGGTCTGGTGCTGAGGCTGGCCCAGGTCGGCCCAACCCTGTGGTATCACAGAGGAGATGCTAGCCGTCACCCTAGGGGGGCTAGAGAGAAAAAGTTAACAGCTATGATCGCTGGCTCTTTTTCTGGCAAAAAGTGGACTGGATCCCCATCGCCAAAAGGGACAGAACCTAGAGGAAGGATCTACCACGGAAGAATCGTTTTCAGCCTCCCAGACGGAGAGTCTGTGGGTCCAGTCTTTGACAGACATGGTCCGCTCGGCATTTAATTTGCCATTTCCAGAGCCTCAAGTTCCTGCGGTATCCTCTTTAGGTTCTTTTAAAAGCGCCTTTAAGCAACGCAGCTTTTCCGGTCCATCCTCTGTTAGAGGAATTGGTTTTTCCAGGATTGGGACGACCGGACAGAATTTTTTCTGCCGCCTAAAGCTGACGAGAGGGTAGTCTTTATGCACGTCTGCCAGGAAATATTTGTGCTTGCAGGCACTCTTTCCCCTGACCAATTGCTCTTTAAAAGGGGGCCCGGATGGCTCAGTCGGTAGAGCATCGGACTTTTGGTCTGAGGGTCCAGGGTTCAGGTCCCGGTTCGGGCACTGCTTTTCAACTACCCGTGAGGTCCTTGAGGCCACATCTCCCGGAAAGCACCCGATCTCGTCTGATCTCGGAGGCTAAGCAGGGTCGGGCCTGGTTAGTGCCTGGATGTGAGACCACCTGGAAGGCTTTCTGTTATTTACCCTATGGAAAAGACATTTTTCTAAGAAAGGGGGCGCTCCCAACTGTGGACGCAGCCATCTCATGGGTGAATAAATCATTAACTGGCCTAAGGGGAAACATACAAATGTTTAAGGTCCCGGTCGATAAACGTTTAGAGACACTTTCCAGCATCCTTGGCTACAGCCAGCAGTGGCTGCATGTGGAGTTTTGTCAGGCGTTAAAGAACCAGACAAAACAGATGCTTAAGACATCCCTGCCCAATAGGCAGAGGAGTTATTGGATATTCCCAGAGCTCTGTGCTTTGCGGTAGAGGCTATAAAAAGACTCCATCCAGCAGGCGACTCGTTGTCACTATTTTTAGTGCATATGAGAAGGCTCTTATGGTTGAAGAACTGGGTGGCCGAGCCCCATGTAAAAGACTGCTGGCAGGTTTGCCCTTCCATGGAAAGATCTGGATAAATACATTCAGACTGTTTCAAATGGCAAAAGTACCCTTTTACCAGTCAAAAGAAGTTCCGGGGTCCTGCGTTTAAAAGGCAGCTCCCCCCGGTTCCAGGGCCCTCAAATTTCAGGCAGTACGGACCTCCTGCGCGATCAAACTTTTAACAATGGATCGCAAGGACAGGCCTCTGGGGATCGGTCCCCGACAGAGGGGGTCCGATCATCTGTGGCCGCAGGCTACAGATTAGAATTTCTTAAATTTCCTCCACAAGGAAGGCCTCAATGCGGGCAGCATTGGATCACCTGCTTTACCAGGGCATAATGGTAGAGGTACCAGCCCAAGAACAGGGGCTAGGTTTCTATTCCAATCTGTTTGTCATACCAAGGCTCATCGGCAATGTCAGACCAATTTTGGACCTAAAAGGTTTAAATGCTTACCTAAGGGTTCGCTCTTTCCGGATAGAATCCGTTTGGTCAGCAGCCGCCACACTCCAGAAGGATCTGGCTTCTATAGACATAAAGGATGGTTACCTTCATGTACCAGGTCTTTCAGCCACATCAAATATTTTTGTTTTTACGTTTCGCAGTGATACAGCGTCACTTCCAATTCGTGGCGCCCCCCTTCGGGCTGGCTACGGCCCCCGGGTATTCACGAAGGTCCTAGCTCCTATTCTAGTCAGTCTAAAGGATCCAAGGGATCTCGGTCCTAGCATACCTGGACGACCTCTTAATCATAAGATCACTCGCTTCCTTGGTGGAATGCGTAGTAGCCCTCATGGTTCAGTACCTCGAGAGGTTCGGCTGAGTCCTAAACCGGGGAAAGATCAGCATTTCAACCTACAAAGCAGTTGGAATATCTCGGCACGAGATTAGACACAGAACAGAAGATGGATGTTCCTGCCCCTGGTAAAGGTCGAGGCTATCAAAAGATTGATTCAGTTGGTTCTAAGCAAAAAAGAGCCAACTATTCGCCTATGTATGCGATGGCCATGTTCGAGGCGATACCACACGCTTCCACACTCGTGTCCTACAGGCAGCAATTCTAGCAGCTTGGTTCTGCCCAGTGGTCTGGAAGGCTGGAGAGCGGTCTTGAACAAGTTCACTCGCCAAGGAACTTGGGCAGAGGCGGAGAGGCAGCTGCCCATCAAGGTCTGGGAGTTCTGAGCGGCTCGGCTAGCCCTCCTGGCATAGACATCCAGATTACAGGGGTCCTCGGTGAGAAGTCATTCAGACAATGCCACAGCGGTGGCATATAGGTGAACCACCAAAGGGGGAACCAAGAGTCAAGCCACTCAGAGTGAGAGGAGCTTGGTTTTTCGGTGGGCAGAGGTTTATGTACCCTGCATATCGGCGACATTCATTCCCGAGGTGGACAACCTGCAGGCGTACTTCCTAAGTCGCCAAACCCTGTCGCCGGGGGAGTGGTCTCTGCATCCACAAGTTTTTTTCAGACAATCTGCCAGAAGTGGGGAGTGCCAGACGTGGAGGTCATGGCATCAGGATTCAACAAGAAGCTAGACAGGTTCATGTCTCGAACGAGGGACCCTATGGCCTGCGGAACCGATGTGTTGGTTTGCCCTTGGCATCAATCATAACTTCTATATGCATTTCCCCCACTGCAGTTACTACCCCGCCTGTGGCGCAGGATCATAGCACAGGCCGGTTATCCTGGTAGCCCCAGCTTGGTACCGGAGGGCATGGTACTCACTAGTCCTGAAATTGGCAGCGGGAGGCCCTTGGACTCTTCCTCTAGGGCCAGACCTACTCTCACAAGGCCCGATCCTCCACCCTGCATTACGGCGTCTAAATTTGACGGCCTGGCGGCTGAATCCCTGATTCTCAGGGGTAGAGGTCTGTCTAGGCAGGTAATCCCTACCCTCATTAAGGCTAGAAAGCCGGCCTCCAGGGTAATTTTGTTACAGGGTTTGGAGGGCCTACGTAGGCTGGTGTGAGGCTAAGAGATGGGTTTCCTGCAAGGATACCATTGATAGAGTACTAAGTTTTCTCCAGCTAGGAGTGGATAAAGGCCTGGCATTAAGCACGATCTAGGGACAGATTTCAGCCTTATCAGTGTGGTTTCAGAGGCCGCTGGCCGCCCACTCGCTGGTTAAGATCTTCGTACAGGGAGTCTTACGTGTTAATCCTCCAGTCAAATCACCACTTTGTCCATGGGACTTAAATCTTGTTCTGTCAAATCTACAGAAACAACCCCTTGAGCCGTTGGCTGAGGTACCTTTGGTTTTACTGACTGGAAAGTCGGTATTTCTGATCACCATAGTTTCGGCCAGGAGAGTATCGGAATTGGCAGCCTTATCTTGTAAGGAACCATATCTCATTTTACATAAGGATAGGGCGGGGTTCCGTCCTCATCCTTCCTTTCTACCAAAGGTTATATCCAGTTTCCACCTGAACCAGGATGTGGTACTTCCATCCTTCTTCCAAAACCCACCTCTAGAAAGGAGGGGTTGCTGCATACGTTGGATATTGTCAGGGCCATAAAAGCCTATCTTAAAGCTACAGAGAAGGTTCGGAAAACAGATGTGGTGTTCGTTTTACCGGAAGGGCCCAAGATGGGTCAGGCAGCTGCTTGATTCACCATCGCAAGATGGATTAAACAATTAATCGTTCAGGCCTGCGGTTTGAAGAGGTTGCCTCCTCCTTTGTCGGCAAAGGCCCATTCTACCAGGGCCATGGGCACCTCCTGGGCAGCACATCATCAGATCTCTATGGCTCGAATATGCAAGGCAGCAACGTGGTCGTCAGTCCACATGTTTACAAAAGTTTATCAATTGGACGTAAGAAGGAATGCGGATACAGCCTTTGGGCAGTCAGTACTACAGGCCGCGATTCAAGCTCCTCAGGATCTGAGGGGGCTCCCTTGATTTGATTTGAGATTTACATTTCTTGTTTAAGTTGGATTTACTAGTATTTGAGTATACCTCTAAATTAAATCCTTTTTTGGAAGATGTCTCCCTCCCCTAATTAAAGCATTGCTTTCGGACATCCCATATAGTAATGAATATGCCGCTCTGTGTCCCGTGATGTACGAGAAAGAAAAAGGGATTTTTAAATACAGCTTACCTGTAAAATCCTTTTCTTGGAGTACATCACGGGACACAGAGCTCCCACCCCTCTTTTGGGGAACATTTTGGGAGGCATACTGCTTGCTACAAAACTGAGGGACTCCCTCTAGGGGAGGGGGTTATATAGGGAGGGGACTTCCTGTTTGTTTGAGATTGCCAGTGTCCACACCTGAAGGTACTCCATATAACCCATATAGTAATGAATATGCCGCTCTGTGTCCCGTGATGTACTCCAAGAAAAGGATTTTACAGGTAAGCTGTATTTAAAAATCCCTTTTTTTCTATCTTTATCTATCTTCCTTCCTTACTATGTTCTATCTTTATCTATCTATCTATCTATCTATCTATCTATCTTCCTTCCTTTATCTACCTTTCTTTCTGTATCTATCTCCCTTCTTTCCCTTCTTTCTTTCTATCTTTATCTTTCTTTCTTTATCTACCTTCCTTCCTTCCCTTCTTTTTTTCTATCTTTATATTTCTTTATCTATCTATCTTCCTTCCTTCACTTCTTTCTATATTTATCTATCTTTATTTCTTTATCGATCTTCCTTCCCTTCTTTCTTTCTATCTATCTATCTTTATCTATCTTCCCTTCTTGCTTTCTATCTTTATCTATCTTTCTTTCTCTATCTATCTTCCTTCCCTTCTTTCTTTCTATATTATTCATTCATTCTTTATCCATCTTCCTTCCTTTCTATCTATCTATATCTATTTATCTATCTTCCTTCCTTCCCTTCTTTCTTTCTATCTTTATCTATCTTTCTTTCTTTATCTTCCTTCCTTCCTTCCTTCCTTCCGTTCTATCTATCTATCTATCTTCCTTCCTCCCCTTCTTTCTTTCTATCTTTTATCTTTCTTTATGTTCCTTCCTTCCCTTCTTTCTATCTGTATCTATCTTTTTTTATCTATCTATCTATCTATCTATCTATCTATCTATCTATCTATCTATCTATCTATCTATCTATCTATCTATCTATTATCTTTTTTTATCTTCCTTCCTTCCCTTCTTTCTATCTGTATCTATCTATCTATCTATCTTCTTTTCTTTCTATCTTAATCTTTAAATCTATCTTTCTTTATCTCACCCCACATCCCGTCACTAACCCCCGCTGTGCCCCCCCCCCCCCCTGGGCTGCTCAGTCTAAAATGCCCGGGCCTATTTTTTGTCCCAGTCCGGGCCTGATCCGGAGAGGAACCAGACTGAGTACTTGCAGTTTATGCTTATAGATCAGTGGTCATCAACTTTACCCCACAGGGCCCACTAACAGGCCAGGTTTTCAAGATAACTGAAATACATCATAGGTGATATAATTTGCTGCTCAGTGATTGCAGTATTCTAGTCTGCATCTCCCCCAAGGTAATACATAAAACCTGGCCTGTTAGTGGGCCCTGTGGGGTAGGGTTGATGACCACTGTTATAGATGACCAGAGGAACTTACCAGCTGACCAACGTAACAGTGGAGAGCCATTGATCCGGAGATCGTATGCTGCGGAGCTGAGACTGTTTGGCACGTTTTTCTTCAGTGAAGGCCTCAGGATGGGCCGAGTCTGTTTGGGTGAGAGGGCACCTGCCCGACTTGCAATACTACCTCAGTTTATAAAGTTAGCAGTTATCTATCAGACGGAGCTACGTGTTGTGTGCTGTTTAACAGATAGGCTTAGAGTCGGAAGGTCACACTAGCAGGATTGATTAACGCGGACTGGACGATCGGCCCACGAACATTTGAATTCCTCATACCCCTTTTTCACCAAGTTTAATTTCTCTTTCTTTTTTTGGATTATAATTTAATTAAGTGCACCAACGTTACCAACAAAGACTTCATCCTTAAGAACGTCTCGAAGCTCTTTGAACCCACCCTGGCCAGGGTCTTCTGCACTGGTGTTTTATAGAACTGCCCATATAGAGCTTGCGAGCATAGACTGTCTATAGCAACTTTATTATTTAGGAATATTGCCGGCTTAGTTTAAATTCTGTTTTAATTGCCGACTCCTGCAAAAGCCATTTTTCATATAATTGTCTGTGTATGTTCAATCTGTTGTTCAGTCTTACCTTATCTCCTTTACTATATACCAAGTAAAGTTATTCATTTGGTTTTAACTATATTTCCTGTGTGAGGCTCCTCCTGGAGCCGCAAGTTAAAGAAAGTAATCATATTATTGTTTTGGATTGCATATTTCATATGTGTCATTGTGGCCCCAGCCAAGTGTGAGACACAATACTATTGCATTTGCCTGGTGTGCCAAGGGAGGTTTTGAGCCACTTTAAGGGGGTGTGCAAATTAGTGAGAGTAGATCCCAAATCTATCCAGCGGCTCCTGAGGGGGTAGCGCTCCATTTGCATGCCTCTCTCCTCTCAGGGTAGTTCAAGACGTACCACTCTATCAGGGGTTCGGAATTTATGCTTGTTTTGTTATGTCTGTCATATGCTGATATTCTCTCTGGGTGTGACAAAAAAGGGGGGGGGATGTACAGCTACATATACTGGGACTTTAAATGGAGCGCACAAGGGGGGGGGATAGTGTGCCCCCATCCTTAATCTGAATCCAAAAGATAAAAAAAGTATGGGACTTTAACCACTTGACCACTGGGCACTTAAACCCCCTTCCTGACCAGACCAATTTTCAGCTTTCGGTGCTCTCACAATTTGAATGACAATTACTCAGTCATACAACATTGTACCCATTTGAAATTTTTGTCCTTTTTTTCACACAAATAGAGCTTTCTTTTGGTGGTATTTGATCACCTCTGGGTTTTTTATTTTTTGCGCTATAAAAGAAAAACGACTGAAAATTCTGTAAAAAATAAAATAAATAATCTTGTTTCTGTCATATTAGCAGGTTATTTCTCTCACACAGCATATGCATACCACAAATTACACCCCAAAACACATTCTGCTATTCCTCCCGAGTATGGCGATACCCCATGTGTGAGACTTTTACACAGCGTGGCCACATACAGAGGCCCAACATGCAGGGAACGCCATCAGGCATTCTGGAACACCCAGGCCAATTCTGACATTTCTCTCCTACATGGAAAAATCATCATTTATTTGCTAGAAAATTACATAGAACCCCAAAACATTATATATGCTTTTTTAGCAAAGACCCTAGAGAATACAATGGCGGCCGTTACAACTTTTATCTCGCATGGTATTTTCGCAGACATTTTTTGAACGCGTGTTTTTAAAAAAAAAACTGTTTTGTGCTTAAAAAAAAAAGAAAAAAAAAAAACAGTAAAGTTAGCCCAATTTTTTTTCATAATGTGAAAGATGAAGTTACGCCGAGTAAATAGATACCCAACATGTCACACTTCAAAATTGCGCACACTTGTGGAATGGCGCTAAACTTCGCTACTTAAAAATCCCCATTGGTGACGCTTTAATTACTTTTATTAGTTGCATGTTTTTAGTTACAGAGGAGGTCTAGGGCCAAAATGATTGCTCTCGCTCTAACGTTCGCAGTGATACCTCACATGTGTAGCTTGAACACCGTTTTCATATGTGGGTATGCGTTCGCTTCTGAATGCGGGCACACGGGGACAGGGGTGCTTTAAAAAAATGGGTATTGCAGAGTATTTGGGTATTGCAGAGTATTGGGGTATTGCAGAGTGTCGCGCAGGGTATTTGGGTATTGCAGAGTATTGGGGTATTGCAGGGTATTGCAGAGTGTCGCGCAGGGTATTGCAGAGTATTGGGGTATTGCAGAGTGTCGCGCAGGGTATTGGGGTATTGCAGAGTGTCGCGCAGGGTATTGCAGAGTATTGGGGTATTGCAGAGTGTCGCGCAGGGTATTGGGGTATTGCAGAGTGTCGCGCAGGGTATTGGGGTATTGCAGAGTATTGGGGTATTGCAGAGTATTGGGGTATTGCAGAGTATTGCGCAGGGATAGCTGAGCTGGGATGGATGGATGGCTGGATCTGTGACTGCATTTGTCACAGATCCAGCCACAGCGCTGCTGCTGCCACCTGCTCCCCCCCTCTTCGAACGGTAAAGAGAGGAGAGGGAGGAACCGGCGTCATAAAATGACGCCGGTTTGTTTACAAGTGATCGCTCCGTCATTTGACGGAGCGATCACATAATAAACGGCCGCTATCAGCGGCAATTTACCGCGATCCGTGATGCGCCGGGTCATCTAGACCCGGCGCTCATGGATGATTCCAGGAGCGCGCCCCAGGGGTGCGCTAGTGAAGGATTGTGGGAGGACGTCCCAGGTGCGCTAGTGAAGGATTGTGGGAAGACGTCCCAGGTGCGCTAGTGAAGGATTGTGGGAGGACGTCCCAGGGAAATCGTCCCAAAGTAGCTCCACCGCGCTGTAGCAGTAAAATGTCTATGGCGCGGTGGGCAAGTGGTTGAATGAGGCAGGCTAAAAACACAATATAAGAGTGAGGATTTATTTGCATAGGTGTCAAATTGCGCAACATTGTATATGACAAGTAAATGTTAAAAACATATATAAACACTCCAAGGAATTGAGTGTAATACATTACTTACATTTAACCCTTTCATGACTAAGCCTATTTCTGACATTTGGTGTTTACAAGTTAAAATCCGTATTTTTTGCTAGAAAATTACTTGGAACCCCCAAACATTATATGTTTTTTTTTTTGCAGAGAATCTAGAGAATTACATTGCGATTGTTGCAATATTTTATGTCACACAGTATTAATGCAGCGGTCTTTTAAACGCAACTTTTTGGGAAAAAGACACTTTCATGAATTAAAAATAAAAATGAAAAAGTAAAGCTAGCCCAATTTTTTTGTATCTATTCCTCCCACTAATACCAATGATGGGACACTATTTCTCCTACTAATACCAATGATGGGACCCTATTCCTCCCACTAATACCAATGAAGGGACACTATTCCTCCCACTGACACCAATGATGGGACACTATTCCTCCCACTGACACCAATGATGGGACACTATTCCTCCCACTGACACCAATGATGGGACACTATTCCTCCCACTAATACCAATGATGGGACACTATTCCTCCCACTGATACCAATGATGTGACACTATTCCTCCCACTGATACCAATGATGGGACACTATTCCTCCCACTGATACCAATGATGGGACACTATTCCTCCCACTAATACCAATGACGGGACACTATTCCTCCCACTAATACCACTGATGGGACACTATTCCTCCCACTGATACCAATGATGGAACACTATTCCTCCCACTGATACCAATGATGGGACACTATTCCTTCCACTGATACCAATGATGGGACACTATTCCTTCCACTGATACCAATGATGGGACACTATTCCTTACACGGATACCAATGATGGGACACTATTCCTTACACGGATACCAATGATGGGACACTATTCCTCCCACTGACACCAATGATGGGACACTATTCCTCCCACTGACACCAATGATGGGACACTATTCCTCCCACTAATACCAATGATGGGACACTATTCCTCCCACTGATACCAATGATGTGACACTATTCCTCCCACTGATACCAATGATGGGACACTATTCCTCCCACTGATACCAATGATGGGACACTATTCCTCCCACTAATACCAATGACGGGACACTATTCCTCCCACTAATACCACTGATGGGACACTATTCCTCCCACTGATACCAATGATGGAACACTATTCCTCCCACTGATACCAATGATGGGACACTATTCCTTCCACTGATACCAATGATGGGACACTATTCCTTCCACTGATACCAATGATGGGACACTATTCCTTACACGGATACCAATGATGGGACACTATTCCTTACACGGATACCAATGATGGGACACTATTCCTTACACGGATACCAATGATTGGACACTATTTCTCCTACTGATACCAATAATGGGACACTATTCCTTCCACTGATACTTACCTTAGAACAAAGCCCTCCTGCATTGCACTGTCACCAGTCTTCCTTCTGAGTTTACAGGCTCCGGGCAACTTGAGTGGCCAGGCACGTGGCCGTGCATACACGCCGGTATCACAGCCAGGGCACAGCGCTCTAAAGGAACAGCACGGGTATGCCAATCCCTCAGCGCGCATGCGCCTGTAATGTCGCCGGCAACCAAAGGAGCAACTATTTTACCTACAGGTACGTTTTATTATAAGCTTACCTGTAGGTAAAAGCAAAACTTTACTACCAATTTAAGAGAATAATTTGAAATAACAAGAATTTATAGCTCAATATATGATAATATTCCATTCCAAGCGCTAATCTTATATTATATTCAATATATGGAAACACCCTTCTGAGGGTAAGCAAAGTATCAGTGAACATGTAAGCTAATGGAAATTACATATAAGACTCAACTTTATCCCCCCCCCCCCCCCCAACTATAATCACAATTCTATTGTACCATAAATCATGGATGACACATGTGAAGCTAATAATTGGCTCTGAAGTTCATTCATTTCGGGACATATCGTCTGTGTTTTCTCATACAATAGAAGTAGAGCGGAGATGATATTGTTATATAATGATTCCAATGAACTCCCTGATTAATGTGCCTTTAAAGCATCCAAAATAGGCGTATTCTGCCTCTAATTGGATACACTGGTTGGGTCATCCTGCTTGTTTGCCAAAATACAATTACGTGGAATGGGTCTAGAGGGACAATTTCCCTTTCACGGTGATGACTTAGAGGCAGACTTAGTACTGAACAATGTTTTGCAGCACCGATCTTTAAATTGCGTAGAGGGCTGGACTACCAACAAGGCCAAATGGCAAGACCCCATAAAAGCCATTCCAGGTTTTAAAGTGTTTGTAAGGGCAAGCGAAAAAAAACCTTACAGTGCTCAGTTTTGTAATACATATACATTTCCCTCATGTTTTCTCCCTTTAAAGTCACTGCAAGTACAGAAAAATACTCTCAGGTCCCAATTTTCTCCTGGGGAAAGACAGAACATGCCCTGCTCAGTTGTCTTTTGGTAAACTATTAACTGCTTGCCGACCATCACGTGACGATATACATTGGCAGAATGGCACAGGCAGGCAAATGGACGTATATATACGTCCACTTTAACCACTTTAGCCCCGGACCATATTGCTGTCCAATGACCAGAGCACTTTTTGTGATTTGGCACTGCGTCCCTTTAACTGACAATTGCGCGGTCATGCAACGTGGCTCCCAAACAAAATTAGTGTCCTTTTTTTCCCCACAAATAGAGCTTTCTTTTGGTGGTATTTGATCACCTCTGCGGTTTTTATTTTTTGCGCTATAAACAAAAGAAGAGTGACTATTTTGAAAAAAATGCAATATTTTTAACTTTTTGCTATAATAAATATCCCCCAAAAATATATAAAAAAACGTTTTTTTCCTCAGTTTAGGCTGATACGTATTCTTCTACATATTTTTCGTAAAAAAAAATCGCAAAAAGCGTTTATTGATTGGTTTGCGCAAAAGTTATAGCGTTTACAAAATAGGGGGTCGTTTTATGGCATTTTTGTTAATATTTTTTTTTTTACTAGTAATGGTGGCGATCAGCATTTTTTTTCAGTACTACGACATTATGGCGGGCACTTCGGACACTTTTGACACATTTTTGGGACCATTGGCATTTTTATAGCGATCAAAGCTATAAAAATGCATTGTATTACTATAAAAATGCCATTGGCAGTGAAGGGGTTAACACTAGGGGGCGGGGAAGGGGTTAAGTGTGTTCCTGGGTGTGTTCTAACTGTATGGGGGGTGGCCTCACTAGGGGAAATCACTGATCTTCTGTTCATACATTGTATGAACAGAAAATCAGCGTTTCCCCCGCTGACAGGAACGAGAGGTATGTGTTTACACACATAGCTCCCGGTCCTCGCTCTGTAACGAGCAATCGCGGGTGCCCGGCAGCGATCGTACCCGCCGGGCACGCGCGCGGGACTCGGGGGCGAGCGGCCGCTAAAGAGAGGACGTAGAGCTACGTGCTCTCGCGGAACAGTGCCACCGTCCCGCAGTAATATGACGGCGGGCGGTCGGCAAGTAGTTAAGAAGTGGCATTGTATTTCTTGTGAAAAAAAAAAGAAGTGGCATTGTGGACACGCACGAGTCGCGAGCCCGACCGCAGGTCTCGCGGACTCTATGTCCCCGCGATTGTCTCACGGAGAGGAAGACGGGGGAAATTCTGATGTAAACAAGCATTTCCCCAGTCTACCTAGTGACAGGAAAAAATAAATATATGTGCAATTGTACAATCACCGCGCTTACTAAAAACAAACTAAACATAGAAAAATAAATGTGCAGCGCTAAAAAAACTATATACGGTAATAATAAGAAAGGCTTCATGAATGAGTCCTATAAGTGACCATAAAAAACGAAAAAGTGCCCAAATAGTCCACAAATTCCAAATGGAAAAATTGTTAAAGTCTATAAAAGGATAATAAATAAATCTATAAATCCAAATGGAGTGACTGTGTGTAGATAGTACATCCACCACCAGACAATAATAGGAGGCTTACCGGAGGGATCAGACCTAATTAAGTGTATACTTATCAGGTCAATCAAACTTAGCCAGAAATCAATGTCCAGACTCCAAAGCGACTCAGATGTTAGACAGGCTACTAAAACCACTGGGAACTCAATGTAGAACCAGTAGATGGGACATCAGCCAGATATTACCAATAGGCACTTCTGACAATGAACGATTCAAAAGGCTCAAAGCAAATGGAGTAAAAAAGAGAAAACGGGGGTGCACATAGCGTGAATCTATATAGAAAATATTTACTTTGAAGTAAAAATATTAAATTTACACTCATATTTCAGGTGAACATAAGCATAAAAACAATCAAGCAGTAGGGTCAGTATGTAGTCCCGATGCGTTTCGTTCTCATGAACGTCACCTGGGGCACTCATTCATTGACGGAAGTGCCTATTGGTGATATTTGGCTGATGTCCCATCTACTGGTTCTACATTGAGTTCCCAGTGGTTTTAGTAGCCTGAGTCGCTTTGGAGTCTGGACATCGCTATTGATTTCTGGCTAAGTGTGATTGACCTGATAAGTATACACTTAATTAGGTCTGATCCCTCCCTTCTATTATTGTCTGGTGGTGGATCTACAATCAACACACAGTCACTTCATTTGGATTTATAGATTTATTTATTATCCTTTTATAGACTTTAACAATTTTTCCATTTGGAATTTATGGACTATTTGGGCACTTTTTCGGTGTTTATGGTCACTTATAAGACTTATTCATTAAGCCTTTCTTTATATATATATAGTTTTTTAGCGCTGCACTTATTTTTCTACTCCTGCAATCAGAAGCAGTGATCAGTGTCGTGTCACACGTAGCCCCCCCACAGTTAGAACACAACACTAGGACACACTTAACCCCCTCAGTGCCCCCTACTGGTTAACCCCTTCACTGCTAGTGTAATTTATAGAAAGTACTCAGTGCATTTTTGTGCATGGTCCCAAAATGGTGTCAAAAGTGTCCGCCATAATGTCACAGTCACGATTAAAATCACTGACCGCCCCCATTACTAGTAAAAAAAATATTAATAAAAATGCCATAAAACTATCCCCTATTTTGTAGACGCTATAACATTTGCGCAAACCAATCAATAAATGCTTATTGTGATTTTTTTACCAGAAATATGTAAAAGAATACATATCGGCCTAAACTGTGGAAAAAACATTTTTTTAATAGATATTTCTTGGGATATTTATCAAAATGTACACTTTATTTTTGTTTATAGCGCAAAAAATAAAAAACGCAGAGGTGTTAAAATACCACCAAAAGAAAGCTCTATTTGTGGGGAAAAAGAGAATGTCAACTTTGTTTGGGAGCCATGTCGCACGACCGCGCAATTTTCATTTAAAGGGACGCAGTGCCAAATTGCAAAAAGCACTCTGGTCTTTGGCCAGCGAAATGGTCTGGGGCTAAAGTGGTTAAATCCCTCCTCGTCTCCTCTTACACTTTGTTATGGTCACATTAGCTTTTCCCCACCACTCCCCTGGTCGAGCACTTTAACCATTTTACCTACAGAAGGTTTACCCCTTCCTCCTGACCGGGCCATTTTTTGCAATACGGCACTACGTTGCTTTAACTGACAATCGCAAAGTCATGCAATGCTTTACCCAAAAAAAATTCTAAGCCCTTTTTTCCACCCAAATAGAGCTTTCTTTTGATGGTATTTGATTATAGCCCAGGGGTCTCAAACTGGTGGCCCTCCAGCTGTTGAGAAACTACAAATCCCATGAGGCATTGCAAGGCTAAAAGTTACAAGCATGACTCCCACAGGCAGAGGCATGATGGGACTTGTAGTTTTGCAACATCTGGAGGGCCGCCAGTTTGAGACCCCTGTTATAGCCCAATATATTATAATATTCCATTCCAAGAGCTAATCTTTATATTCAATATATGGAAACACCCTTCTGAAAGTAAACAAAGGAAAATGGAAATTACATATAACTTAACTTTATTATGGTCAAAGAACGACTGACATGTAACTGACACACCCACCCTGCACAGCGCATTCTGCACCCTGATTGGGTAAAGCTTTGCCCAATCAGGGTGCAGCAAAAGCTGGTTGTTAAGGAGCGGGGCCGAGAAGTCGGCTGCGGCATCCTTAACAGGTAGACTAAGGTAAGGTGACCAGATCTTTAAAATTAAATCCGGGGACATATACTTTTTTTTTTTATTGGTAAATGGTAAACTATTTTATACGCATATTTTCCTCAAATGATATATGCAGTCAGTGGTGTAGCGTTGGTTGTCAGCGCCCGGGACAAGGCAAGAAATTTGCACCCTCCGCTAGACTTTTAGCACTCCCCAAGTCCCTTCCACTAGTACTGACCAACTTGATTCCTACACTGACCTACCTGACCACTGCGCCAACCTACCTGATTCCTACACTGACCTACCTGGTTCCTACACAGACCACTACACTGACCTACCCAATTCCTACACTGACCACTGCACTGAGAGACCTGATTCCTCCACTACTCATACCCGTACCCCCTGCAAGAACAGTGTAGATTGGTTGATTTTGCTCACCTCTCCATGGCCTCCATGATAATCCATCGGCGCAGGGCTCTTCTCAGCACCAGTTTCTGTTCCTGACACCCAGCCGCTCCTAATTATCCCCTGCCAAGAGCTTCTCCAATATTCGCGGTACGCTCTGCACCACCCCTTCCCTCAGCAGGGATCATGGGGGACAGGCTGGACCATAGGAGTCCTTGGGTGGGGGGGGGCACAGTAATGATTTTGCGCCCCGCTCTAAATGTTGCACTTGGGGCGAGAGTACCAGATGCTCTCCCCCCAAGCCACTGCAATCTGGGGACAGACTGGCTCCAGGGACAGTGTCCTCAATCCGGGGACTGTACAGGGATATCTGGTCACCCTAGACTAAGGAGACCACCGTGATGTACAAATTGTACACATTGTATAGAACCTGTCTAAACTGGTGACCACTGTTTGCTTTTGTTTTACAAATTGGGGGGAAAAACGGTATAAAAAAATCTCTTTTAGGGAAGGGGATGTCCCTGAATGGCAGTTTGGAAATGTGGTCACAGAGCAGATTGTCCATATCAAATTTGGTTTTCTCTTCTGAAACAGCAGCTTAAGCCAAAGAATGAGTAGCACAAATACAGAATTTTCTTGGCTCTGTCCACAACTTCCCAAGATGGATGACCATAAGCAACCATTTTCGTGAGCAGCAGCATTGTCTGCAATTGTGTTGCATAATCTTTTGGCTCTTATCAGAACTTATCATGCATCTGATGATGTGTTAAAGCCATCTGTGCATCTTCATCCCTGTCACAACTACTGGTGAATGGGAGTGAACCACAACTGTGGTTAAGGAAAGAAGCCTATGCACCTCCCTATGTTATGTGAGATTTCAGTACTAGGCCCCAGGCGTAACTCCAATCAGAGAACATGAATTGGGGGGTCACTACATCATCTCTCTCACATATAGGAATGCATTGGGCTACTAAGGGAGGAGGTATTACAACATAGCCTCCAACCTTAGCTAGACAAAGATATAACGAACATATTCAGTATTTAAGGGCGGAAGCCCGTATACAAGTAACAACGTATGTCAAGCACGTAGCGTATGAGAATACTGTATGAAATAGCAAATTACTTAAGAGAGACACCTTCAGCGTAACTGAGATGAGAGTGTATGTCCCTTTAAGATATTGCACAGCGGTCAGCTGAAGACACACCAATATAATCCCAAGCAGCAGGATAGCATTAAATAAGCCAATTTTAAATACAGTACTTGTAAAGGCTATATGTGAAGCAGGTAATTCTAGAGCAGAAATAGTACTTATCCGTTTTTGCAGGGATGAGTGTTTTCCAAAGTATTGCAGCAGCAATGGAATTTTTCTATGGAGGGTCTGCTGGTGGGTGAAGTGTAGTGTAGGGATAGAGTTGTTTTTTTAGGGGGGCTTAGTGTGAATGCAAGGTTGGTGGTGAAAGGGAGAGTAAAGCCCTGTACACATGATCTGATATCTGATTTTTTTCGTCAGATATCCGATGAAGCTGACTTTCATCAGTCTTGCATACACACTATCAGACTAAATTCCGACCGTGTCCAACGCGGTGACGTAAAACACTACGACGAGCCGAAAAAAATGAAGTTCAATGCCCCCGAGCATGCGTCGACTTGATTCTGAGCATACATGGATTTTTCTCCAACGGAGTTCCACAAAGACGATCGGATGTTCCATTTTTTAACACCCAGCAGTCAATCAGGTAACAGGTATGAGATATACTTACTTACATTGTGCCAAGCTGCACCAATGCAACGCAAATAATTCCTAGAGTTTAGCCTTCGTTTCTTCTTAAATTTGTGCAACTTTGTGTCAGCTATTGTGAGATTACACGCTATACCAGGGATCCTCAAACTACGGCCCTCCAGCTGTGTCGGAACTACAAGTCCCATGAGGCATTGTAAAACTCTGACATTCACAGACATGACTAGGGCATGATGGGAATTGTAGTTCCTGAACAGCTGGAGGGCCGTAGTTTGAGGACCCATGCGCTATACTATCACAGTCACACGATAAGTCGCTGATCGTCCCCATTACTAGTACAAAAAAATAATAATACATAAAAAAATCCAGCATCTATACCAAACGCTATAACTTTCATGCAAACCAAATAATATACACTTATTGGGATTTTAAAGGATTTTTTAACCACTTAAGACCCGGACCAAAATGCAGCTAATGGACCTTGCCCCTTTTTGCGATTCAGCACTGCGTCACTTTAACTGACAATTGCGCGGTCGTGCGACGTGCCTCCCAAACAAAATTGGCGTCCTTTCTTTTCACCTCACCTCTGCGGTTTTTATTTTTTGCGCTATAAACAAAAATGGAGCGACAATTAAAAAAAAAATGCAATATTTTTTACTTTTTGCTATAATAAATATCCCCCAAATATATATATATATATATATAAAAAAAAAAATTTTTCCTCAGTTTAGGCCGATACGTATTCTTCTACCTATTTTTGGTAAAAAAAATAAAATAAATCACAATAAGTGTTTATCGATTGGTTTGCGCAAAATTTATAGCGTTTACAAAATAGGGGATAGTTTTATTGCATTTTTATTCATTTTTTTTTTTTACTACTAATGGCGGCGATCATCGATGTTTTTCGTGACTGCCACATTATGGAGGACACTTCAGACAATTTTGACACATTTTTGTAATTTTCACAGCAAAAAATGCATTTAAAATGCATTGTTTATTGTGAAAATGACATTTGCAGTTTGGGAGTTAACCACAAGGGGGCGCTGAAGGGGTTATATGTTCCCTAATGTGAGTTTACAACTGTAGGGGGGTGTGGCTGTAGGTGAGACGTCATCGATTGTGTATCCCTATAAAATGGATCACACGATCGATGACACCGCCACAGTGAAGAACGGGGAAGCCGTTTACATACGGCTCTCCCAGTTCTTCAGCTCCGGGGACTGATCGCCGCACTCCAGTGGCGATCGGGTCCGCGAGTCACGCGGTCCCGGTGCTTTGGACCGGGTCACGGTAGCGTGCCGCGGCCACTCGCCCGTGACCCATGGCTGGGTACTAGCACAGCACATACCTGTACGTGCATGTGCCTAGCCGTGCTATTCTGCCGACCTAAAAGTGCAGGAGGGGGTCCTTAAATGGTTAAAGGATATGTGTTATAGCAGAATTTTTTTTTTTTTTTTCAAAATGGTCGGTCTTTTTTGTTCATAAATTAAATACCACCAAAAGAAAGCTCTATGGAAAGGGGGACTATGGATCGATTATGACATATCATATGACATCAGCAGCTAGAACAATAATGGCTCATAATTGGAGAGAAAATAAAAGCCCAAGCATAGTAGATTGAATATGTGAAGTGAAAGAAATACAATATGATCGAAAGACAGATAAGAGAAGAGGAATACATAAATAGTCAAATGCCAGAATTATGTCAAAAATTGGATGAATTTCGGCTCTTAACCACTTCCATACTGGGCACTTAAACACCCCTCCTGCCCAGAGCAATTTTCAGCTTTCAGCGCTCTCCCACTTTGAATGACAATTACTCAGTCATGCAACACTGTATCCAAATGATTTTTTTGTCCTTTTTTTCATACAAACAGAGCTTTCTTTTGGTGGTATTTGATCACCTCTGTGTTTTTTATTTTTTGCGCTATTAATGAAAAAAGACCGAAAATTTGGAAAAAAAAAGATTTTTTCTTAGTTTCTGTGATAAAATTTTGCAAATGATTAATTTTTCTTCATAAATTTTGCCCAAAATTTATACTGCTACATGTCTTTGATAAAAATAACTCAACATTTTTGGAAATTATTTGGTCTGTGTGAAAGTTTTAGAGTCTACAAACTATAGTGCAAATCATAAAAATATATCACATCTGATCACACCTGATGTATTGAAGGCCTATCTCATTTCTTGAGACCCTAACAAGCCAGGAAAGTACAAATGCCCCCAAATAACCAACTTTTTAGAAAGTAGCATTCCAAGGTGAATTTATTAATGGGCATGGTGAGTTATTTGAAGTTGTAATTTTTTCCCACAATACTTTGCAAAATTAAGATTTTTATTTTTTATTTAAAAATGTTCTCAAAATTTTCATTGTAATAGCTTATTTCTCTCACATGGCATGTGCATACCACAAATGACACCCCAAAAATACATTCCGCTACTCCTCCTGAGTAAAACGATACCCCATGTGTGAGACTTTTTCACTGCCTGGCCACATACAGAGGCCCAACATGCAGGAAGCGCCATCAGGGGTTTTAGGAGCATAAATTGCACATCTAACTAGTTGACTACCTATTACACTTTTGAAGGCCCTGGAACACCAGGACAATGGAATTACCCACAAAATGACCCCATTTTGGAAAGCTAACACCCCCAACGTATAAACTATGAGGCATAATGAGTCTTTTGAACGGTTTATTTGTTTCCAGCAGTTTTTGGAAAATGTGGAAAAAAAATGAAAACGCATTTTTTTTACACAAAGTTGTCCGTTTCTAAGATATTTCCAACACATAGCATTTAGATAGCAAAAATGACACCCCAAAATACATTCTGCTACTCCTCCTGAGTAAAACGATACCCCATGTGTGAGACTTTTTTACTGTCTGGCCACATACAGAGGCCCAACATGCAGGAAGCGCCATCAGGGGTTTTAGGAGCATAAATTGCACATCTAACTAGTTGACTACCTATTACACTTTTGAAGGCCCTGGAACACCAGGACAATGGAATTACCCACAAAATGACCCCATTTTGGAAAGCTAACACCCCAACGTATAAACTATGAGGCATAATGAGTCTTTTGAACGGTTTATTTGTTTCCAGCAGTTTTTGGAAAATGTGGAAAAAAAATGAAAACGCATTTTTTTTACACAAAGTTGTCCGTTTCTAAGATATTTCCAACACATAGCATTTAGATAGCAAAAATGACACCCCAAAATACATTCTGCTACTCCTCCTGAGTAAAACGATACCCCATGTGTGAGACTTTTTCACTGTCTGGCCACATACAGAGGCCCAACATGCAGGAAGCGCCATCAGGGGTTTTAGGAGCATAAATTGCACATCTAACTAGTTGATTACCTATTACACTTTTGAAGGCCCTGGAACACCAGGACAATGGAATTACCCACAAAGTGACCCCATTTTGTAAAGCTAACACCCCAACGTATAATCTATGAGGCATAATGAGTCTTTTGAACAGGTCATTTGTTTCCAGAAGTTTTTGGAACGTGGAAAAAAAATGAAAACGCATATTTTTTTTACACAAAGTTGTCGGTTTCTAAGATATTTCCAACACATAGCATTTAGATAGCAAAAATTACACCCCAAAATACATTCTGCTACTCCTTCTGAGTACAACGATACCACATGTGTAAGACTTCTACACAGCCTGACCACATACAGAGATCCAACATGCAAGGAACAACGTCAGGTGTTCCAGAGACACATAGCATGCACATACCAAGAATTACACCCCAAAATACATTATGCTGAGCAAAGTGTAAACAAAAGATTACCTGTGGTAATAGTAGCGCAGTTCTACACAGCAGGATAGCACGGGTCCAGGCAGCAGGCAGGGACTTGGTCAGCAACGGCATACACAAGTAGTCAGTTCATGCAACCGGCAAAGGCATGATGTCATAGGTCCTACAGGTAACAGGCAGAAGTAGGGCCTCGTTTAGGACAGAATGGGGACAGGGGTAGAGGCTTCTCCCACCCAAATCTCTTTGAAGCCTCCGGGCAACCAGACCCTAATCTAGGATGAGAAAACAAAAAAAATGTTTTTCTTCATCTAGAAAAACTTTTCTGGAGCCCCTCACATTTGTGAGACCCCTGTGTTAAATCCTACTAGTCCAGTAGCAGGGTACAAGATCAGTCCAAGGGGCAGGCAAAAGGCATGGTCAAACAGTCCGAGGTCAGTTCCAGATCAGGCAGAGGCATTACAGAATCGTTAGGCAGAAGAATGGTCAAAAAAACAAGCCGGGGTCAGTTCCAGATCAGGCAGAGTTATTACAAAATCGTTAGGCAGAATCGTGGTCAAAAAACAAGCCGGGGTCAGTTACAGAGCAGGCAGTGGCATAAGGGGTGTGAAGGTGTATGAAGGCAGGAACGGAGGATTAATAGTTTAGTTTGGTATGGTAAATCCGAAAACAGTCAGTTAGACAGAGGCCAGGCTGTGAAGGGCAATCGGCACACTGGAAAGTTGTGTCTCGTCTGATTCCTTGACTGGAACACACCTTGCATCTTTTTTGACGTCGTCGGCCTGTTTCTGTGGGAGGGACTCTACCGGGAAAATGACGCTCGACGAGACGACTTAAAACGTCAGATCGGATAGTTTGGGGTGGGCCGTTCGGGAAAATAAGGGCAGTGATAAGGTCCTCTTGGTAGCCAAGGAAGCGTTTGGGGTTTTGGGTGGAGTTGCGATAAATTACATATGAGTTGTATATGGCCAATTGAAAAAAATAAATGGCAACTTTTTTGTACCAATGGTACGTCCGCCTTGTGGCAAGATAGGGTTCAAGCATCTGGTCATTGAAGTTGACCCCCTCCCATAAACAAATTATAGTCCTGGATGCATGTTGGCTTTCGAATGACGGTGCCACGCCTTCTGCGGGTTTCAACGACGGTGTCATTGTGGATGGTGGATAGCATGTAAACATCCCTTCTGTCCTTCCACTTCACTGCCAGGACCTCCTTATTTCGCAGACTTGCCGATTCTCCACTTTTCAGCTTCTTATTCACGAGACTTTGAGGAAAGCCTTTCCGATTATTCCTGATGGTGCCACATGCTGGCGTCTTCTTCCGGTGCAGGTTGTGGAACAGGGGAAGGGAGGTATAGAAGTTATCCACGTATAGATGGTATCCCTTTTCCAATAGAGGGGTGATGAGGTCCCAAACAATTTTGCCACTTGATCCCAAGTAGTCTGGGCAATTAGGGGGATTCAGCTGGGTGTCCTTGCCTTCGTACACTCTGAAGGCATACAAGTATCCTGTGACTCGGTCACACAATTTGTAGATCTTCACGCCATAGCGGGCTCTTTTGCTGGGGATGAATTGTTTTATTTGAAGCCTGCCAGTGAATTTCACAAGGGACTCATCCACACAGATGTGTTGGTCCGGGGTATACAATTGGGGGAATTTTTCAGAAAAATAAGTCAGTAAGGGCCGAATTTTAAAAAGCCTGTCGTGATTTGGGTGACTTCGGGGATGGCACTGGGTGTTATGGTTAAAATGTAGAAATCTCATGATGGCATAATATCGGGATCTGGGCATTATGCTGGAGAAGATTGGCATGTGATAAATTGGGTTTTTGGACCAAAAGGCACGTGAAGAATTTTTTGGGTTGAGTCCCATACATAATGTGAGGCCTAAAAAAAATTTCAACTCCTCCACCGTAAGGTCTCTCCACTGGAAGGGACGGGCATGATAGGATGTGGGATTTCTTTCAATAAATTGTTGTGCAAATAGTTGCACTGGGCACAATTTCAGATAGCATGTCCTCTGTGAACATCAGGTTGAAAAAATCGATCGGGGAAAAATTCTCCGTGTCCACTTGGACTCCTGGCTGGGCCGTGAAAGGGGGAATGTTGGCTTCCCCGGAATTTGGAGGAAGCCACACAGGGTTCTGAAGGGCATAGGGAAGGCCGGCATGGGTCTTTGGCCTTTCTTGCTGAGGCACTGCGGTGCTGGTGGAAGGCACTGCGGTGCTGGTGGAAGGCACTGCGGTGCTGGTGGATGGCACTGCCTCCTGACCAGAACGCCTTCGTTTAGCGGGCCGGCTATCTTCCTCCTCGGAGTCACTCAGTGTTCCGCTACTGGGGGCTGGCTCATAGTTGACGTCCGACTCAGAAGAAAAATTGGAAGTGGAGTTTGAACGAGAGAGGTCCATGTTGCTCTCATCGGGCGCAGAAATAATTTGGAATGCCTCCTCTAGTGAATAGGATTTTTTTTGACATGTTTTGGCGGAGCAGATGGGCACGGATTGGCACAGGTGGGCACTGAGGTGGCACTGATGAGGCGGCACAGGTGGGCACTGATTGGCGGCACAGGTGAGCACTGATTGGCGGCACAGGTGAGCACTGATTGGCGGCACAGGTGAGCACTGATTGGCGGCACAGGTGGGCACTGATTGGCGGCACAACACAGGTGGGCACTGATTGGCGGCACAACACAGGTGGGCACTGATTGGCGGCACAACACAGGTGGGCACTGATTGGCGGCACAGGTGAGCACTGATTGGCGGCACAGGTGAGCACTGATTGGCGGCACAGGTGAGCACTGATTGGCGGCACAGGTGGGCAACTGTATTGGCACAGGTGGGCAACTGTATTGGCACAGGTGGCAACTGTATGGGCACAGGTGGCAACTGTATGGGCACAGGTGGCAACTGTATGGGCACAGGTGGCAACTGTATGGGCACAGATGTGGCACTGTATAGGCACTGTATGGGCACTGTGGTGGCACTGTATGGGCACTGTGGCACTGTATGGGCACTGTGGTGGCACTGTATGGGCACTGTGATGGAACTGTATGGGCGCTGTATTAAACTCACAGAACTTTCTCCCTCCTCACACGCTGTCTCTGTGTGAGGAGGGAGAAGCGGCGATGAGAGATGATCTCATTTTTTTACATTTGAGATCATCTCTCATTCGTCCTCAGATCGCATCTGAACGGCCACTCCGATTGGCCGTTCAGGGCGATCTGTGATTGGCTGTGTCCAAGGGACACGGCCAGCAACAGAATTTCCCCGACGCGCACTCCAGAGCGCGCGCAGGGAACCAGGAAGCAACTGCCGTCAAATGACGGCATGTTGGAAATTGAGGTCCGCGCCGTTGCCGTCATTCGGCGATACGGCGGGCCTCAAGTGGTTAAATAGAATGAAAGAATATGTATAAGTGTGGAAAATCTGTAAAAACTTGAAGGTTTCTTGTAAAAGGAATATAAAATGAGTACATGGAAAGGGAAAGAATAGAGTTTTTTTTTTCTGTGACGTTGATGGTGTATGAAAGTGTGATAGGATGAAAATAAGACAGTAGGATATATGAAGGCACATATAGGAAAGAAAAAGAAAGCTCTATTTGTGTGGAAAAAAAAATTGATACAAATTTGGTGTGGGTACAGTTGCATGACCGTGCATTCGCTAGTTAATGTAGCGCAGTGCCAAATAGCAAAAAAATGGCCTGGTCATGAAGAGGGTAAAATCTTCCGGAGCCAACTTTAATTTCCTACTTTGTGTAATTTTATTAGAACTAGGAAAAATAGTCCCTTTGCTCCAAAGTAAAAATCACTGGCAGAATGACATGTTTGCTCGTGATCCAATGCCCCTCTACAGCCTTGCTTTGACCGAATTCCTCCAAAGAGGGGAAAATTAAACAGCTATGCAATTTCTCCCTCTGCCATGAAAGCTGTGAGCGAGCCAACCATTTCCTAATGTGATCAGCTCAGCGGACGACGAGTGCCAGGTTTAAAAATCAGACTTTCCAGAGCCGATTCCGATGCAGGGAGCAGCCAGGGCCTAAAGCCCAGAAGGGAATGTCAGAATCCTGGCGAGGAATGGCATGCCTCTGCATGGATTTACTGTTGGGATGTCAATGTTGGGGAGCGGCTTGGCTCCTAATCATTTGACTCTGATTTCCCTGGGGGGTTCATTCTCTGTAATTAAGACTTTTTCAGCTGGCACCTGTCTCTGCTTCACAGACAATTATCACCCCTTGCTACGGAACACTGCATGTAATATACGGACAATATAGCTATTCTGCTGGATGGCCTACTAAGCTAGGTCAGACACCAAAAGTAACTATTCATGTACTCTGCCGCTGCAGGAAACTGACCTGTAAGAGCTGAACTCTGGGTACAACATTTTTAATTTAACCACTTAAAGCGGAGTTCCACCAAAAAATTGAACTTACGATTTAAGGGAAGGTGACTCCCTGACATGCCACATTTGCCAGATGGTGAACATCTGGTCACCAGAAATCTCTATGGTCGTCATCCCCTGGTAGCCGATTCTTTCTCCAGGTCCCCAATGTCTAGGGTGACCAGTGTCCCAGAATGAAACTGAAATAGCCACCCCCTCCCCCCCCCCCCGGGCCAATCTGATACCCCCAAAAAAATCCGCCACATCACCACTAACTGACAGTACTTGTCCTGGCCGGGAATGCCTGGAGGAGCACAATCCCCGCCCCCTGATTGTGATTGGAGAAATCATAAGTCCCGCCCAGGCCCGGACTGGGACAAAAAATAGTCCCAGGCATTTTAAACTGAGCAGCCCGGGGGGGGGGGGGCGGCGGGGGTTAATGGTGGGGTGAGATAAAGAAATATAGATAGACAGATAGGGAAGGATGAAGAAATAAGATTAGTAGATAGATAAATAACGGGAGGGAGAAAGATAGATAAAAGGGGGGGAAACAAAAAGAAAGGAAAGAAGGAAGGATAAAGATAGAGAGAAAAAAGGGAAGGAAGATAGGAAGGAAGGATAGAGAGAAAGAAGGGAAGGTAGAAAGGAAGGAAAGAAAGATAGAGAGAAAGAAGGGAAGGAAGATAGGAAGGAAAGAAAAATAGAGAGAAAGAAGAGAAGGAGGATAGGAAGGAAAGAAAGATAGATAAAGATAGAGAGAAAAAAGGGAAGGAAGATAGGAAGGAAAGAAGGATAGATAAAGATAGAGAGAAAGAAGGGAAGATAGATAGATAGATAGATAAGGAAAAAAAGATAGATAAAGATAGAAAGAAAGAAGGGAAGGAAGGAAGATAGAGATAGATAAAGATAGATAAAAAGGAAGATAGATAAAGATAGAAAGAAGGAACATAGATAGATAGAGATAGATACTAGATAGGTAGACAGATAGATAAAAAAATAGATAAAGATAGAAAGAAGGGAAGGAATGAAGATAGATAGATAGATAGATAGATAGATAGATAGATAGATAGATAGATACAAAGGAAGATAGATAATGAAAAAAGATAGATAAAGATAGAAAGAAGGGAAGGCAGGAAGATAGATAGATAGACAGATAGATAAAAAGGAAGATTAATAAAGAAAAGATAGAATGAAGGGAAGAAATGAAGATAGATAGATAGGGAAAGATAAATAGATAGAAAGGAAGGAAGATAGACAAGGAAAAAAAGATAGATAGAGATAGAAAGAAAGAAGGGAAGGAAGATAGAGATAGATAGATAAATATAGATAAAAAGGAAGATAGATAAAGATAGAAAGAAGGGAAGGAAGATAGATAAAGAAAGAACGATAGATAAAGATAGAAAGAAAGAAGGGAATGAAGGAAGATAGAGATAGATAGATAGATAGATAATAGAGAGAGAGAGAGAGAGAAGGGAATGAAGGGCAGCCCTACATCAGTGCACAGTGTACTCACTCGGAGGCAGGAGGGACTGACTGGATAGATGGATATCAGACTCCATCTTTCCTTTCTGTTTGGCTTTAGTTTGAATATTCCCGCCCACATTCCTTAGGCAGCAGAACAGTGTCTGTCTGGGAGAGTGGGCGCTGTGTTGGTGGCGGGTAAACTGGGCTATTAGGTAAACTGGAAGTTCCCTCTTGGCCTGCGATCCCTTAGTACACCCCTGGGGAGACATGACATGCGGACCATTCTCGGGCCGCCGCGGGCCGTTCGAGGCCCACCGGGCATTTGCCCGGTATGCCCTATGGCCAGTCCGGGCCTGGTCCCGCCTCTTGTGTCCAATCACTGTGCTGTTACAGCACAAGCCGATTTTTGGGAAAGGAGGGTGTCCCTGAATGGTAGTTTTGAAATGTGGTCACCCTACCGATGACACGGGAGAGCTCAGAGAAGCACCGGATGGCGGCGGGAGGGGGGATGGACGTCCCTTCCTGTCACCTGTAAGAACGATCAAACGGTGGAACTGCCATTATGATCATTCTTATCGCGCACAGAATTGCACCTTCCGAATAGATGTAATGGCTTCGTACCTGCCTGTGACAATCATCTAAATGTGGAACACGAAGCATGGGTCGCTGAATGGTCAAGTGTGTCGGATGAACAGCAGGCGGTGCTGGACCCCCTCTCAGTTTGGGCTTGAAGGTTTTACACAGGGTGGTAGGCCGCGCTCTCGTTCTCCCTGCACAGAGAGATCCATTACACACGAGGCCCGGGAAGAAAAGACCCTGGAGTGGGTTTCTGGTTTCTTTTATAGCCCTTCCCAGCAGTCTCCCCGATGGTAGCAAAGATCCCTGGGATATGTGGTCCGGGTGTATAGCCATGCAGGAGGATAGTCATCTTTAGTTCGCATGTGCTACACTATACAAGTTCTTCATTTATTCATTCATTCATCTGGAGTTACTACCAATCCCACAACCTCTTTGGTTAGGCTCCCACATATGTCAGTTTTGTAACACCGGGCAATAGAGGGATAATATAATATACAGATAGGGTAGGGAATAACTGTTCGTAGCAATTGTAGTCCTCATTGCTACATCTGATTTAATATTAATAATATTCATACCATAAAGTAGCAACTTATAATTGTCTAACGTTTCAAAAAAGTTAAATAAAAAAAAAAAAAGCTATACTTTCCTTTTAACCACTTCCCGACTGCCGTACGAACATTTACATCGGCAGAATAGCACAGACAGGCAAATGGGCGCATATTTTCGTCCCTTTAAATATGCAGCCATGTGGGCACACCCCTGCTGCGAGCTCTGTGACTGTGCCTGTGGGAGCCGCGGACTCAAAGTCCGCTGGTGTCCAATGATCATGTCACAGAGCTGCAGAACGGGGGGATGACCGTGTTAACAAGGCATCTCCCTGTTCTGCCTAGTGACAGGACACTGATTATCTGCTCCCTGTCATCTGGTGCAGTGATCAATGTCATGTCACAGTAAGCCCAGCCCCCACACAGTTAGAATCACTCCCTAGGACACACTTAAACTCTTCCTCGCCTCCTAGAGGTTAAACCCTTCCCTGCCAGTGTCATTTACACAGTAATCAGTGCATTTTTATAGCACTGATCGCTGTATAAATGATAATGGTCCCAAAAATGTGTCAAAAGTATCCGATGTGTCCGCCGCAATATCAAAGTCTCGATAAAAAATAAAAAAAAATCGCAGATCGCCGCCATTACTAGAAAAAAAAAATAAGAAAAATGCCATAAAACTATCCCCTATTTTGTAGACGCTATAACTTTTGTGCAAACCAATCAATATACGCTTATTGCGATTTTTTTTACCAAAAATATGTAGAAAAATATGTATCGGCCTAAACTGAGGAAAAAAAATGTTTGTATATATTTTTGGAGGATATTTATTATACCGTAGCAAAAAGTAAAAAAATATTGCTTTTTTTTCTAAATTGTCGCACTATTTTTGTTTATAGTGCAAAAAATAAAAACCGCAGAGATGAGCAAATACCACCAAAAGAAAGCTCTATTTGTGGAAAAAAAAAGGACGCCAATTTTGTTTGGGAGCCACGTTGCGCAACCGCGCAATTGTCAGTTAAAGCGACGCAGCGCCGAATCGCAAAAACTTGGCAGCCAAATCCTCCGGGGCTGAAGTGGTTAACTTCAACAAGTCGGGAAAGCATGTTAAAAGAATCATATGTTAAAGGCTTGTGGAGTCAGTGACACATGGAATTCAAAGGGTTTTAACGGCTTAGTATGGATACACACATACCTTATACTGCCTAGACACGGATATTTGTCATTCTTTTATGGATTTCTCACTCTTCCTTGTTTTTTCCTATGGAGAAAAGAACATTAAAAAAAAAAAATCACATATAATTTACTTTTGACAGATTTGTTGGCATTTAATGGTTAGGGAGATCCAAAAGCAATATTTAGCTACGGGTAAATTTCCGTGGGTTAAAGCTAAACTCCGGATAGATATAAAATTAATGCTGCTCCTTATTCCATTAAATAGTTTATATGTATTTTTGAAGTAATAGAAGAACCTGAATCTGTGTTATGATTAGCCTTCTGTCATCCATTGCAGAACAGACTGGGAGAGAGAGGGGTGGTAATAGATGCCAAGTGTTGGATGTCCCCGTAAGTAACATGTATATAGAAGAAATATGCAAAGTGTTAACCGTCCCTCTGAAACGTGATCTGCAGTGGATCACTTTTCAGAGGCAGCAATGTAGAGGTTTACAGGCATTTAGGAGGCAACACTTTAATGTCTTTTTTTTTTAACAGCTGAAGTGGGATTTTTGCATTGGAATACCATGCCACAACCCTGAACCAAGTGTTTGGCATAACGTTGCGAAGCAGTCCCATTGACTTAAAATTGGCAAGTTTGACAGGCGGCAATGAGTTACATTTTGCAACAGCCGTTAACCACTACAGCCCCAGAGGATTTGGCTGCCCAATGACCAGGCCATTTTTTGTGATTTAGCACTGTGTCACTTTAACTGACAATTGGGCGGTTGTGCGACGTTGCACCCAAAACACAGTTGACGCCCCTGTTTCCCCCCACAAATTTATACAGCGATCAGTGCTGTAAAAATGCACCGATTACGGTGTAAATGTGGCTGGCAGTGAAGGGGTTAACCTCTAGGGGGCGAGGAAGGGATTATAAAGTGTGTCTCAGGGAGTGATTCTAACTGTGGGGGTGCTGGGCTACCACTGACATGACAGATCACTGCTCCCGATGACAGGGAGCAGTAGATCAGTGTCCTGTCACTAGGCAGAACAGGGAAATGCCATGTTTATTATTATTATTATACAGGATTTATATAGCACAAACAGTTTGCGCAGCGCTTTACATCAGGGAAGACAGTACATTCACAATACAAATCAATACAGAAGGGATGAAAGGGCCCTGCTCGTAAGAGCTTACAATCTAGAAGGAAGTGGAACAAAGGGTAGTAGCTGTGGGGGATTACACAGGCATCCCCCGTTCTGCAGCTCCGTGACACGATCGCGGGACACAAAAATAAATTGGAGATATATATATTTCTCTATCTAAAAATATATTAAAAAATGTATATAAGAATAATAAAAAAAAAAATGATAAAATATAAAAATAAAATTTAAAAATGTTAATTGCAAACTGTCAAAAATTATGTTGAAATATATACGGTATATGTTAACTGTACAGCCAGAGTGATCACTCCATTACATCATGCAAACCTAAAAAAAAAAAAAGTTTTCACTTTAGCAATATGCAAATTACTAAGTACTTTATGATAGGAGTAAATAGTTGTTTTACTAGGCCAATAAAATCTGAGCTAGGATGTCGAAACTGTTGTTTATCTTATAAATCCAATTAACTGAGGTTTTTTTTTTTTTTGCAGCTGTCCCTATGTAAATGTTGTATGACCTCAGGGGGTAATGGGTCATTAACGGAGGTTAGGATTTTATTTGAAGACCGTCATTTCAAAGAGAAGGATTTTAACCTTACATAAATCACCATTTTAATCTCTGAGCGCATAACGTGGAAAAAAAAAAAAAAATAGAAATAAAAAAAAGGTAGCAAAGCCTTCATCCTCCTTACTTTACAGGAGCCATTCTTTCAGGCCTCATCAGTGACCAGATCTTTTTCCTGGACAAACATTTATCCCCTAGATGTCACAGTCACATCAATCTTAGGCCGCGTACACACGAGGGGATATGTCCGCTGAAAACGGTCCGATGGACCGTTTCAGCAGACATCTCCGCTCGTGTGTATGGGCTAGCGGACAGATTTCCCCACCTGACAGATTTCAAAGCATGCTTTGAAATCTATCCGGTGGGAATCTGTCCGCCCGACATGTCTGCTGGTTAGTACACTTACCAGCAGACATGTCGGCCCCCACCGCCGCCGCGCCGCTGCCGAATGGATTCGGCGCATGCGCGGAAGTGTTTTACTTCCTGGTGCGGTGACGTGGCGGTGACGCGGCGGCGTCAACGTCACCGCCGCGTCACCACTACGTCACCGCGCCGTCCGGCGGTGGAGAATTTGATCCGATGGTGTGTACACGCCATCGGATCAAACTCCCGATCGGACATATCCGATGGAAATGGTCCGCGGACCGTTTTCATCGGATATATCCGATCGTGTGTACGCCGCCTTAGGCTCTTGTGCAGTCGTTTTTATGTTGTGGGCTGTATGCCTTCAAACTCAGTTCAGCGTTAGCCTATGTGGCCATGAACATTGGGCGTTTAGATATATATTTTAAACAACAGTTTTTTTTTAAATTTGCAAGGTAGAGCTGTACGATTAATCGTTAAGAATCGACATTGTGATTCTTTCCCCCTCGCAATCTTTTCAAGGCATTTTCAGGATTCTATGCAGAGTTCTCTGCTCAAGCCGACAGCTGTCAAAAAACAAAACAAAAAAACAGGCAGCGTGCCAAGTTTCACAACATTCCTCAACCGCTGAGCCAACTATAAACATAGTAACCTTGTGTTCTTTAGATCAGTGGTCCCCAACCTTTTTGGCACTGGGGACCGGTTGCCTGGAAGAAAATTGTGCCAAGGCCCGGCGAGGGGGGGGGGGGGGGGTGGGGTCGGGGGCGTACGCACATGCGGGGGTAAGCGATTTTTCGTGGGCAATTTATCAGGGTAATAGCTGGTGTTCTGCTGTTGGCGCTTCAATCATCACAGAACCATGATTGGTATGGTGTCAGAGTGATTGAAGCACATTATTTCTTATATTACATTGTAATATAAATGAAATAGTTCAACTCACCATAATGCAGAATCAGTGGGAGCCATCAGCGTGTCACTTGACATGTCGCCTGCCACCAGATGAGGAATGCCACTTGCCACGTCTACTGCCTGCCACCAGATGAGGAATGCCACTTTCCACATCACCTGCCAGTGCCACCAGATGAGGAATGCCACATCACCTGCCTGTGCCACAAGATGAGGAATGCCACTTGCCACGTCCACTGCCTGCCACCAGATGAGGAATGCCACTTGCCACGTCACCTGCCAGTGCCACCAGATGAGGAATGCCATGTCAACTGCCAGTGCCACCAGATGAGGAATGCCACGTCAACTGCCTGTGCCACCAAATGAGGAATGGCACTTGCCACGTCCACTGCCTGCCACCAGATGAGGAATGCCACTTGCCACCTGCCTGTGCCACCAGATGAGGAATGCCGCTGCATTGATAGTACAGTGGTACAGTTGAGTGAGGGCAGGAGAGCGGAGATGCAGGGCGGGCGGTGAGAGATGTCATCTCTCTGCTCCTCACCGCACCTCCAACATTCCGCATGCTGTGAGGGGGGGAAGAGAGGTGATGCTAGTTGGGCAAAAGAACGTTGATGCTAGGCGGGCGGAAGAGCGGTGATGCTAGGCGGGCGGAGAGACATGATGTCATCTCTTTGCTTCCCACCAAACATCCGTCATTCCGCACGCTGTGAGGGCGGAAGAGCAGTGATGCTAGGTGGGGGCAGAGAGAGATGTCATCTCTGCTCGCCAGCGCACTTCTCTCTTCCGCCCGCCCGTCTGATCCACGGCGCTCTCACCTGCGCCTTACGATATTATGCTGCCCCCTGCGGCCCGGCTGCAGAGACGCTGCGGCCCGGTAGTGGGCCGCGGCCCGGGGGTTGACGACCACTGCTTTAGATGATCAAAAGAAATGAACGTTGGTCTGTAAATGAGGGAAGTTTAACCACTTAAAGCGGAATTTAAAGGGGTTGGAAAGGTTCAGGGTTTTAAAATACAAAAAACAAAACAAACATATCATACATACCTCGGCTGTGCAGTTGGTTTAGTACAGGGTGGCCCCAATCATCCACTCTCAGGGTCCCTCCGCGGTGCTCCTGGCTCCAACTCTTCTCAAGTCCCCCGTTGGAGAAAATATAACACTGCAATCAGGCAGAAAAACAGTGTATAGTCCAAAAAGGGAATATTAGCCCTAGGAACAATTATGTTTTACAGAAACATATGATATTGCCCCCTGGGAGAAGACGCATGCTCATCTCCAAGGGGGCAATATCATATGTTTTTGTAAAACACAATGGTTTTAAGGGCTCATATTCTCTTTTTGGACTATACACCAGTTTTCTGCCTGATTGCAGTGTGATATTATTGGTTTCAGTGACCACATATATGGTACTGACTGAAAGGTGACAGACATATCAACTGGGAAATATATTCTGACTTTCTAACTAGCGTTTCCTCCCCCTTGTTTACTGTTTTCTTCCTAACATTTTGGAATAATCCTAACACAATTTGCTCCTTGAACACCTGGAATAGTTGATATACCTTCTAAATTCTATGGGTAAGGCTTTCCTTTTCCGAACGATCCCTGAATGTGTCCTGACGAAGCTTAACGGCAAAACACGTTGACGCACAGGGGCTCACTTATCGTACATTTTATACATATGCTTTTTTAATTCTCCCAATGTTCTGTATTTAATTAAATTGTTTTTGTACCATGTACTGTATTTAATAAATATTATTCTAATAAATTTGTATAATCTCCACTGCTTATTGTACCCTTAAAGTCTAACATTGGGTTATTTCTGCCCCTTTTTTTATTTTTATGTAGCATTACCCCCAGTGGAGCTGCTGGATTTTTGGGTGGCGTGTTACCTCGTGGCTCCTCCAAATTTTCTAGGGGTGAGTGATGGATATGTGCATAAACAGGAGTAAAGGAATGTCCACGACAGGTGTTCTTTTGCTGTGCTTTTTATTACCCAGCCGGGTAAAAACAATAAACTTGCGGTGAGGAAAGTAAAGTTAAAGGAAGAAGATTAGCAGATTCAGGCGTAATGATAGGAAACAGTCCTGCTCCCAAACGTAACACTTCTCTGCACCACTCCCACCGGAGTGGGTCTAGTGTACCCGGACAGGACTCTCTCACTGACCTGGCAGCCGGAGTGTCACTCGGACAATTATAGGAATAAGTCTCTGCCACAGACCCTCCTTGGTAAACTTGAACTTGGGAGAAGGTCTCTGCCACAGACCCCTCTCAATGAGCCTCAGAAGATACCTCTGCCACAGGTCCCCTCTTGGTAGAATTATTGGAGATATGCCTCCTTGATTGAGTTACGTCTGGATCTCCTTCAACTTGTCGCCCAGGTACTGACTGACAGGTAATCAGTCCCGCAGCGTCTGGCCACCTGTGATTCCCCATGGTTTCGTCCAAGCCCTATTGGACCGCCAGCCTCTCAATGGTGCTCCCCAGACCGACTCCCCACCGAACAGCACACAGCTTGGGATCTTCAAAAGGGGGAACCCAGCCGCTCACTGGATCCCCATGGCTGGTTCAGATGCTCCAGGCCAACATGGTCCCGGAACCAGCAACGCACGCACGCCCTGGTAGGCCATAGCGCCGGGGCGCCGTGATGTGGCCACCCTAAAGGTGGGTGCCACACTGGACGAAGAAGACCCAGAACAATGTAGTCTGTCCCATAAATACCCCTCTCCAGCATGCACAGTGAGGACAAACCCTCGTGATTGGCTGCTGGGAAGAGCACCCAAACCTTGACTCCACTGCTGCCACCTGCAGTCCCGGGGTTGAAAGAACACCCCAGCACAGCAGAATGGGCTCACAGCACAGCCAAGCTGAGATAGAGACTGCAATTTGCCACTAACAATCAGGATCAGAGTCTAACTATACTCTGATCTATACTTAAATTTAACTAGCACCGGTACTATAAAGTACATGGGTGCTACATTTATACAAAAAAAATACCTGGATCTCAAAGAATGACATTTAATGATAAAAGCTGGATTTGTTTTGTAAAATAATCCTGTTGCTGTATACATTGACGTGCCAGGAATGTATTTATTAAGAAGTATAACGTTATCAATAGCTCCACTTTAATTTGGCAGGTAACAATTCTCATCTGTCAGCAAACACAGAGAGAATAGGACTACTCATACGTAGCGCATCATCAAAGTTTAAACTGAATCCAGAAAATTCATTAAACTCTGATGTTTGAAAGCCCAGTTCTTCTAACCTAGTTTGTGCGTTTTTTATTAAATCCCTAGGTGATTGACAAGCATGCAAGGTGACATCACATGCATACACAAGGTCACACATGTGTGATGACAGAAGTTTTGGATTTGGGTAAAAGTTGGATGAAATACGTGTGCACTTGTTAGAAGCAGGTGGGGGCAATGCTGTATGCTGGCCTAGTCCACCAAGGCTCAGGTTTAGGACAGCACAAAAAGTGTCCCTGCTGGCTTGTGCTCCAGTGTTAGTGTAACGCAAGCTGCTTCTAATTTTGACTGTCCTATCAGCCTGGACCACAAACCTTCTTCACTGTGCTATATGTAGCGCCCCCTTACTTTTTGTAGGGGCGTTACACTAATAAAGTTAGTGGGAAATGGGAGAGTTATGCAGCTCCCATTCACAATTTATCAAATTTCAGGCTGCTGCCATATCAGAACTGTCCTGTAGGTCAGTCTGCGCTCCAGGGGTGTGTTGCCACCCCTGGGCGGCAGTTGGCGCTAGAGGGGTTCTGGCAGACTCGTTTTCCCCAGCAGCCAGAGGGGTTGGTTCCCTCGCTAGGGCATGCTGGGGGAGGCTATATCTGGGGCAGCCGCCTTGGCCTGAGGCCCCTTCTTCTCCTTTTCTGTGGGGTCCGAGTTCCAGGTGCGGCATCCACCTTTGGGGTGCGCGCATCCATGAAACCCACAGCCGTGGCCTACCTGGCCGAAGTTGCGCCATGCGGAGCTTCACCCTGACATAGAGAAGGGTCCCAGTAGCTGCTGTGTCCCAAACCTTTCCTAAAAGGATCCCAAGCTGGGAGCTGTACGGTGGGGGATCGGCTTGAGGAGAACCCGGAGGCAGGTGATTCAATAGAGCTTGGACGAACAATTGGGGATCTGGTGACCGGGAGACTGACAGGTACACTTCAACTGTCAACCGGTGACCCTGACTAAATTCACTGGGAGAATTTGCTCATTCCAAATCACGCTCATTCAAGTACTAGGCCTGTGGCAGAGGCCCGATCCTCCCAGTGTTTGCAAGTGACGCTTCGGCTGCCAGGCTTGTGCTGGAGGTCTGTCCGGGGGCACTTTACCTTGCTGAGAGCAAAATTGCTCTCTCTCTTCTTCATATCCCAAGCCTGATACTCAAGTCTTCTCTCTGCTCATCAACCTTTCCTGTATTCCTTGGAATAAAGCATTGACGAAAACCCAACTAAAGACTGGACATTCGCTCTCTATCTCAACTCACAAGTATCACCCCTAGACACCTGAAAGGTAACTCAATACACCGATCCCACTTATAATCAGCGGCTCCTCCGGGGGTAGCACTACATATATGTTTTCTGCTGCACCATTGGCATCATGGTTATATCTTCTTAGTCCTCTCCATAAAATTATCAGAAATTTGTGCTTAGAGCGGAGTTCCACCCAAAAGTGGAACTTGCGCTTTAAGCACTCCTCGCCCCTTTGCATGTCACATTTGGCATGTCATTTTTTTGGGGGGGGGGGGGGCTTCGTTTGAGTGGGACCTCCTGTTCCACTTCCTCTTTCCGCCTACGGTCCGCCTAGGTGACTTCTTCTCTCCGCCTAGACAGCCCCTCCCTCTTCGCGATCTTTTGGGACATGTGACAGGTCCCAGAAGATTGCCTGTCCACTCTGAGAGCACAGTGCGACTCAGGCATGCGCAGTGTGTGCCCAGCCGTGAATCCGAAAGCTGTCACAGCCGGTTTCCCAGAGTGGCAATGGAGGTGCCGGAAGGGGGGAGGGGGGGAGAGGAGCGACGCTCCAGGTGGCCGCATAGCTGGACCGTGAAACAGGTGAGTGTCTGTTTATTAAAAAACTCAGCAGCTACACTTTTTCTAGCTGCTGACTTTTAATAAACATAAAAAGTCTGGAACTCCGCTTTAAAAAGTAGAACTATAGGCAACACTTTTCATTTTGGATAGAGTAAGGGAGGGTTATAGCCCCTGTGAGTTTACCATCCCTGTCCCATTGCAGAGATTTCCTTCACTTCCTGTCCCATAGCCAAACAGGAAGTGAGAGGAAATCTATGCAAATTAAGGGAATCCATTGCTCCCACCCCCCAGGTACTGAGAACTAATGTCCCACTCGAAAATTTCAGGGCGGGTCTTAAACAGAAAGGGCTGGGTTTAGTCAGGTCTAGGGCAGCACAAACCATAATACACTACTGGGTGGGGGGGCTACAAATATTGCCAAAGAATCTTCATCCTAGCAGTTTCCATCACTTTATAACAACTTTATATTGCATTTCTGAAAGACCTTAGCATGACCAAGGAGAGAAGTAGTAGTCACCTCCATGCCTTTAACAATATCCGAAATCTCCAGCTTTCTTGTTGTCACTTGTCACATAAGCACACTCAGAAGATTTCTGAGTGTGCCAGAATGGTGCATCTCTTGCTAGGCAGCATAATCCTCTGTGGTTTGACCCTTTCCCGTCCCCTGGACGACATCTGGACTCCCTGCTTGGCAAAGGCTACTCCTTGGCCAAGGATCCTTGGCAGCGGCCCTTCAGGACCATGTGTTAATCCACCCTGTGAAAGGAAAACACACACCCACACAACATCTTTGCATTCCAGCATAGCAACTGCACTGGAGTGCACTGTTTTTGTTTTTGAGTCTAGGAACAGAGCCATACCGCCTGATTCTATAGAGACAAATATTCCAGAAGTTAGAGTTATAAAAGTTACAGTAAATGTGAACCTGATTCCGACGAAAACCAACTTTTTTTTGAGTTTTGAGGCTAAAGCCTAAATGATTGATATTGGTTAGATCTCAATTTGTTCTCACTAGGTTCCCAACAGACAGAGAAACTATTTACAAGCTCACATTCTTCCAGAGTAGAAAAAGTAAAGGTGGCCATACAAGGGTAGAAAGGTGTTCAAAAAAGTTATATTTCTGAAAGTAACGAAATGTCCAGCACTACGCTTGCGTGCTTTCATCATATACTACTTCCTCCCAGTCTGCATATAGATATCAGATATGCCACCACTGTGACGGATCTCGGATACCCCTTATGGAAACCTCCACCAGACCTGTGTCTCCTGTCCTCCAAATGCACCCGCAGCCTGCAGACTCGCCATAACCAGCCCTTAACCCCCAATCACTAGACAAGCCACACAGGTGTTGAGGGTTAAACATGCAGAGCATAAACTCTTTATTAAGTACCAAACCTACACTTTTAAAAAGTTAGAGACACTCCCCTTAGCCTTGTCATAGAGGGGGTAGGGGACAAGTAAAGACCAATGGAAACTCAACATTTGTATATTCAAACAACTACAGTTGAAAAACACACCAAGGGATTATGATAAGCAGGCAGCCCATCCTTACACGTCCCCTGCTGGGAGATGTCTCCAGACCTTTGTCTACGTGCCATGACCCAACACAATTAAACAGAGCAACAAGAGTATGGGGGATGGAGGAAAAGGAATTTAGCATTACATTACATTATCTCAATGCCATTTTGTCCCCAGGTCTCTCAGTCTCTTCTAAGCCATAGTCTGTCTATATCAACATTATACTGAACTTTTGCCACATCTTTATCACATCTACATTGCACCTGTGCCGAGAGTATACCATATGTTTACTGCATGCAGGTTAACAGGGACTGTCGCAAAGTGCACTAATGCTCTTAAAGGTCCCAACGATAGCCGACTAAGTCGTACAACATCTCATAGGACTGCCCCTCCCATATTAATTATTCTGCAAGTCTTCTGCGTTCCCCTGCCCTCTCTGCTATCACCCTCCTTTTCTTTTTGGTAGTACATACTCAGTTGGTCTAGGACTAGCATGGCAGCTATAAATACTTTTTGGCAGTATAGTTCCAGCACTCAGTAGAAAAAATAAATAAAATAAAAAAAAACTTTACTACTGCTCACTGCTGCACTTGAGGTGGCCTTGCTACTGTTTATGCTGATCTGGATGCCAAATGTCATTTTATGCCTAGTCCTTGCTGTTATTCACTTTATATGCTAAATTGTTTTTTATTACCATTGATAATCTATTTTATGCTTGCCTAGTTACTAGCCATATAGGGTGACAATATATGAAGTTTGCCTTTACTAACTGGTTTGGTGCCAGTTTTCTTTGATCTAGCACTACTATTGGGAACTAAGTATTACTTTCAGTGATTTTCTGTGATATTGTATGTTTGAACACTTAAGCTGGTGTGTCAGAGGGGCTGAGGTTCTTGAGAAGGTCAAGGCAAAGAACAGAGAGCCCATCCTATCGAGCGGCTACTAAAGGGGTAGCGCTACATGTCACCTAAAGTATGTGGGTTACACATGATGCCCTGTTGGAAAGCAACATGGTCCGATGTCATATTTATGGATTTTCTACATATCTGTTTCCTACTCCCCAAAGATGAGCCAGGCTGCCATGATTTTAATAGAATACAGATTTTTTTACTCTCTGTAGGACTGACATATGGCTCCCAAGTTGGGATTTAATTAATCAATTAAGCCTCTAACTTTACATGACACTACCGGCTCTGACCTGTCTAGGAGAATCCTTGATTAGCCACTTTGCAAGAAAGCTTCAAAGAGAGCTGTGACTGCCAAAATAATAGGCGACAAAGATCAAAGACCAACAAGCTATTGGAGATGATATGGTCAATACTGCCCCCAGAGGACAATTACGGCAGGACGGTCAGGGGGTGCACGAGTTTAGTCAGGCCTAGGGCAGCACAAAACCTAAATACACCACTGCATATATGCAATAGTCATATAGGTTGTCATGGACCGTGAAATACTGAAGTGTTTCTACGTGAAATCCTAATTCATGTATTGCAGAAGATGATACATTGTGGATAGTACATATTGCAGGATGTCTTGGGATATTATCAGGTGTAAATATCCTCTTTCTGTCTAGATGTGGATTGGAACTGAATCAGCCTGGTTCCTAAACCTCTCCTTAGGTATGCTAATGCACCAGCCAGCTATCTATTTCCAAAGGTTAATTGATCTATTGTGTGTGTGTGAATAAGACCTGTGTTTACCCTTAAGAGATTGTGTATTGTATAGTGGGGGAATAACAGACGAGACACCTAGTCACCTCGTCAGGCTACATGATTAGATAATTGGCTCATGTTAATTGTTGTTTTGATTGCTTCATTGTAGTAATTACCCCCTGGGGGCTTCTGTCTCAATACACATAGTCATGATATTCAAGCTTTGGGACCAAGCTCTGCTGAGTCATTTTGAAGTCCTCATTTGCATGGAAGAGGACCTGAGTGCAAAACCACAAATGTACTTTACAATTGACCAATAGCAAAGCGGTTGTTGGGGCGGGATGTTCCAAATTCTGTATAAAAGTGTGCTGTGTACTTTCAATAAATGAGTTCTGTTTGAACATACATACAGCTCGCCTGGTGTGTGTTCTTCATGGATCCAATCGGCACATAGCTGTAGGTTGGATCCCAGAACCTTGGATGACTGGACCATCAGATGTTGCAATCTGCAATCTGATCCGATAGAAGCAGAGGAGTGTCGGGAGAGCAGGACCTGGGCGAGCAAGGGTCTCGTCACATAGGTTATATTAGAATTAATAATATTGCATAATTTACTTCATGCCCTATATAGGCCCAGTTAGAGAGCAGGAAATCTCTCATTAACTGGAGAAAGCATTTCCAAATAGACATGGTTGTAATAGACCAGTGCCTATAGATGGCCAAGAAAAGAGGCAGACTTTTCCTGCATCTTTATCATAATACATCTTATGAATCAAGCTGTAATTAGTTGGATGGACAGATAGTCTAATGTCTATGGGACATCTGCATTTTCCACCAGCCAACGTTTGTTATGGGAAGAAACTGTTTTTCCTGTAAGCTTCTTTATACATTGCAATATTATTCTAAGACTGGTTAGGAGCACTGGTGGTCCTTGTAGAGGGGTGTGGCTTTGAGTACCAACGATTCTCAGCTTAAAAGGCTGCAGTGATAGAAATTCAGGCCTAACAATACCTCAAGTGTATTGGTGGCACGATTGGGGGAGGGAAGGTCATTCAGATATGGCATTGGAGATGATTTCATGGCTCTGAAATGGTGATAAAATGGTGTCCTCAATTTTAACCATAGTCCACCACTTTAACCATCCATTCTAAAATTATTATGGTGGAGGGTTTCTAGAAGTGGATCAGTAAATCTCTCAAAAACTATTTTACACATACAAATATATACTTTGTGAGTTCATCAACTGACTGACCTTGCATAATTGCACTTGTGTATACTAGAAAAAGCAATCAGCAGCGATATAACAAGGTCATCAATGATTAAGTTTGAAACCTCTTCAATCCATTTTACTCCAAATAAAAAGGGTTTGGAATGTGTTTCAAATACTTCACCTTCAAAAACAAACTTGCAAGAAATACTCAGAAGTGCAATTAATCATAAAGCTCTGGGCTAGAGAATTCACTGTGACACTTTCACAAACAACATACACTGTAAGCCCGTATCGCTAAGCAAGCTATACAGAATCTCTTTATAGGCTGCTTGCTCTGTATAAATAGAAAGAAGCTTTAAAAGGTTAGTTCACCTTTACCAAAATAAATGCCTATGCAGGTAAGAGGCACCAGTAGATTAAAACCAACTGTGCAGTTTTGACCAAAGTTGAATCATACCCATGGTAAAGGTATAGGCCAGGGGTGTCAAACTCAATTTCATTGCGGGCCGCATGGGCATTATGATTGCCCTCAAAAGGGCCGGTTGTATCTGTAAGATTAGATGTCCTTGTGTTTGACACTTGTGGTGTAGGCCATTTATGCAATTCTCGAAGCATGGCAGAAAATAAACTCAGATGGCACCTCCCTGTCCTCCCTTGTTACGATGTTGCTAAGACAACCCTTGAGAGGTGGAGATATAGCTGAACAACATGAGGGTTCAGCGCCCTTTTTTTTGTTAAAGACATTAACTAAGGCCTAACTAAATAGCGAGGAAAACAGAAAAATATAATAAAACAAATGTCACTGTAAAAATATAAACTTAGCCTACCTTAAAAGTGTCAGTCAGTAGAGCAGTGTCACTAGGGCAGTGGACATTGTGTGGACATATCAGTAAGTCAGTGGATGGTGCCAGTTTTTTTTTAATCAAAAGCCCATGGTGTGTGACACACTCAAAAAACGTCACCCGGTGCCAAAAAAATGTGCACAACATAAAGAGGTGACACAAAAATGTGTAACAGCTGTACAGAAGCCCTCTAAAATCAAAGGGCCTTGCCCTGAATCCCCCAGGGTGTTAGGCTCCTGACAGGGAAAAGGGTTCTTACACTGGCTGAAACCAGATGGACCCCATTCTCTGGAGGGTCTGCTGAAACATACCCACCCAAGTACTAGGTGGGGCTCCCCCGAAGGGAGACCCCATGAGAGAGGGCGAACTAAGGCAGAAGGCCTTTCCCCCCCCCCCCCTCCCAAGACACCCTATCAGGCACACAGTGCAAACCGTGTAAATACAAAAAAAATAAAAATACAAAAAAAAAGTGCCAAAAAATTAAATAATAAGAAAGTGGGGGAGGAATAAGTGGACGGTGTCAGTAGGAGAGAGGACAGTATCAATTGTGTTGGGGAAGAGAGAGAGAGGAGAGAGGAAAGAGGAGAGAGGAGAGAGGAAAGAGGAAAGAGGAGAGAGGAGAGAGGAAAGAGGAGAGAGGAAAGAGGAAAGAGGAAAGAGGAGAGAGGAGAGAGGAGAGAGGAGAGAGATGATGACACAGTCTTTGGTTCTTTATACCAACGGTCATTGGGATAGTACTCTCCACAGGAGGTATTTCATATGAAGAAAATGACAGATTCTCCCATGTGTGTATATGTACACTATGGCACTATGTACAGGAGAGAAGTGTGGAGAGTATGACAATGGGGAATATGTACAGGAAAGGATTGTGGAGAGTATGACAGTGAGCACTATGTACAGGATTGGAAGGATGTTTAGGGACTGCGTAGTGGTTAAGCGGTATATTCATGGTTTGAAATTCAGCCAATTAAGTAGAGACCAGCCATAGCCGATCTATGTATGGGCTAGCTGGCTTTACACAAGTCAATCTATTAACCGACTTGAGTACACCCAGCCTGTCCCAAAACAATTAGTGCTGCCAGCTATAGTTAGCAACACTGATCACTGTATTCACAGGCAGAATACAATAACACTGCAGGAGCGATTCCCCCATCCACAGGTCAGTAGGTAATATCGTGTGTGGGGACAGGGAGAGATACTAGTAGGTCCCTGGGAAGGCCCTGGCTAGTATCATGGCTGGGTTACAAACGCCATGATCGTTAGAGTGAGAGCAATAATTCTAGCTCTAAAAAAATTAAAGCATTGCTTAGTATACAAAAAAATCATGCTAACTTTAGTGTTTTTTTATTTTATTTTTTATGAATGAAAGTTTCTTTCCAAAGAAAACATGTTTGAAAAATTGCTGCGCAAATACTGTGTAACATAAAAAGTTGCAAAGACCACCATTTTATTCCATAGGGTGTCTGCTAAAACAATATATATATATATATATATAAAATGTTTGAGGGTTCTGAGTACATTTCTAGCAAAAAAAAAAGATGATTAATTACCATAAGTAATATACAAATAATTATTATAAGCCCTGTGATCTCATCTCTCAGTCTGCTGCAGAGTAGAACTGAACAATTAATATCGTGATCTCAATTCAAATCCCCTGACTTTCTCCAATGCAGATTCTTTCACATAAGTGGTGAGACTTATCTGCTCACTCAGCTGCCAAAAGAAAATATTGGGCAGTCTGCCAAGTTTTTTTACAGGAAACATTGTAACTAACGCTTCCTTCCTAGATCAAAGGGATACATTTCTGTGTGTAAAGAAAAAATCCTGGCAGTCTGCAAACATTGTAACTAACTTCCTTCTTAGATCAAATGTGTGTACATGCAGGAAGTTTAACCACTTAAAGTCCAAATCTTTTTCCGACACTTGTTTCTTAAGTTAAAAATCAATATTTTTAATGAAAATTACTTGGAACCCCCAAACATTATATATATTTTATTAGAGACCCTAGGAAATAAAATGGCAATTGCTGCAGTATTTTAGGTCACACTGTATTTCCAACTGAAATTTTTAGGGAAAAAAAACACTTCAATGAATAATAATAAAAAAAAAACGTAAAGTTAGCCCAATTTTTTTCTTTGTTTTAATGTGAAAGATGATCTTACGCCGCAAGAATCGTAAGAGAATCGTGATCTATCTAAAAAAATCTTTATTTTCATTTTAGCCAGAATCGTGCAGCTCTACTGCAGAGTGTGTTAGTTTGTATTTGAACTGGCCACTCTCTATGTAGCTGCTGACCGGCTGCACAAGCCCCCCCGTATCTCCAGAACACCTGATCGCGGAGCTACAACCCTCAAAGTCGACCTTTTTTTTTTGGGCAAATGGGCCTATGTTGAGAAAGGGGCCTGGAGCTGCAGCTCAAATAGCCCCTATGTTAACCACTTAAGGACCCCTTCACGCCGATATACGTCGTGCTCGCGACCCGGTCCGAAGCTGCGGGACTCGCGGACACGATCGCCGCTGGAGTCCGGCGATCGGTCCCCGGAGCTATAGAACGGGACGAGCCGTGTGTAAACATGGCTTCCCTGTTGTTCACTGTGGTGCCCGCATTGATTCCCTATGTAATGGAACACACAATCGATGACGTCACACCTACAGCCACACCCCCCTACAGTTAGTAACACAAATGAGGTCACACATAACCCCTTCAGCGCCCCCTAGTGGTTAACTCCCAAATTACAATTGTCATTTTGACAATAAACAATGCATTTTAATCCGGCCCTGCCCAGAAGAGGACGATCGGGGCCACTCTGTGCAAAACGAACTGAACAGTGGAGGCAAGTATTACATGTTTGTTATTAAAAAAAATATTATAAACTGAACCTATAGTGCCACTTTATCTGTCACTGACTGTGAACACACGACAATTACTGAATCAATTGCAATTTTAAAGATTTCAAACAAGGCAGTAAATATATCAATCTCAATGCATAGGCTTCCATTAATGCATTCCTCATTCTGTACTTAATAAAATAGAATGTGACTGAATCATGTCATACTATCTAAATAGAATTCTTAGAGTACCTTTCCAGCACCTTAGGAACTCGTCTGACCAATAAATCACATGCTGAGCAGATGAAACTCATAATCCACTCGCCTTAGTAGTGAGTTGGCGTAAATATGCATTTAAACAGGTGGCGGGAGCCAACGCTTACTAAAAGACTCATTTTCCCGAGCAGAGGTGAAGGAATGATGAGAAAAGCATGTGCGTCTTTCGTCTTAGCATTCCACGCGTGTATTGTTATAGGGAACAGTAAAAGGAATGCATAAAAAATAAAGATTTATGTGTCAGCTGTTTTCATAGTGAATATGAATGGTGCTCCTCTGTGTCATTATCTGATGGGATATTTCGTGCTTCAGCAAAAAAACTGGAAATTGTTTTATTTAGAAGAGATTTCAACGCTTTCCTTGTACTGTATATAATCACAAAATCCCATACAAGTTACCTTTGATCGGAGAGCACTACTCTCTTGGCAGTTATTGAAAGGACCACATGAACTATTTACAGTTTATGAAAGTTCACACAACCTATTCCAAACTGCATTGACCAATCAATCTCTTCCAATTGGCAGTTTCTAAACAAATCACACAATCTACCTCGAGTGGCAGCTAATGAAAAATTGTGGTTAGCATTCCAAGTGGTAGCTAATAAAAGATTATATGACTGGCAACCAATGCATGATCACATGGTCCATTCAAACTGGAGAATGATGAGGAGGTCATATAACCGATTTCAAGGGCATTTGAGGAGAGATGATGATTTATAGTAGTGTCAGGTAACCAGTAACTCCAGCGGCCGATTTGCGTTACGGTGCATGCCCGTGCCCGTGAGTGGCGCGCGTGTCCACCAATCAAGACTCAGCCTGGCCTATTTAAACCAGCCCCAAACCTATGGCGGATTGCTGGTTTGTTTTCAGCTTATCCTGTTGCAGTACTTTTGAAAAAAAACTGAAAACTGAAAACCTTGACCAATCTTTGACCCGGATTGAACCTGACTCCTCTACGTCTTCTCCTATACTTGACCCTCGGCTTGTTTCATCGGATCTGCTACTGTCTACGCTCCTTTGACCCCTGGCTTGTATCTTGGACTTCGTACCTTCTCCTATCCCTGACCATTGGCTTACTACCCGGATCTGTTTATTGTTCTGATCTGAACTGGTTCTCAGTTTCCTGAACTTTGTTTGCACCTGGATCACTATCAGTATCTGCCACGGCCTTGCTCTGTGACCACGGATCAAATCTTCAGTGATCTGCTATCAAACCATCATCCACCACTGGTAACCGGTGCCTCTTTATGCCCTTCCCCACTGTCTCCACCTCCAGGGGGTGAAGTGCACAGAGTCGCAAAGGTAGCCGCCCTCGGCATCTCGGTCTCGGTGAGTACTTATCCTGACAGTTCTGACAAGTAGACTTTCCCAACCAGGGTTTTGTGGAACCCTACGGTTCCTCTACAGCAGAGGTCTCCAAACTTTCGGAACAAAGTGCCAGATTAGTGTTCTTCAGACTTTAGGGGGGCTGGAATAGAGCCAGTGGGAGTAGAAAATGTCCTGGGTGTCCAGTGGGAGTTAAAGAAATAGTGGCCCATCGTTGGTGTTAGTGGGAGGAACTTGTCCCATCGTTGGTTTCAATGGAAGGAATAGTGTCCCATCATTGGTGTCATTGGGAGAAATAGTGCCCTTTTGATGGTGTCAGTGGAAGGAATAGTGCCCTAGTGTTGGTGTCAATAACAGGAATTATGCCTTATTGTTGAGTTCAGTGAATGAAATAGCTGTCTCAAGGGCTGGATAAAGGCAAGAAAAGAGATGCATCTGGGCCACAGTTTGGAGACCACTGCTCTAGAGGTTGCTAGAGGTTCCTTGAGCAATGATCAAATTCTGCCTCTGAAGCCCCGTACACACGGCCGAGGTTCTTGGCAGAAACCAGCGAGAACCTCGCTGGCATCCTGATTCTGCTGAGAACCGCGGCCATGTGTATGGATTCGGCGAGCATCCCGTCGGGAATGCCGTCGAGCCGAAATAGAGAGCAGGTTCTCTATTTGCTCGACGGCCCGTCGGGATGAATGGCTCGTTGCCCTTCCCGACGGGCTGGTCACCGAATCTGCCGGCCGGCCAAGAACCTCGACGGGCGGAACGATGTGTTCCGCCCATCGAGGTTCTCTGCCGTGTGTACGCGGCCTCAGATAATATACCACTGACACCAATAATCTTTCAAGCTATTTGTGAGGGGTGGGAGACATTCTTCCTATTAACCACCAATATAAAGAGCATTCTTCCCAATAACCTCCAGTGTATTGGGACTCTTCTCCACCTTTCAGCAATTTAAGGGGCCCTTCTCTGCTAACAACCAACATTGATGGGAGTTTCACTGGCCACCAACAGCGATGATCTTCTCTCTGGCCACCAACGCCGATGGGGGCTTCGCTGGCCACCAACGCCGATGGGGGCTTCGCTGGCCACCAACGCCGATGGGGGCTTCGCTGGCCACCAACGCCGATGGGGGCTTCGCTGGCCACCAACGCCGATGGGGCTCCTCTGGCCACCAACGCCGATGGCGCTCCTCTGGCCACCAACGCCGATGGCCGCTTCTCTGGCCACCAACGCCGATGGCCGCTTCTCTGGCCACCAACGCCGATGGCCGCTTCTCTGGCCACCAACGCCGATGGCCGCTTCTCTGGCCACCAACGCCGATGGCCGCTTCTCTGGCCACCAACGCCGATGGCCGCTTTTCTGGCCACCAACGCCGATGGCCGCTTCTCTGGCCACCAACGCCGATGGCCACTTCTCTGGCCACCAACGCCGATGGCCGCTTCTCTGGCCACCAACGCCGATGGCCGCTTCTCTGGCCACCAACGCCGATGGCCGCTTCTCTGGCCACCAACGCCGATGGTCGCTTCTCTGGCCACCAACGCTGATGGTCGCTTCGCTGGCCCCATGGCTTTAATGAGGACTTCGCTGGCTATCAGTGTAAGCAGGTAAGTGAGGTCAGGGTGATTGACGAGCAAAGCACAGCTTCAGTTTTAGATTAACAACTTTGTAGGGTTAAATGTTCTTCTGAAAACGAGCAAATCTAGACATTTTGAAGTTAATCACTAAGCAGCTTTTGAACAGACAGGCCCCAAAATTTTAATTCTTCTTCCTATTTAAAAATAAAAAATGTCATTCTTGGAGAGGGCTGAAGAGAAATGTATGCTGGTTTTCTGCTGTATGGATATCAGTAGGCTCCTAGACTTTTGCTTAGGATAAGGGGTCTTAGTAGGCTTCGGTACATAATGTTTTGCAGCAGATAACAGCAACATGTGGGATTATACTCTGCCTGTTATGTCTACAAGTTCATCACGACTTTGTCCCACCTCACTTGCTTGTAGCCTGGCAGCATGCCTTAGTCAATGCAATCAGGGTCTGCACTGTAAAGTCTGATAAAAACAAACCAAATTCCATTTGCAAAATTCACCTTTAGTGACCATTACTCAATTAAAAAAAGTTTAAGAACACTTTTACACTCGCTGTGGAGTGCGGTCCTTTTCAGAGGGCATTTAAAAGGGAGTGAGGAGGCATTATAATGCCCTCTTCACCCCAGATATCCCCCCAGCACTCTGACCCCTCTACAACCCAGATATCCCCCCAGCACTCTGACCCCTCTATTCCCCAGATCTCCCCCCAGCACTCTGACCCCTCTACACCCCAGATCTCTAACCCCTCTACACCCCACATCTCCCCCCACCACTCTGACCCCTCTACACCCCAGATATCCCCCCCAGCACTCCGACCCCTCTACACCCCAAATATCCCCCCCAGCACTCTGACCCCTCTACACCCCAGATATCCCCCCAGCACTCTGACCCCTCTACACCCCAAATATCCCCCCCCAGCACTCTGACCCCTCTACACCCCAGATATCCCCCCAGCAATCTGACCCCTCTACACCCCAGATATCCCCCCAGCACTCTGAACCCTGTCTACACCCTGCTTTGGGGGAAGTGCAGGGCCCCCCCCATGCAGCTGGGGTCCCTGGGCAGTGCCCAGGAGTGCCCTCTCATTAAGACAGCCCTGCCTGATGGCTTCAATAGGTGTGCCTTTACTGGGTCATAATGCTAGAAATTTCCTGACCTGATGGCTAAGCTCCAAGGACTGCTGCCCTCTTGTGCAATGCGAGTGCCTTTACTCAGTCCTGAGGCTAGACGTTGCCTGATATGATGGCTAAGATCCAATGACTGCTGTCCACCATCCAATGAGACTGCCTTTTCTGTGTCCCAAGGCTAGACATTCCATGACCTGATGGCCAAGTTCCAACGACTACTGTCCTCAGTCAAATGAGAGTGCTTTTAATGGGGCCGGAGGCTAGGCATTCGCTGATTTGATGACCAAGCTCCAATGACTGCTGCCACCCTGTCCAATGAAAGTACCTTTATTAGGTTCTGGGGCTCATTGGACACTGGAATGGCAGTTGGCAGGGCTTAGCCATGAAGTCAGAGAAAGTCAGGCCCCACTAACAACGTGAAACAAGATCAGAGAGGAGCACAGAAGAGGCTTTTCTGTGTGATAAAGATACCAGTTGGCATCGAGAGAGAGGCCCAACCCACTAAAGTAACCGAGTGGCCCATGCGATGTCAGAGGGGGTGGGGTCACTTGTTTACGTCACCGGGCGGCCTGACCTAGACTATATAAGAGCTGTTAAAACAAAAAGACGGCAGTCGGAGTGATGCCTCCCATGGAGGAAGAGTTTTTACATTTTTTTTTTCTGGGACTGGCAGCGCTGTGATTGAAGATGGTTGGACATTGTGGGACAATTTTTCTTTGTTTCTAAATAAAAGGAATCGTCCAAAACTGTCTCCTGTCATTTTAACTTTTTTGACGAATGGGTAGGTGTATAATGTACCCCATTAACATAGGGGGTGGGATCTGGGGGCCCCCTTGTTAAAGGGGGCTTCCAGATTCTGATAAGCTCCCCGCTGCAGACCCCCACAACCACCGGGCAAGCATTGTGGGGATGAGGTCCTTGTCCCCATTCTTATGCACCTTCCCTATGTTGAGGGCATGTGGCCTGGTAGGGTCTCTTGTCCCCCCCTTTTCCTGTGGCCTGCCAGGTTGCATGCTCGAATAAGGGTCTGGTATTTTTTTTTACATTTTGGAGCGGGGTTCCCCTTAAAAGCCATACCAGACCTAAAGGGCCTGGTATGGATATGAGGGGGGACCCCACGCCATTTTTTTCAAAAATTGGCCAAAGCATGCAGGTCAGATGCATGCTTTGGCCAATCATCACACAGCAATGACCTGTGATCTTTTTTCACGACTAAAAAAAGATTTAAAATTTTGAAAAAAATATTTTTTTCTGTTATTTTTTTGTAAATAAGTACGTTTTCTTCTTAAATTACGGGCACTGATATGGAAGCACTGATGGGCACCGATGAGGTGGCACTGATGGGCACTCATAGGCGGCCCTGATGGGTGGCACTGGTGGCATTGCTGGGCATCACTTGTCTATTTACTAATTTTTGACAATCAGTGCCCATGTTGCCAGTGAGTGCCCATTTTTTTTTACTGGTGGGTGGCCATGGGGGATGTACCTGGCCATCCACATGTTGCCGCCTTCCCTGGTGGTCCAGTGTGGGCATCCAAGGGGGGGGCTGCACTGATAAACAATCAGCGCGAACCCCCCCTGTCAGGAGAGCCGCCGATCGGCTCTCCTCTACTCGCGTCTGACAGACGCGAGTGAGGAAGAGCCGATCAATGGCTCTTCCTGTTTACATCGTGATTAGCCGTGATTGGACACAGCTGATCATGTGGTAAAGAGCCTCCGCCGGAGACTCTTTACTGAGATCGGAGATGCAGGGTGTCAGACTGCAGGGTGTCAGACCAAGGGCGCGCGCCAGCATGTTATCCTGCTGGACGTCAATAGACGTCCAGTCAGGAAAACACAACCACTTCCAGGACGTCAATTTACTATTAACCGGGCGGGAAGTGGTTAAACGTTGGTTACTATTTGTCAAGTTTAATCGTTCCGGCTGAGGTTTTAAAAAGTCTCATGTACATTAAAGCCCACGATGAGATTATCGGACAAATAATCGCCCGTTTTTTTTTTTTTTTTTTTGCATTTTTGCATTTTTTGAGTTTACTAAAAGTCACAAAAATTCTCGTACGACAGAATAAAAATTCGGAAGTGATGTCATGTGTTGTACTGCATTTTTGAACGACAGCTGTACTGATTACATGAAAATCGTACGATCGGCCAAGGCACAATTTTTTTTTCCGTGCATAAATAATATCAGATGAACGGTCCTGATCGGCTTTCAAAAGCTCTGTACTAACTATCTGATTACCATACGATCTATTCAAATAGCGGCATTTTTCATACGATTTTCTCATCGTGTGTACGGGGCATAAGTCTTAGGGCCCATTTACATCAGCGGTACATTGGTTTGCGCATTGGGCAGCCCATTTGAGAGAGCTGCTAAACACACCACAATGGACTGAAATTGTGCATGCAGCATTTTCATCATTGCACCACAACACGTTAGTGCGTTGCAGGTCACTGTGTTGCAATACGAGTGTGCTGGGGTGCCATTCAGAGTTAATTGCAATGCTGTAAACAGACCCAGCCTATTATAATATGAAACACTCAACACAATAATGTGATACCTCCCAACATTTTAAAATGGGAATGAGGGACACCTACTAGTTAATGTATGTAGTCATGACACACGCCCCCTGCCACACCCCCTATAAGGAGAATTAACCCCCCCAAAAAAGGTCAATTAAATCCACATGGACTATTTTTTACCACTACTATTCCTTTATATTGGTGTAGCGCTACCCCATTCAGGAGCCGCTGGTTGTTTTGGGATCGGCGTATTGAGTTACCTTGTAGTGTGTCTAGGGGTAGTAGCAGTGAACGAATGTCCAGTCACCAAGTGGGTTTTCCAAATGCTTTATTCCAAGTAGGGTTGCCACCTCATCTCTTTAAAACAGAACACATATGAATTACACAGATTCTGTGGCTGATTATGGTGGTAATTAAACTCACTCAGTGCCTAATCTACATTAGCCTGAGCCTCAGCACCTGTGTAATTCATATGTGTTCTGTTTTAACCACTTGTGACCGGCCCCACGTCCAAAGACGTCACGTTTTTGAAGATGGATATCTCGGTAACGGCAGCAGCTGCTGCCACAACCGAGATATCCATCTCTTCGTGGGGCGGTCCTGTTAACGATAACGGCGGTCATCGCGGCGGATTCGCCGCGAGATCGCCGTTACCGGCGGCGGGAGAGGGTGCCCCCCCCCTCCCGCCGCTCTCCCGCGCTCTCCGCCGCTTACCGTAGCCGTCGGTAGCGGCGGAGGCGATCGGGTCCGCTCGTTGCCTGTCCGGGGATGTGACTGAGGGAAAAAATGTCCCTCAGCCGTCCCCCTCTCTCTGCTGGGCGGAAGTGACGTCAAAACGTCATTTCCGCCCAGCCTCTTAAAGAGACATTTAATTTGTTTACATTTTGCCTTTTTTTTTTTTTTTTTTTTTTTTTTCTTTTTTGCATTTAAGCCTGAATATGAGATCTGAGGTCTTTTTGACCCCAGATCTCATATATAAGAGGACCTGTCATGCTTTTTTCTATTACAAGGGATGTTTACATTCCTTGTAATAGGAATAAAAGTGATAATTTTTTTTTTTTTTTTTTTTTTCAGTGTTAAAAATTATAAAATAAATAAAAATAAAAACGAAAACCAAAAAAAAATTTTTTTAAAGTGCCCCGTCCCGACGAGCTCGCGCGCAGAAGCAAACGCATACGCGAGTAGCGCCCGCATATGAAAACGGTGTTCAAACCACACAAGTGAGGTATCGCCGCGATCGTTAGAGCGAGAGCAATAATTCTAGCCCTAGACCTCCTCTGTATCTCAAAAAATGCAACCTGTAGAATTTTTTAAACGTCGCCTATCGAGATTTTTAAGGGTAAAAGTTTGACGCCATGCCACGAGCGGGCGCAATTTTTATGCGTGACATGTTGGGTATCATTTTACTCGGCGTAACATCATCTTTCACAATATATAAAAAAATTGGGCCAAATTTATTGTTGTCTTATTTTTTAATTCAAGAAAGTGAATTTTTTCCAAAAAAAGTGCGCTTGTAAGACCGCTGCGCAAATACGGTGTGAGAAAAAGTATTGCAATGACCGCCATTTTATTCTCTAGGGTGTTAGAAAAAAAAATATATATAATGTTTGGGGGTTTTAAATAATTTTCTAGCAAAAAAAACTGTTTTAGTCTCGTAAGCACCGAATCTGAAAAACAGGCTCGGTAATGAAGTGGTTAAAGGGATGAGGTGGCAACCCTAATTCCAAGGCCCAACATCAACAGGAGGTAGGATAGGAGAGGTTGATGAAGCAATAGAGAACAGTGCGGTATCAGGCCTGGATAGAAACAGAGCAATCCTGCTCTCAGTAGTAGTAGATACAGTTCGCGCCACTCTAGCCAGAGTGTGTGAAGTGCCCCCGGACAGACCTTTGTCACAAGCCTGGCACTTTTAAGTTGCTGGGAGGAACAGGTCTCTATTACAGACCTGGCTCGGGCCTCTGCCACAGGCTTAGTACTTCAGTACTCAAGAGAACAATTTGGATTGAGCAAATCCTCCCAGTAAATGCAATGAAAGGGGTCACCGGTTGACAGCTGTCATGTACCTGTCGAATCCTGGTGATCAGATCCCCGATGGTTCGTTCAAGCCCTTTTGGATCACCTGCCTCCGGGTTCTCCTCAAGCCGATCCCCCACAGAATGGCACACAGCCTTGGATCTTCTCAATAAGGATGGGGACCCAGTAAGTCACTGGGGCCCCTTTCAACATCTGGATTCATCTCCATGGAGCAGGCAGCTCCGACCAGGCGGGCCATGTGGACGGGGTCCGTGGATGCGCTCACCCTGAAGGTGGATGCCGCACCCGGGACGTGGACCGTCACAAAAAGAGAGAGAGAGAGAGAGACCCAGAATCATGGCGCCTGTTACAGATATACCCCTCCCCAACATGCCCAGCGAGGAAAAACTAATTGGCTGCTGGGGAAAAGTAGCTCCGCCAGAACCCCTCTAGCGCCAACTGTTGCCCAGGGGTGGGATTGTACCCCTTGAACGCAGACTGACCCACAGGACAGTTCTGGAATAACAGCAACCTGTAATTTAACAAATTATGAATGGGAGCAAAATAACTCTCCCATTCACCCACTAACTTTAGCGTAGCGCCCGTACTCAAAGTAAGGGGCGCTACATTGGCTTTTAAAATTTACAAATGCAGCAATTTTGAATTTGGATGAAAGGTTTAGCACCGGAAAACACTTTTTGAAAGATAAAAAGTGCATTTTATATACATCTATATAGATCAGACCAAAATGAGGGACAAATGATGGGGACATTGCTCCAAATCAGGGGCAGTCCCTCAAAATCAGGGACAGTTAGGAGCTTTGTGATCTGGCAATGATGCCATGTGCCCTACTGACCCAAATGTTGCAAGGAAATTTTAATGGCAGGTCCACTTTGATGCGATTTGGAATGCCAAATCGCCGGCAATAGCACCGTCCGAATCGGTGCGGTGCTGCATCGATTCCCAAAAATAATATCTGTACTACTTTTGGTGAATTCGGGGTGCGATTTGTACAGACATCTGTGCTGGAAACCGCGCAGAAGTCTCTGAAATAGCCCCCTGAAGTCGGGACTTACATGCAGGAAGGAAATCGTGCGAGTTTGGCTGATTTTGAGCGATTTCAATCCCGCTGTCAGTGTGAACCTGGGCTAAAGCAGAATGCTGGGTAAAGAACCTACAAAGCCAGACAGGATTATAGAAAGCTGTTTGAAAATGGATGAAATAATTAAAAAAAATGTGAGTGGGTGTGGCCACTCTGTAACAAAATTGTCATTTTAAAGGTAGACTCCAATATCTTCTGAAATAATAAGCCCCTCCAGCTGGATTATAAACAATGTGAGGACTTTAGCGCAGACTCCTACAGTACCTTTCTTAGTTCTGGAAAAGCTTGGTGTTTGATTGTGTCCTTTCTCAGACTGATTGGGAATGGGAAAGTCTGCCTTCGTTATTGGCACCTGTTGTGATAAGATCAGGAGCACCATCTGCGTCCCTTTAGCTGTACAAAGTCTTTGGCTGGGTTCACATCATTGGGGCGAGTTGGATGCGTATTCATCCAATTTGCAATAGCAGGAGATTTTGACTCTCTATGGAGCCGGTTCACATATCTCTGCTTCGGCACCAGTGCAATATTGCACAGGAGCCCGGTGTGTCTTTTGGTCCGTCTCAGGTCCAGATTTAGCCAAAAGTTTGGGCTGAAATCGGACCTAAAATGGTGAACCAGGACGGACTGGACGCCTGCTGGGAGCCGCAGGCGGAAATGGTGTGAACCCAGCCTGAAGCTGCCCATACATTATACAATTTTTTTGTGCAGTTTTCCTTTAGATTTACCAAAACCATATAATATGAGGTCAAACCTAACCACTTCAATACCGGGCACTTTTGCCCCTTCCTGCCCAAGCCAATTTTTAGCTTTCAGCGCTCTCACAATTTGTATGACAATTACACGGTCATACTACACTGTACCCAAACACATTTTTTATCATTTTGTTCTCACAAATAGAGATTTCTTTTGGCGGTATCCGATCACCTCTGTGGTTTTTATTTTTTGCGCAACAAATAAAAAAAGACAGAAAAAAAAAGGTTTTCTTTGTTTCTCTTAAAAAATATTGTAATTAAGCAAGTACTTATGGGTGCCACTGATAGGTGGCATGGATGGGCACTGATAGGTGGCACTGATGGATACTGATGGGTGGCACTGATGGACACAGATGGGTGGCACTGATGGACACAGATGGGTGCAGGGGCAGACTGACCACTCATGGGGCCCCCGGGCAATAGAAGATTATGGGACCCCCATGCTTACAGATGGTCACCACGCCAAGAGGCAGTGCAGAGGTGGGGCAGCTAAAGTCTCAGGATTTTTACATCAAAAGCATGTCGGTTTCAGACATATCAAGGACACATGTAAAAAAAAAAACATAGATTTTTACATACTGTCCCTTGTTTTACTGAGCCTGGCAACCCTGATGGGGCCCCCTAGTGGCATGGGGCCCTCGGGCAGTGCCCGAGGGCCTCAATGGTCAATCCGCCCCTGGATGGGTGGTACTGCTAGACATCACTGATGAGGAGACATCTGGAAGGCATTCATAGTGGGCACTGACTAGCACCATTTGTGGGCACTGTTTTGCATCTTTTAGGGCACTGTGTGGCATCCCTGGTGGTCTTGGCGGCATCCCTGGTGGTCCAGTGTGGACAATCAGCACAGACCCCCCCCTGTCAGGCTCTCCTCTAACCTGTCAGACCTAAGTATGCAAGTACGATAAACGGCTCTACCTGTATACACTGTGATCAGTCGTGGTTGGACATGTCTGAGCCTTCGTCTTTACCGAAATTTTTGTATCCATGTGTCAGACTGACACGTCGCACCACCCCCACGGGCACGCGCCGGCAGTTATCCTGCTGGACGTCATAGGATGTATTAAGGAGAAAAAAACAAGGGCTTACAACCCCTTTAACAAATGCTTTTGAGATCACATCATCCAATAAACAGCATTTGGTGTCCAAGGGTGTGCTTGATTAAGTACAGATTCCCAGTATCTATATAACTTTGAAAATCACCATAGCACATAAATAAGATCTCCATGGTCCCTGCTACATTGAGGACAGGAGGGGTCAGGGAGAAGTCCCATCTTGAACAACTTCAGAGGAATATAGTGTACTCTCAACAAGATGTACAGTTGGGAAAGGCGCTAAGAGGTATTTAACCACTTCACCGGCTGAGTACGGCTGAGTACAGCTGAGTACAGCTGAATACGGCCGAGAACGGCTAAATACGGCCGAGTACGGCTAAATACAGCCGAGTACGGCCGAGTACGGCTGAGTACGGCCGGGTACGGCCGAGTATGGGCAAATACGGCCGGGTACGGGCAAATACGGCCGGGTACAGCCGATTATGGCTGAGTACGGCCGATTATGGCTGAGTACGGCCGATTATGGCTGAGTACGGCTAAGTATGGCTAAGTGCGGCCGAGTACGGGCAAATACGGCCGGGTACGGCTGGGGAACGGCTGAGTACGGCCGAATATGGGTTAGTACGGCTGGGTGCGGCTGGGTATGGCTGAGTACGCCTGGGTACGGCCGAGTCCGGGTGCGGCTGAGTATGGCTGAGTATGGCTGAGTACTGCCGAGTACGGCTGAGTACTGCCGAGTACTGCCGAGTACGGCTGAGTACGGCTGAGTACGGCTGGGTACGGCTGGGTACGGCTGGGTACGGCTGGGTACGGCTGGGTACGGCTCGGTACGGCTGGGTACGGCTGAGTACGGCTGGGAACATAATCCCAAAGACAGATGTTGTGGCGCATGAGCGTCCGCTCCATAAGGCAAGGGGTGTCATTTGACCCCCCCTGAGATCGTAAGAGAAGACGCTTGACTTTCACTTGACACAGTGAGAGCAGGACGGACTTGGTAGTGCAGCAGCAATGAGACATGCTGACAGTGCAGGGAGAGCTCAGGTGGACTGACCCATATTCACAATGCTGTGTGTCTCACTCTGTTAAATTGTAACATCCCAGTGAGTACAACCACCCCCCCCCCCTTCCACAGAAATGGAAGAGGCTGCATCGGCTCTGCCCCCTCCCTCCCTCACCTCTATTCCTGTGTACTGTCGTCCATGCTCTGTGCACAGCCCGTGTGCTGATCTGAAAAGAGTGTGTGGGCGGGAACATTTAAACAAGTATAAGTAAACCGCATTGCTGTGCAATTCACATTGGATGTCTGTGTTATGCAAATTCAGCCATACAAACTGTATGGCTGAAATGGCATTTGCACCATAACTGTGCACAGAGTGTTTACAACTATGCAATCCAATTCCTGCACCATTTCACAGTTCTCACTGCAATCTGCAAACCAATATGGGGGTGTCATTAATTTTACATTGACACCGGTAACAGTTTGCAAAGGGCAGCGTGAATGGCCGATAAGCAACATGCAATGCAGGAATCACACTGGAAAGCATATATGTGAACTAGGACTCAAGTGTGTTTACACTGATGCAGTGCCAGTGAATACACAGATTTCCTGCATTTATCTCCATTTTCACTAAAGTCCCACAGACTTCTATTAGATTACACATTTTTGCAACATTTTCTGAAAGCGCACCAAATATTCTCTATACTGAATCTTTGGTGTGCTTTCAGAAAACACAGTAAAATTACACAAGTGTAGCGCCCCCCCCCCTTATTTAGTGGGGCGCTAGTTAGTGGGGAATGGGAGAGTTAAGTTTGCTCCCATTCACAAATTATTTAGACTGGTGCTACTGCCGGTTTGTAACTGACTTGTAGGACAAACTGTGTGCCAGGGGTGTGTTATCACCCCTGGACGACAGTTGGCGCTAGAGGGGTTCTGACAGACCCACCTTCCCCCAGCAGCCAATCAGAGGAGCGGTTCCTTTCTCTGGGCATGCTGGCGGGGGGTATATCTGGGGCAGCCACCATTAGTTGTTCTTTTCTACGTGGGGCCCGAGTTCCAGGTGCGGCATCCACCTTCAGGGTGCGCGCCTCCATGGGCCCCACCATCGAGGCCCACCTGGCCGAAGTTGCGCATCAAGCGGAGCTTCACTTGGATGCAGAGAGGGTTCCCCAGCGGCTTGCTGGGTCCCAGATCCTAAGCGGGAGCTGAACCGTTGGGGATCGGCTCAGGAGACCCTAGAGAGGTTGTCTGCGAGGCCTGGATGAACCACCGGGGATCCGGTCACCACGCCACATGACAGGTACACTTCAGCTGTCAATTGGTGACCTTGGAATTGGACTTACTGGGAAGACTCATTAGTTCTAATTCTGACAACCTAAAATTTATCAAGCCTGTGGCAGAGGCCCTGTTTCCTCCTAGTGACTTTGTTTAAAAAAGTGGCCCTTCGGCTGCCAGGCTCAAGTTAATCGCCTGTCCGGGGGCACTTTACCCACTCTGGTGGGAGTGGCGACGTTTGAACTTGACTATGCTGAGAGCAGGCTTGCTCTCTCTTTTTGATATCCAAGGCCTGATACTACAGTTCTCTCCTTGCTCCTCAACCTTTCTCTATTGTGTGCCATGTTGATGTCGGCCATGTTGGGCCTTGGAATAAAGCATTGAAACTCAAGTTGATGTCTGGATACTTGCTCCTTATCCACCTTCACCAATATTATCCCTAGACAAGAATCATTGGTAACTCAACATGCCGGTACCAAACTAATCAGCGGCTCCTTCGGGGGTGAGCACTACACAAGCTAATATAAGAGGGGATTAAATGCAGAAAAACTGCATATACACTGCGACAAACTCCAGGACACCAGTGTGAACCCAAAGGCTTCAGGGGGTTGTGTAATGTAAAGGAGTTCAGAGGTGCAGGGGGTTGTGTAATGTAAAGGGGTCCAGAGGTGCAGGGGGTTGTGTAATGTAAAGGGGGTCCAGAGGTGCAGGGGCTTGTGTAATGTAAAGGGGTCCAGAGGTGCAGGGGCTTGTGTAATGTAAAGGGGGTCCAGAGGTGCAGGGGCTTGTGTAATGTAAAGGAGTCCAGAGGTGCAGGGGGTTGTGTAATGTAATGGGGTCCAGAGGTGCAGGGGGTTGTGTAATGTAATGGGGTCCAGAGGTGCAGGGGGGTGTGTAATGTAAAGAAGTCCAGAGGTGCAGGGGGTTGTGTAATAATGTAAAAGAGTCCAGAGGTGCAAGGTGCTGTGTAATGTAAAGGGGTCCAGAGGTGCAGGGGGCTGTGTAATGTAAAGGGGTCCAGAGGTGCATGGTGCTGTGTAATGTAAAGGGGACCAGTGGTGCAGTTGTGGAGAGGGGTACACAGTAGTAACAAAGAGATATTGAAAGATGCAGGGGGCAAAATGGAGTGTTTTTACATTTTAACGCGGGGGGCGCGTTTTTAACCCCCCCGCTAGTGGTCGAAGAAAGGGTTAAAGTAAAGAATGTTTTACAATTTCTTGTGAAAAAAAAAAGAATGTTTTACAAGAAATAAGGGTGCAAAATATACAAACACCTCAGCTGTTGATCTACAAGCAAATATCTTACTCTAATATCCCAGTTTGCCGCAATTTTAACAACCTTGTGTAATTTAAGATCCTGCTATTAAAAACAGCCTTGCGGGCAATTTCACCTAGAATAAAAAAGTGTCCCCTGCTCAAACAGTGGTTACATGAAGAGGTGACAGATAATATTCTCTGTCTAACCGATGATTGAACCCGGCCTTATTGCCAGCAAATTGTGAAACTGGCTGCAGTGCAAAAAACGGGCCAAGGTTTTGTGTCTCTGCGATAAAACAAATCGCTTAAAGATTCCCAGATACATTGTGTGACCTTCAAGAAAGAAGGTCACAGCAGCGCGCTCACATGTGTCAGCTCCGGAAACACAAGTACATAAGTGCATGAGTGTATGTGATAAGACTGCCGAGTTCCTTTGTTAAACATCGGGAAAGACGCATTCCCAAATTTGTTAAACATGTCAAATCTTAAAGTAGATCTCTACATACGTATCTGTCCAGGACACATTTACGTGTAGCCAATTCAAAGAGAGGCGTTTGGCAGCAGAGCTGGCCAGGACAGCACACTGTTAGTAACATTTTCCCATGTGCAATAAAAGGATCCAGACTGTTTCCATACCTGCTAAAAATTTAGTGCAACTAGGCTTGCTGTACCTGCAGTTTCTGCATTTTGTCGATGACTATGTCAGAAAAAGGTTCACCCGTTGGTGGCGCTGTCAGTTATTTGGATCGTAGTACCGGTGTCCACCAGCAGGTGTCTTCTAACAGCCAGGACCTCTAGTAAAGGTTTTCACCTGCTGGTGGCACTGTTGGATCCGTAGGTCGTAGTACCGGTGTCCACCAGCAGGTGCTTTCCGGCAGTGTGGAGCAGACATTATCTCCTGCAATCCGGAGTCACCTGAGCCTGATTGCAGGAGATGTGTATAAATACCCAGCAACACACACACACGTTGCCTTGGTATCGTCCTTGTGCCCTGATCTGTGATCATGTTATCTGTACCTGAGCCTGTACCTGATCCGAGCCTATCCTGAATCTGTCACCCTGTTGCCTTTACCTCTACCCTGCAGCCTAATCCATCCATTCTCTCCCTGTCCTGTTTGTTCCCTGTCCCTATCTGCTGATCTCCCGTTAATCACTCTGGCCTGGCTACGTTTAAGATTGCGGTACTTCCCTTGTATTGTATATCGTTTTTTATTGTTTGTGGGTCACTGTTTGGTTGGTTGTTCACTGTGTTGAAGGTGTTTATTTATTGTTATCATTTATCTTTAAATAAACTTAATTATTCACTTATATAGGTTTTGGTGTCCTCTGTCGCAGTTCACGCAAGTTCTAGTCACACCTGTTTATGACAGGCATAATGTACAGGTACTTGTTATGGCGCCCCTTGGCAGGTGACATGGGCTCTCTTAATACACAAGTCCAAGTGGCAGTTGGTCTTCACCACAGCTCCTGATGATGGAAATGGCCAGGAACCCTAGTGGTCCTATTTTTCTATGCTGCAACTGGCACCAGGTCCAACCTTCAGGATCACCCCACTGGGGGGATACAGGTGGCTGGGATGGAAATGACAGGACTGTAGACAAATAGGTTGTCAAGTCAGGCAGAGGTCTTGGCAGGTGGCAGGTGAGAAAACTATCAGGTCCAGGCAGGTGGCAGCTGAGAGAGTAATCAGACCCAGGCAGGGGTCAAGACAGGTAAGAGAGTATTCAGGTCCAGGCAGGCAAGAGAGTATTCAGGTCCAAGCAGAGGCAGAGGTAAGCTGCAGACAAATTAGTAGTCTGATCCAGGCAGGTGTCAAGGAAGGTGAGAGAGTATTCAGGTCCAGGCAGGAGTCAAGGCAGGTGAGAGAGTATTCAGGTCCAGGCAGGGGTCAAGGCAGGTGAAAGAGTATTCAGGTCCAGGCAGGGGTCAAGGCAGCTGAGAGAGTATTCAGGTCCAGGTAGGGGTCAAGGCAGGTGAGAGAGTATTCAGGTCCAGGCAGGGGTCAAGGCAGCTGAGAGAGTATTCAGATCCAGGCAGGGGTCAAGGCAGATGAGAGAGTAGTCAGGAAGACCTGGACGTAGGGAGGTCCAGGAATCCTTGAAATCCTGGCAGGGATCCAGCAAGGAATTCTGGAAGTCCCAACAGGAATCCAGCGTGGAATCCTAGAAGACTCAGGAGTGATCTTATGAGTATTTTAACAGTACAGTGTACTAAAAGCCCAGCTGTGTACTCAAGCCTCCCTGCCAAATAATAAAGAAGGCTGTAAAGCTTGTTTTGTCTAGGGATGGGTATCAAAAAATAATACTAACTTAACCTACAGACCAGGAATTTTCTCCCCACCAGTTTCATTTGTGATGATTAGTCTGCCAAAGCCGCTCTTCGTTCTGCTCTGACTGGTCTTCACTCTGCCACTTTCGTAACCATCATCATGCCTGCACATCCTGATGATGCGGCCGCTGGTAAGAGTGCCCACCTGCGGTCTACCTAAGCCGATGTGCTCAGGGTGGCAGGAATTTAGGAGAAAGAAGCTTTTCAGGCAGCACAGTGGCTTAGGGGTAAGTAACTCTTCCTTTGCAGTAATGGGGTCCTTAGTTTGAATCCCAATCATGACACTATCTGCATTGAGTTTAGATGTTCTCTCTGGGCTTTAGTGGAATTCCTCCTACACTCCAAAGACATGCTGGCTGGTTATTTGGCCATTGTCTAAATTGACCCTTGTATATGTGTGAAGCCTCGTACACAGGGTCAGGATTCCCGACGGGTCAAGGTCTGTCGGAAATCCAGACGGGAAAATCAAGAACCTGCTCCCCCGTACACACGAGGGGGTTTTCCCATGGGAAAACTCCTAAGAGAGCTTTTGGCCGGGAATCCCGGGCCGTGTGTATGCTCCATTGGAGTTTTTTCGATGGGAAAACAGCAAAAAATTCCAGTTTTTTGACGGAAAAAAAGAGAGCTAGTTCTCTTTTCTTGTCCGGCGGTTTTTGGCCTTTTTCCTTGTCGGAAAAACTATGAGGTAGCATACACACGGCTCTCCTTGCAGTTTTCCCGACGTTAAACACGCTCGTGTGTACGAGGCTTCAGTCTACGATTCTCATCTTAAGGTCTTGGTTCCCCGTTGATTCAGCTCTGCAATGCATTTTAGCCATGGACCTACAGAAACAGTAAAGTTAGAAGTTCACCAGAGATTGCAATGCGGTCATGGTAGTAGGAATTTGGAAGGTATCGTTTTTACAGTGAGCTCCACACTGGCTTTGAGTTCTTCTTCTTAATTGTATATAATAAGCCTAATTCTCAGAGGGGAATTTTGCAAAAGCACAAACAAAACAGAACAAAATTAAAATCTGAAGAATTTTCATTTACGGATCACTCTGTTCCCCTCTGAAGTCACAATGACCTCGATCGAGGTCACAAACGTTTCTCCAGTTTTCTCATTTATTTCCTAAGCTACTGATTCTTAGGAAATAACACACAGAGCTCCACGTCCATGCTGTCATCTGTTCGGTTTCCCGCCGATCGCATGTACCCGACGGACATCGCGGCCACCAGGTACATGCATCGGATCCCCAGCGATGCGGCGGGACAGTGTTTACCCGCCGCGCACCACGCGGGTAATGCACACAAATCACGTCCAAAGACGTCAAGTTGGCGCCTCAGGTCCGTGCTGTTGACGTATTCTGTCAATAGCACGGGTCTGAACTGGTTAAATAGTTAAACTGAGAACTTCTACACACTGAGTTCAGTTCATTGATATGTAGAAGCATTGTATCTTTTCTCACACTTGGCAGGCTGCCCAGAGACAAGTCACTCCACTGACTTCTATGATACAGAAGTTATTTGCAAGTCGCGCTGAGGTTTTACATCGGCTTTTTTTTTTCAGCACAATCGACCGATGTCGATTAATTAAAAAGTGACAAAAATTTGCCGATATATCGGTCGGCCTCTAAAAGTAAAACTGAAAAAATACATACAGCAATTTACAAAAGTGAGTACACCCCTTGTAAGCAGGGGTGTCGGGAGGCCCAGGCTTGGGTGGCTGGAGCCCCGAATGGGTCCCCGTAAAGCCCCGAGTCTCAGGCATGCAGGTTTGCCATTGTGAGCCCCGAGCCGAGCGGCGACCGACGGGAACGATCTGATCCCGAGCGTCGCCGAGCCGATTCCTGCCGACTGCTGAGTGCGGCTGAGTGCCATAGCAGCAGGTCCTGTCTTCTGGAGCCTGTGATGGACGTCGCACTGGACCAATAACGTGCCATGGGACCTCCATCACAGGCGCTGCAGGCTCCAGAAGGCGGGAATTACAAATACACATGACTTGCCGCTTGGGCGGGCGACTCTCCTCAGGCTCCTCGGCTCTGAATGAATGAATGAATGAAAACTTATATAGCGCAGCACATGCCTCTGGGCGCTTGTTGTTCCTGTCTCCTTTGATATCAAAAGAGATGAGTCTTGATCTTCCTCCTGAACGCTAAGTGATTCTCCTCCAACCGAATGCTGGTTGGTAAAGCGTTCCATAGTCGGGGACCTTGAAACGTGAATCTTCTTTCTCCTTTGGACTTGTAGTTGGCTTTCGGAATCTGGAGCAGGTTTTGATTGGTGGATCGCAGAACGCGATTGGGATTGTGAGCTTTTATTTTTTTGCATAAATAATGAGGAGCATTGCCATGGATACATCTATGCGTTAGACAGAGTGCTTTAAAAGCAATTCTGTCTTTTACTGGTAGCCAGTGAAGGGCTCTCAGTGAAGGTGAGGCTCTTTTACCCTCCTCGGGTCGGGCTCCTCCTCTGACGCCGGAATGAATGTATATAGTTCAGTGTAGGTCTGTCACTAAGGTCAGTGTAGGTAGGTCAGTGTAGGTAGGTCAGGTCACTACCGTCAGTGTAGGTATGTCAGGTAGGTCAGTGTACATAGGTCAGGTCACTACCATCGGTGTACATAGGACAGGTCACTACTGTCAGTGCACATATGTCAGGAGTGTAGGTATATCAGTGTAGGTAGGTCAGTGTACATAGGTCAGGTCACTACTGTCAGTGTAGGTAGGTCAGTGTACATAGGTCAGTGTACATAGGTCAGGTCACTACCGTCAGTGTAGGTAGGTCAGTGTACATAGGTCAGGTCACTACCGTCAGTGTAGGTATGTCAGGTAGGTCAGTGTACATAGGTCAGGTCACTACCATCGGTGTACATAGGACAGGTCACTACTGTCAGTGCACATATGTCAGGAGTGTAGGTATGTCAGTGTAGGTAGGTCGGTGTACATAGGTCAGGTCACTACTGTCAGTGTAGGTAGGTCAGTGTAGGTAGATCAGTGTACATAGGTCAGTGTACATAGGTCAGTGTACATAGGTCAGTGTACATAGGTCAGGTCACTACCGTCAGTGTACATAGGTCAGGTCACTACCGTCAGTGTAGGTAGGTCAGGTCACTACTGTCAGTGTATATATGTCAGGTCACTACCGTCAGTGAAGGTAGGTCAGTGTATATAGGTCACTACTACCGTCAGTGTAGGTAGGTCAATGTATGTAGGTCACTACTGTCAATGTAAGTAGGTTAGGTAGGTCAGTGTATGTAGGTCACGGCCAGCCCAAAAAAGACTGCGCGCGTCACATATCCTCCCCCATTCTTTCTGGCCTTGGACTTCGGTCTGAAGCTTGTATAACAGTGTAAATTCTCTGTCCCCTCAAAATAACTCAACACACAGCCATTAATGTCTAAACCACTGGCAACAAAAGAGAGTACACCCCTAAGTGAAAATGTCCAAATTGGGCCCAAAGTGTCAATATTTTTTGTGGCCACCATTATTTTCCAGCACTGCCTTAACCCTCTTGGGCATGGAGTTCACCAGATTCACCAGAGCTTCACAGGTTGCCACTGCGGTCCTTTTCCCCTCCTCCATGACTCATCACCCAAAGGCTACACTGTCGCGGTTCCCTTACCCACAATGACGGCAGCAGCACCCATTGCGGTGCCGACATCGAGGGACTCCAGGATAGGTAAGTGTCCTATTATTAAAAGCCAGAAGCTGCATTATGTGTAGCTTCTGGCTTTTAATTTTAAATTTTTTGGGCCGGAACACCGATTTAAAGGGTCAGTCCAAAAAAAAATAATGTTTGGTACGGGAGAATGAAACCACCTGACAGGTCCTTATATCTTTCAGAGGCTCTGGTGGTGAGAACTCTGTGCTGAGTTTCAGGTACTACACACGTGCTTTGACCATTATACAGAGTTCCACCTTAGTTTGATTTTTAAATGTATTTTATGTTATGGAGAATGTGACAGGAGGAGCTGAAACACACAAACTTGTGCAGAAACACTCAACAGGAACCAACACTTCGGGGAATTTTGGCAGGGAAATCTCACAGTTGGCAAATCGAAGACACATAGGGCCAGATTCAGGTAGATGAGAGTATCTTTCCTCTGGAGTAACGCTTCTCATTTACGTTACTCTGAAGACCCTTTCAGCGCAAGTCCTGTAATTCACATAGCAGTTGCGCGTAAACTTGCGCCAGAGTAACGATAATGCGCTGGCGTAACCCGACGCAAGTGAAACTGGGTGTGATCATATGTAAATGATGGGCGGAGCCCAGCGCAGAGGCTTACGTTCAGCGCATCAACAACGGAGCATGCGCAGTCAGTGAGGCTCCACTCGCCCCCTTTGTGCGCATGCTCACAACTTCCGTCGGCACCACTGCACGGGAAACGTCAGCGCAATGCCTTCCGTTGGGCGTTTAAATGCGCCCGTAGAAGCGCCATTCCGGCACTAAAGTATATCCTGCTCCCCCTCCCCGCAGTGATGTTACTTTTGTTCTGAGATGGCTGCTCCCGTTCCCCGCAAACACACAGGAGAAAGCTGAACTTTAATGGCCAGGAGCTGACAGCCGTCATCTCTGCTATGGAGACCTATGATGTCTTCCTCCATGGCTGTAAAAGTTGACAGACAAGCATGGACAGAGGTGTTGTCCTGCAAGTTGGGGTGCTCAGCTAGCTCTTATCGTCGGTAACGCTGCTGTAGCTGCTCTCCTGCTGACCTGTGGCCATCTGGAGTAAAGATAAAGGGCCAGATTCACGAACACTTGCGCTGGAGTATTTGGATATGCGCCGCGTAACTGTGATGATGCGCCGTCTTTTCTATGTGCCCGTACCCACCAAACTAGATGCGCCCAATAACGGGTCATTTGCGACCGGCGGAACGTTCCGACGCCAGAGTATCGTCAGCGCTTATTTTCGCTGGGCGCATCAGTCGCGCCCATTGATTTCCCCTGCAAATATGCAAATGAGGGATTTTTCCCAATTCACGAACGGATTAGCACCATACGCTGGCTACATGCGCCGCGCGTATCTGGTCCGTCCGGCGCAAAGTTATTTCTACAAAAGGCTGCTTTATCTTTACTCCAGATGGCCACAGGTCAGCAGGAGAGCAGCTACAGCAGCGTTACCGACGATAAGAGCTAGCTGAGCACCCCCACTTGCAGGACAACACCTCTGTCCATGCTTGTCTGTCAACTTTTACAGCCATGGAGGAAGACATCATAGGTCTCCATAGCAGAGATGACGGCTGTCAGCTCCTGGCCATTAAAGTTCAGCTTTCTCCTGTGTGTTTGCGGGGAACGGGAGCAGCCATCTCAGAACAAAAGTAACATCACTGCGGGGAGGGGGAGCAGGATATACTTTAGTGCCGGAATGGCGCTTCTACGGGCGCATTTAAACGCCCAACGGAAGGCATTGCGCTGACGTTTCCCGTGCAGTGGTGCCGACGGAAGTTGTGAGCATGCGCACAAAGGGGGCGAGTGGAGCCTCACTGACTGCGCATGCTCCGTTGTTGATGCGCTGAACGTAAGCCTCTGCGCTGGGCTCCGCCCATCATTTACATATGATCACACCCAGTTTCACTTGCGTCGGGTTACGCCAGCGCATTATCGTTACTCTGGCGCAAGTTTACGCGCAACTGCTATGTGAATTACAGGACTTGCGCTGAAAGGGTCTTCAGAGTAACGTAAATGAGAAGCGTTACTCCAGAGGAAAGATACTCTCATCTACCTGAATCTGGCCCAAAGCAGCCTTTTGTAGAAATAACTTTGCGCCGGACGGACGAGATACGCGCGGCGCATGTAGCCAGCGTATGGTGCTAATCCGTTCGTGAATTGGGAAAAATCCCTCATTTGCATATTTGCAGGGGAAATCAATGGGTGCGACTGATGCGCCCAGCGAAAATAAGCGCTGACGATACTCTGGCGTCGGAACGTTCCGCCGGTCGCAAATGACCCGTTATTGGGCGCATCTAGTTTGGTGGGTACGGGCACATAGAAAAGACGGCGCATCATCACAGTTACGCGGCGCATATCCAAATACTCCAGCGCAAGTGTTCGTGAATCTGGCCCATAGAAGCCAGGAGCTGACTAAGTTCATCAGGTACCACTTTAAACTAAAATATCACTTCTGGGTTGGACTGATATTTTAAGTAAAATATCCTAGCAGAGGTACAAACTAATCGACAACTGGGAACATAGACTAACTGTTTAGGTTATCGCGTGGGTACATTAATTCTATTGGTTGTGTTTCATGCAAACAACATTTTAACCACTTGCTTACTGGGCACTTAAACCCCCCTCCTGCCCAGAACAATTGTCAGCTTTCAGCACTCTGACTCATTGAATGACAATTGCACGGTCATACACTGTACCCAAATGACATTTTTATAATTTTTTTCCCACTAAGATTTATTTTGGTGGTAATTGATCAACTCAGCGGCTTTGAATTTTTGTTAAATTTAAAAAAAAAATACAAAACTGTTTTATATTTTGTTATAAAATTTTGCAAACGGTAATTTTTCTCCTTCATTGATGTACGCTGATGCGGCTGCACTGATGGGCACCTATGGGCTGCACTGATGGGCACAGGTAAGGCGGCACTGTTTGGCACCAGTAAGGCGGCACTGAGAGGCAGCATTGGTGGGCACTGATAGGTGGCACTTATGGGTGGCACTGAAGGGCTTTGATAGGTGGCACTGGTGGGCACTGAGAATTGGCACTAAACGGTGGCACTGATTGGTAGCACTGATATCTGCCAGTGATTGGCACTGATAGGTGGCAGTGATGGGCACTGATAGGTGGCAGTGATGGGTGGCAATGATGGGCACTGATCAGCAGTGGTAGGTGAGACTGATAGGCAGCACTGCTGGGCGACACTAATGAGGCACTGATTGACACCACTGGTGGGCATTGATAGCTGGCACTCGTTGGCATTGATAGCTGGCACTTTATTGCACTGGTGAGCACTGGCAGGGGGCACTGGCAGGCGGTACTGGTGGGTACTGATAAGGCACTGGTGACTGATGAGGCACTGGTGACAGATGTCCCTTACAAAAAGGCCGGTGATCGTCTTTTTTTCTTCTCACACTGTCAGTGTGAGGAGAAAAAAAACAATTACCGAGCTTTGTTTACATCACGTGATCAGCTGTCATTGGCTGACAGCTGATTACGTGGTAAGGGGCCGGGACCGTCCCCTTACTTGGATCTGTGATCACCCGAGTCTCAGTGACTTGGTGATCACAGCGAGCGCCGCGTGCTAAGGGGACGGGCAAAGGGGTCATTCGGTCAGTAAGGCCGCGTACACACGATCAAATTTCTCCGCTGAAACTGGTCCGACGGACCGTTTCAGCAGACAAATCCGATCGTGTGTACGGGCTAGCGGACATGTTAGTCCGGCGGACAAATTTTAAAGCATGGTTTAAAATTTGTCCGCCGGAGACATGTCTGTCAGATATGTCCGCTGGTTAGTACACTAACCAGCGGACATATCTGCCCGCACATGCGTCGAATGGATTCGACGCATGCGTGGAAGTTTTTCACTTTCTGGTTCGGTGACGTGGCGGCGTCAACGTCACCGCCGCGTCACCACACTGTCTGCTGGCGGGGATTTTGATCCGATGGTGTGTACACACCGCCGGACGTAAATCCCGAGGAGACATGTCCGATGAAAACTGTCCGCGGACCGTTTCTATCGGACATGTCCCTCCGTGTGTACACGGCCTAAGACGTCAAGTGGTTAAAGAAATTTGAAAGACAGTAGACAAAAACGTTTTCGTTACAGCATAGGATACTAGCAGTTCCAAGTTGTTGTGGTCACCGACAGTGCATGTTGTTACTAATGACCTTTTTGTTGTACGTCTGAGTTCTTGCAGGGGACACAGATTAAGAAAAATACCCTGGCCGACATCACAGGGCGAACGTAGGCGTCAAAAGTCCACTCAGACATCACATCACTTGGACAACAGTCCAGCTCAGATATGAGTCGGGCCTAACAATGGGACTGCTGACCTCCGAGCTAAATTCGGCAACACTATCAGCAAGACAACTTTTCTTGACAGGCAATCTTATCCAAAGTCAGCGGGCTGCTGTATGGCCTGGAATCAAAAAGGGTTATCTGGTTTTAATAGGCCTCATGAAGTGTGATCTGGAAGCAGAGGAAGAGGAAGAAGCAGGTTACAGAAGAATCTTTAATAAAGTCGTCAGGCTGGGCAATGGCTGGTTACCAAGAACTTGTCAACTTGGCCTGCCTGTCATCACGTATGGAATATAGAGAGGGGGTCAGGTGCAATGTATGTGTTTATTTTGTGTTAATCATTTACAGCTTTATTCCATAAGAAATCACAAAGTACAATATTATTAGTGAAGAAAAAACAACTGTGCTAGTGGTAAGTAAAATGATGGCCTCTTGAGCCCCGTAGGGAAAGAGAGCCTTGACTGATGGGGGCATGGCCCAGGTACAGGTCAAGGTAGCGGTCATCCAAGGATTAGTTAATTTGGGGGATGGGATGGGCCTGAGCTCGGGTAAAATGATCGCCCCAGGGAATTCTGGGTCTTTTCGGTAAATGTGCTTGGAAGAGCTCCCCTTTTTTGCTATGGTATGTCACAGCTTGCTGCGGTTTTCTTGACCTTGCCAGCATAAAATGGCTGTAATGGGCCATGCCCTTGATGGAAATCGAAAATAGGCGGCCTGTCCAACACTCATGGTAAGGACAGGCCACTCCCCCCTTTTTGGAATTGTGTGCTCACAGTACAACTGTAACTTGCACTGGTTGAAAAAATGTTCACGTTATGTTTGGTTTTATAAAAGCTGTGGCCTTGCCTTTTCCAACCTAATGGTTGTAAGCGTGTTTATTTAATAGGTTGAGGGGGCAAGGGGGAAGGTTTGGATACATCTATGTTACAGTTAATGTTACCTGGGCTCATTGGGCCTCAGCAGTCAAGTAAATAATGATATAAAACTCCAATAATCCACCACTGATTAGATGATCCCACATATAGTGCTGATAAATTATTTTAATTCATCAAACGTTACAATGGTAAAACATAATGTGCCAATGTCTCCAGAAAGTCTGTCTCCTTCCAGCAACTTTTATATATATATCCTACTCGCCGGACGAAACTGACACGTAGTCAAAATCAGCAGAACAAACAAATATCCAGAAACTGGACTCTCCGTGAGTGGATTTAGTGTTTAGGCTTTTATTTTGAAGCATCCAGGTTTCGACTCAGATCGAGGCTTGGTTCCCACGTTTTCCTATTTAACATGATGCTTCAGTGTGTCACCCATGCCCCAGACAACGTCATTTGTGTGACGAAACGCACGTTGGAGGAGTTGACGTGCTGACGTCATCAAGTTGAAGTCAGAGCTGACGGGCGTTCGCCAACCGGCCGGCTACAATTTTACCTTCTGCTGTTTTTACACATAATTGATATAAGTGTGTGTTTTTAAACCTTCATACCATTTGTATGTATGCTATGGTGAGTCTTCTTTATTCCCGGTAACCACACATTTTCCTGTATGATAACCGGCCCATTGCAAGTATCTAGTCTGCAATCACACTCTCTATGAGGTTGGCTTTATGGAGGGTTCCTGAAAAGGCCCTGGCTGGGGTTTACAGCCGCAAGCCCATCTAGTTTGCTGTCTGGTAAGCGTGTATTCCCTATGGTGTGAGCACTTTTGGTGGTGAACTTTGTTGCTGATTTATGCAACAGTCTGTTGGTTGACCTTCACTCAATTTGCCATTTGATTTTTCATTCATCATTGGACATTTACTGAAGATTCATCCATATTGTATTATTTTGTTTCATTTATTATTTTTGGATACAACTGAAAATTCACTGGTTTATTTACAGATATTTTTTGGTATAATAATATTGGCACTTTACACCCTCACTGGGTGTTGGTCTATTTTATACTCTTTATATTATTATCATTGATTATTCATCAAGAGATTTTTTTTTATTTTAATTAAGGTGGGTTAGCACATCTACATTCTTTTATGAATATCCAGAAACGCCAGCTCAGAGATTAGTACGATCACCAAATGGATATGGTGTAAATATCAAGAATACAAGAACAGAAGCTCCTCATAGTGCAGTACCAGTAAAAAGGTCATTCATTAAAATTACAAGATGCACTTACAAGCAGACCCGATGGGTTTAGTTAGTGACATGACACCTGATGACATCAGACGTTGCTGACGAAACTCGTTGGAATGCAGGGGGAATGCAGACAGCGTCCCTACCATTTTCCTATGAATGCGATTTTATCTTCTGCTTGAAAGTACAGCTTGTAATTTTAATAAATTACCTTTTTAACTGTACTTAAAGAGGAGGTCTGGTAAAAAAAAATTAAAAGTCAGCAGCTGCTAACACTGTAGCTGCTGACTTTTAATAAGGACACTTACCTGTCCTAATCGCCAGCGATGTCGGCCCTAGGTTTCCTACATGCACTTTGTGAATGGTCCGGCTACTTTCTGGAAAACACACAGTTCCCAGAATGCAGCGCGCCCCAATCACAAGAATACACTGAGTGTAGTAGGAGGAAGAGAATCGACCGCGGAAGATGAAGAGGCAGATTCAGGACTTCCGCATTGCAACAGCTATTTAGGGTAAGTAAAAAAAAAATGTCTTCATTTATTTATTTATTTCGATTTTTGGAAGAATTTTTTTTTTCCAGGGTAGAACTCTGCTTTAACTAACAACTAAATGATTTAGAGAAGGATTGGGAGAACGTGCTGTGGGCAGATGAGTCCAAAATGTAGCTCTTTGGCATTACAGGATCACTAAAGGAATTATTTTTTTTAGCTAAATAGCTTCCTTTACCTTACTGCAGTACTGGTTTCATGTCCTTATTGTTCGTTTTTGCTTTGATGTTGCTGTAATCCTGCTCTGATCTCCACACTTCCTGCTTGTCTGTTTCCTTATAACCACAGTGCTGGGAGCTTTCTCACGGTGGTCTAAGCTGTCATTACTGTGTGTCTAAAACTTCCCGAACCGATCAGATTTTTAAATTTTTTATTTATCACCAAGAAAGCCAGTCCTCGCGGATCTTCAACATACAAAAAAATAACAGTAGAGACAACAGCTCCCGAATACAGGTACAATAATACATGTAAAACTATAGTCACAGACACAGTATATCATCGCGGTATTAGAATATAACCAGTTCTCGATGAGGGCGTGTCTTTCGAGGAGCTGGGTAGCGTCTCGTGCCACTGTGGCGGGGTCCGATCGGTCCGGCCTCTTGGTCCGTTTTCCATTTTCAGAGTAAGGAGAAATAGAGTAGAGGTTAAGGAGCAGCATAGAAAGAGCAGGGAGATGCATAGTGAGAGGTGGGTGGGGGGGGGGGGGGCTGCACGAGCAAGGTCAGTATGAAGCGCCCTAGAAGGGCGTAAGGTAGTTCTATTCCGGTCCCTAATAAATAGCTTGTCAGGTAGAGCAGGTCTTAGACCTGTGGTTGGGTAGGCGTTTGGCAGTCGGTCTCTCTGAGCTTCTGGCCTTCTTCCGAGTACTTAAAAAAATTGTACAACTGCCATGTCTCAGAGTATGTCTCCTGGCGCTGTTGGCTGGAGAGGATCAGGTCTTCCATTCGACTGATCTCGTCCACCCTGTTCAGCCAGAGAGCAATAGTCGGAGGGTGAGGGGATTTCCAGCGGAGAGGCACGCAGGCTCTTGCTGCGTCCAAAAGGTGGCGCACCACCGACATTTTGTAAGTTTCAGGTGGTATATTGGTTGCCTGTAGAAGGAAATAGGCCGGGTCGTCCGGTACGGTGTACCCCGTAAACTTTTGGGTGATCCGGCGTACCCCCCTCCAGAAAGCCCCTGACCCGTGGGCAAGACCAAAACACGTGAAGTAGGGTACCCTTGTCTCGCTGGCATCTCCAGCAGGCATCGGTAGTGTTGGGAAATAGTTTGTTCAGGAGGTCTGGGGTTCTGTACCAGCGAGTAAGAACCTTGTAATTCGTCTCCTGAGTTTTCGCACATAGAGATGACTTGTGTGCGAAGTGTAGTATGGTCTGTCTTTCAGTGGGCGAGAACTGTGTGTTTAAAGCGGAGCTCCACCCAGGATAACAACATTTTACAATGTTGTTTGAAAAAAAATAAAAATAAAAACCTGAAAAAAATAAAAATAAAATACTCACCCGAAATAGCTGTTGCTATGCGGAAGTCCGTAATCTGCCTCTTCCTGAACCGCGGTGTGTTTTCTTCTTGTTCTTCTCCTTGTGAATGGGGCGCGCTGCTTCCTGGGAACTGTGTGTGTTCTCAGAGAGCAGCGCGCCCATTCACAAGCCAGCGTGAGACTCACGCAGGCGCACTAGGAAATGGGCAGTGAAGCCGTACGGCTTCACTGCCTGTTTCCCATAGTGTGGATGGCGGCGCGGGACCCGGAGCGATCGTGGGACCGGCATCGGGGGGGGGGCCGTCAGCGCGGGCGCCTAGGACAGGTAAGTGTCCTTATTTAAAGTCAGCAGCTACACTGTTAGTAGCTGCTGACTTTAAAAAAAAAATTCCCGCGGCTGGAGCTCCGCTTTAAGTCTCTTTCCCATTTTGTCAGGGCCGGGATCTGATAGTCCCCAGGGGGGGCAATCAGCATAGCATACAGCAGGGACAGAGCATGTGGGAGTACTCCCGTCTCTCCACATAGCTCCTCCAATTCTGTCAGTAGTACCTGTCCGGTCGGGGGGGCCGGGATGGAGCTCAAGAAATGAGTCAACTGGTTTGCCCTCAGAAAGTCAAGGCGGTAGGCGCCTTCCGGGTCTGTCAACTCAGATGCTGATTTCCACCGTCCCCCCGAGCTAAAGTGCGATGCCTGATATAGGCCTGTTTTCCCGAGGTCCAAGAACCTCCTATCATGTAAGCCTGGGTCAAATAGTGGGTGTCCAATGATGGGTCTAAGAGGGGAGTCTCTGGAGGTCAGGGGAAGCCGGTCAAAGAGCACACCTTGATCGTGGTCCCTACAAGAGGGTGGCGTTTAACTGTGAGAGGGAGCGAGGCCGAACACCACGGGGCGCGGTGTAAGGGAATCTCGGTCTGGCTTTGTTCAACCTGTATCCACAGCTTATTATGTCCATGTCGGCACCAGTCAATTAATCTAACCAGGTGTGTTGAGCGGTGATATGTCCGGATGTCCGGTAGGGCCAGGCCCCCTTGTAGCTTGGGGAGGGAGAGGACTTTTCTGCTTATCCGTGACCTTTTCCCCGCCCAAAGGAAATGGTTGAACGTGGAGTGAACCTGCTTAAAGTAGCTTCCCGGGATGGAAATCGGGAGGGCCTGCAGGAGGTACAGGAATTTGGGTAGTATTGTCATCTTTAAAATGTTGCACCTGCCCACCCAGGAATGTAGTCCTCCAATCCACTGAGTCAGTAGTCTCCGAACTTCTGTCAAGAGGGGGGGGAAATTTAACTGGAATAGGCGTGTGAACGTAGGGGGGATGTATGTCCCTAGGTATTTCAGTGCGACTGCCGTCCACTTCAGGTTAAACCCGGCCTTAAGCTGGGTCAGCTGTTGCTGTGGGATCCCTATACCCATGGCCTCTGACTTTGTTAAATTAATTTTTAGATTGGAGAGTCTACCGTAAGTTTCAAATTCTCGGAACAGGGCCGGGAGGGAGGTATCAGGTTCCGTAAGGGTGAAAAGCAGGTCATCTGCGTATGCGGAAACTTTGTAGTGAGCCTTTGTGGTGAATATGCCTTTAATGTCAGGGTTCATCCGCACATGGCACAGGAAAGGCTCCAGTGACAGTGCAAACAGGAGGGGTGACAGGGGGCAGCCCTGTCTCGTCCCGTTGGTTATTGGGAATTAATCTGATAGTACCCCATTGGCCTTCACCCTCGCCGTCGGTCTGTCGTAGACTGCTGTTACCCAATTCCTCATCTTAACGCCCAGACCTATGTATTCCAAAGTAGACATCATGAATTGCCAGTCCACCCGGTCGAATGCCTTTTCGGCCCTACAAACAGGCTAGGGGTCTTACTGGAGGAGACTATATGTAGGAGGTTGAGCACTTTAATAGTGTTGTCCCGGGCTTCCCTAGTGGGCACGAAGCCCACCTGGTCTAAGTGTATCAGATATGGGAGATGTCTCTGGAGTCTGGATGCCAGGATTTTAGTAAACAGTTTAAGGTCCGTGTTAAGAAGGGAAATGGGGCGGTAGCTACCGCATAAAGCCGGGTCTTTGTCGGCTTTTAAAATCACGGATATTTGGGCTTGCAATGTGGTGGCGTGGAAGGATTTCCCCGAACCTAATTCATTGAACAGCTTCGTCATATGCTGTCCCACTGATGGTAGCACCGCTTTATAGTATGCTATGGTGAGGCCGTCAGGGCCTGGGGCCTTACCCGGTTTGGCGCTTTTTAGTGCAAGCTGGATCTCTGATAGTGTAATGGGGGTTTCTAGGCTATCCCGGTCTTCAGTAGAAAGGGAGGGCATAAGGGACGTGGCAATATAGTCCCGTAGCGAGTCTCGGGGGGTCGGGGGTTTGGCTAGATTATATAGGGAGCTGTAGAATTGTCTAAATTCGCGTGAGATCTGCTGTGGAGTGGACTGTTTCTGCCCTCTTGAGGATTGTACGTGCGGGATATATGAGGCCAGGCGACGCGAGCGCAGTGTGTTAGCCAATAGTCTGCCGCATTTATTGCCCGATTCGAAAGTGTAGCGTTGACAGGTCTGAAGTGCCGCTTTGGCTTTGAAGTGCAAGAGGTCCGTGACCTGTGAGCGAATGATATCTAGTTCCGCTCCAGTCTGTCTGTTCGGGCTTATTTTGTGTGTGGATTCTAAGCTCTGTAGCCTAGTTAGGAGTGAGTTCAGTTGTGCCGAACGCTCCTTCTTCAGCTGCGCGGCGTGTTTTATAAGCACCCCCCGAATTACCGCCTTATGGCCCTCCCATACCACCCCCGCGTCACTGTCAGGGGAACTATTAGTGGAGAAGTAATGTCCCAATTCTGTGGAAATCTCTGTCATGACGTCGGTATTCTGCAAAAGACCTTCGTTCAGACGCCACATTGGTCTCTGTCCCCCGTTTAGATCGGAGATGGAGTACTTCAAGGTAACTGGAGCGTGGTCGGACCACGTAATTGAGCCAATAGTAATGTCCCGGATCGCATCCAATTGTCCGTGTGGGATAAGGAAGTAGTCTAGTCTCGAATATGTTTGGTGTGGTTTGGAGAAGAAAGTGTAGTCTCTGTCTCCAGGGTGCAAGAGGCGCCAGGCATCTATCAGTTGCATTGAGTTTAGGGTAGTGTCAATACGCTTCCACATGTCTCGGGTCAGGGATGTCTTCCCGGTGGACGTGTCTTCAGTCGGGATCAGGGATATGTTCAGGTCCCCCCCTAGTATCAGATGGCCCTCCATAAAATGTCGGAGTTGTATCAGGGTTTTCTTAAGGAAAACGTCCTGTTGGGTGTTGGGGGCATAGAGGTTGGCGAATGTCACCGTCCTATCGCCCACCTTACCTTTCAAAAAGAGGAAGCGTCCCTCATTGTCTGCCAGGGTTTCCAGGGGTGTCCAGGGCACCCCGCAGAGATAAGGATAGAGACCCCCTTTGACTTAGCTTCCGTATATTGAGAGTGGTGTGTCGTGGGGTAAAACCTGTTTTTCAGGAGCGGTAGGTTAGACTTCTTAAAGTGTGTCTCCTGGAGGAGTATCACGTCAGCTCTCATGCGGCCTATGTCTTGCAATAGCATGCGTCTTTTTTCGGGGGTGTTGAGGCCCTTGACGTTAAACGATACCACCGTAAGCAGGTCCATGCTCGTGCAGCGGTGGGGAGGAGGGGAAGGTGAACTGGTGTGTGAAAGTGGGGGGTGGCGTTCGTCTCCCTACAGTAACGTAGGGTGGCGGACCAGAGAAGGTGGGGAGGGTGGGATGCGGGGAGGGGAGGGGGGGTTAAAGGAGTAGGGAGAGGGTGGGAGGTAGTTAGGTAGAGATAGAGAAAGAGCTCAAAGGGTAGGCTCCAGGTGGGGCCTCCAAGAAGCTTCTACTAAGATACTGTAGCTAAATCAGCTATAAGCACTCTTTGGGATATTCCCAGAAATCGAGCGCAACCCTAATTGGGTGAGATGGGCTAGACAGGGGCGGAAGTCGAGCCCCGACCCTCCCCACCCAGCCCTGTATAGCATGAAATATCATATAGTAACCTAACAAAAAACAGCATTATACATCACAAACAACAGCAACAGTAAGAACGGTAACAATATGAGCAGTTTAAATACAAATACTTAAGTAAGGCAACATGGTGCAGAAAGTGCAAACATAGTATCTAGGGGCGTAACCGGCCCAGGGCCCCGGGAGTCATCCCCCCGAGGCCAAGAGCCGGCCCACTCCCCAAGCCCCAAGCCCCCCACCGCCGCCACCCGGCGAGTAACTCCCTCCCCCAGATAGTCACCACGGTCGACAAGGCCAGAGTGTGTGCAATCAGTAAGGGTGTCCCCCCTGCGTGGAAGCTTAGCTCCCAGTCTGGGACCCCCCCTAAACCCCCGGACCCCACGTCCTCCTCCAAGCGAGGGGATGTCAAACCTGAGCTCCGTGTCTTTAGTTCCATGTGTCCTGACCAGAGTCTCGTCTTGCAGGGAGACCGTAGAATTAACAGGGTCAGCGTCTGCAAGGCCCCTGCAGTGGCTGGGCTGGAGCTTCAGGGTTTCCGTCTGGTGAGAAGTAAGGGGGGGCCAACCGGCATCCCCTGTCCAACAAGGGGGGTCCACCCAGCTGATCGGTCCCGGAGCCAGGGGGGGGGGGCGACTCTCCAAATCAACCGGGGGGGGGGAACGGGGCGGCCATAAGCGGTGTAGGCAGGAGGCGGAGGGGGGGTCCCCCGTAGGATCACATCTGGCACATGGCAGTCTCCAGGTGCTCCAGTGAGGGGGTAGTGCAAATGTCTGATGGGGGTATTGTGCGGTAGGGATGGCAAGCAGCTCGGGGCAGAAGACTCAAACATGTGGCCTATGGCCTACTCACGTGCCGCTTCCCCTCGGCCGAATTCCGTCGTCGCCTGCCTCGCTGTGGCCGTGGCATAAAGGGTCCTCTGTGGGCTGGAGCCCCCGAGCGGCCGGTCTGGCGGGGAAAGAACTGGAGCCAATCCGGTACTTGAATTGGTTCAGAGCCCAGGAATCGAAAGAGGGCTGGTAGGTCCGATGCGTTCTGAAGGGTGAAGGCTTCTGCATCCTTCCGGAAGGTGACTGCCAGTGAGTATCCCCAGCGGTATGTGTGCCCCGTTTGCCTGGCAAGATCCAAGAGAGGGCGTAGTAGTGCTCTACGGCGCAGGGTCGGTCTGGAGAGGTCAGGTAGAATCTGGATCTGGGTCCCCTCTGCTTCAATGTCCCCCAGGTCCCAAGCTCTACGGAGGATGGCCTCTCTCTGGGTGTAACGGTGGAGGCGGCACATGATGTCGCGCGGCCTATCCTGGTCAGTAGGCTTAGGCCCGAGCGCTCTATGCGCTCTATCCAGCGGGATCGCCGGCTCCGGATCTCCCAGGACATCACGGAAGATCCCGGTCACCTTGGCCCCGACATCTTCTGCATCCGCCGACTCGGGTACACCGCAGAGTCGTAAATTACAGCGGCGGCTTCTGTCTTCCACGTCCTCTAAGTGGAGCTGTAAAGTGATGGCCGCCTCACGATGCTGGTCACGGGATTGCTCCAGTGCTGCCACTCGATCCGCCAGGGAGGACACGGACTCTTCTTCCGATCCCACCCGGTCGGTAAGCGTGGAGATCTCTCCCCTTACTTCTTGTATGTCCCTCCTATGTGTCTCCTCCAGCTTCAATATCAGGGCCTCGATGTCCGTTCTGGTGGGCAAGGCCTGAAGCAGGGCTTTAATGTCCGGGTCCATGCCAGCTGGCTCCGGTACTTGTAGGGCCAACATATCCTCCTGGGGGGGTCTTCCAGGGGTTCCTGGGTGAATGTCAACCAGTCCTCTGATCCACTGGGACCCGGCTACTGTAATTGCGGGTCTTCTGCAGTCCCACGTGTAGGGCCTCGTGTCTCTGGTAGGCCCAGGTCGGGGGGGATCTCCTGCAGGGTCTTGAAATATTTCTGGATTTCGCCGTGGTCTTCCCGGAAGGGGTACCTTTCGTTGCTGCTCTGGTCCAGTATCTTTTATTGGTGTTCATGCCGGTTTAAAGGCGTTATTTGGCCAAAACTGGGGGATCAGGCTGGGAGCTCAGATGGAAAGCAGCTTCACTCAGCCATGTCCAGGCCACGCCCCCCAATCAGATTCATTTTAAAAACAAAACACTGCCCTGGATTTGTTTGTTTTTGTTCTGTGTATCTATTTCTACTTCGCAGAAACATGAAGCCAGTTCAAAAGTGAAACTAACCTGCAGGCACATTATATGATTGATTTTTATCTATTTTTAATCATTTTGAAAAGGAATCAGTTAACTATTATGTCTCTATACCCTGTAAACAGTCATTTCAGCAAAAAAAATGTTTTCCTTTAGTGACCCTTTAACGTGACTCACCGTAATTGGAGGAAGAAAAATGCTGACTAAAGACCTTAGGAACACCATTCCTACAGTCAATCATGGAGGTGGAAACATAATCCTTTGGGGTTTTCTCTGCTTAAGGTACAGGCCGACTTTGCCACAGTGAGGAGCCAATAAATGGGGCCATGTATTGTAAAATCTTGGATGAGAACCTTCTTCCCTCAGCCAGAACACTGAAGATGGGTCATGGGTGGGTCTTCCAGCATGACAATACTACCAAAACATACCGCCAAGGCCAGAAAGGAATGGCTCAAGAAGAAGCACAATAAGGTCAGGGAGTGGCCTAGTCAGTCTCCAGACTTAATCCTATAGAAAATTTAGGGAGGGAACTGAAATCTTGAGTTGCCAAGAGATAGCCAATAAACCTTAAGGATTTAAAGAAGATCCGTAAAGAAGAGTGGCCAAAATCTGTCCTGAGATGTGTGCAAACCTGGTCGCTAACTAAAAGAAATGTCTTACCTCTGTGCTTGCCAACAAGGGTTTCTCCGCCAAGTACTAAGTAATGATTGCTTGAGAATAAAATAAGTAATCATTTTACTTACTGAACTGCAACTGAATTTATAGCATTCATTCTATGTGTTTTTTCTTTTGATATTCTCTCTATCATTTTAAATACACCTATTATAAAAATTATAGACCCTTTATTTTTTTGTAAGTGGGCAAACTTACAAAATCTGCAGGGGATCAAATAATTATTTTCCCCACTGTATATCACTGTAGTCAGTGTAGTCAGTGCTACTGTTTAAAGTGGATTTTTCTGTAACTTTGAAAATCTGAATAAATTGCTGACTTGCAAAAATACACAACAGCATTTATTGTTGATGGGGGAATCTTGCGATTTTCTTACGTTCAGCCTGTAGTTGAAAGAAAAGAAAGTTGTGTAGCGATACCCCCTCAAGGGCCGCTGGTTGATTTGGGATCGGCATATTAAGTTACCTAAGTGTTGTCCAGGGGTGAAATTGGTGAGCAGAGCAGAGCAGTGAGCGAATGTCCAGTCAATAGTTGAGGTTTTCCAAATGCTTTATTTCTTGGGTCCAACACGACCAACATCAACAGGAGGTAGTAACTGTATCATGCGTCGCCACTCCAGTCAGAGTGGGTGAAGGACCTCCCCGGATAGACTTCTGCCACAAGCCCGGCAGCCGGAGTGCCACTTTAATATTGCTGGAAGGAACAGGTCCTCGCTATGGACCTGGCTCTAATTTAGTTTGAGATGCCAGATGAGGCCTCTGCCACAGGCTCTATGCTGACAATGTGAACAGCAGAGCCAATCCCTCCAGTCAGAGTGGGTGAAGGGCCTCCCTGGACAGACTTCTGCCACAAGACTGGCAGCCGGAGTGCCACTTTATTTTGCTGGAAGGAACAGGTCCTCGCTATGGACCTGGCTCTAATTTAGTTTGAGATGCCAGATGAGGCCTCTGCCACAGGCTCTATGCTTGACAATGTGAACAGCAGAGCCAATCCCTCCAGTCAATTACATTTGGGTGACCAGTTGACAGCAGAAATGTACCTGTCAATGTGTCGGCCACTAGATCCCCGATGGTTCGTTCAAGTCTCTCAGATAACCTGCCTCCGGGTTTTCCTTCAGCCAATTCCCCACCATACAGCCAGCAGCCTAGGATCTTTCTAATTCGAGTGAGGGGACCCAGCAAGTCACTGGGGCCCCTTGGCAGCATCCGCCAGGAACTCCGCGTAACTTGCGACCCCGGTCTGGTAGGCCATATCGCCGGGGTCTGTTGGATGCGCACACCCTGAAGGTGGGTGCCGCACCTGGAAGCAGGAACCCGTGAAGAACTCCCAAAAATGGCGTCTGCCCCAGATATACCCTTCCCCAGCATGCCCCGCAAGGGAGAACTCCTCCAATTGGCTGCTGGGCTGCTGATCTGCCAGAACCCCTCTGACGCCAATTGTCCCGGGAGTGGGATCGCACCCCCGGAGCGCAGACTGACCCACAGGACAGTTCTGGAATGACAGCAAAATTATGAGTGAAAGCAACATACCTCTCCCACTCCCCCACTAACATTAGCCTAGTGCCCATACTGAAATTAAGGGGGCGCTACAGTTGCATAATGTATGGCCAGCCTTACATTGGGTCAAGTTGACCCAATGTAGGCATGCAAAAGTAACATCCCTGGAGTTTTAATGTTAAAGGTACTGTACACTTTTTGTATGTGTAGCACTACCCCCTGTAGGAGCTGCATGTTTAGATTTTGGGTTTTGCACTGTCCAGGGAAGAAAGTCTGTAGAAATTGTAATGTCCACACAAGATGTAAAACCTTCAACGGTTTTGGTTTTGCTGCATTAAACTTGTGAAGAAAGTGGAGAGTATAGAGAGAAGGGGAAGGTTCAGGTACGCGGTACAGAATGCACAAAAATATCTAAAGTTCCAATATTCACCACTCTTGAGTGAGTATTTCTCACCCGGATAGACCCTCTCACATGGCCTAGCAGAGAACGAAAGATGGATAGTCAGGGATCCTCTGCCACAGGATTTAATTCCCGAACTTCCAGCCTTACAGTAAAAGAGCAAAAGAAAAAAAGATTGCGCTAAAAAATAAATGAAATGCGTGACACAGTAGTATTCAAATGAACGTTGATCACAAGTAAACAGTCCACCAAAGGCAAGTTCATGAATAATCTCCACCATGTGCAAGACGGTTTCACACTAGAACAGTGCCAGAAAGGTAAGAACCTCCACCACAATGATATATATTCTCTTACCAGATAAAAATGATCCCTGGTTAAAGGAGATCATATAGAGCATGGTAAGAGACTGGGATCGAGGGCAGCCAGGATATTCAGTGTCCTTGGTAGGTGAGAATCACTCCCAATAGCGATCCGAGTGTATGCAAAAAATAAAGGGCTCACATAGTGTAAAATCCTTATTTATTTGATAACAGCAAGTAGAAATGCACTTACAATCTCGTAGATATGCAGAGCGTATAAAATAGCCAGCCAGCTTGGAACACACAGCCCGTATCCGGGTAGAGAAAAAGCGCGGTGACGTCAGAACGCCGCCTCCCTACGTTTCGTCACGACAGGACTTGGTCACGGGATACAGTAAAAGAGCCTTTAAGCCGATCTGGCGAACCGTAAGGCTGCGTACACACGATAGGTTAAACCAATGAGAACCGTCTGATGGACCGTTTTCATCAGACCAAACCGAACGTGTGTGGACGCCATCGGTTAGTTATCCATCGATTAAAAAAAAGGGAACTTGTTTTAAATTTAACCAATGGATTCCTAACCAATAGGTCAAAACCGATCGTTAGTAGGCCTGACCATCGGTTAAAAATCCACACATGCTCAGAATCAAGTCAACGCATGCTTGGAAGCATTGAACTTCATTTTTTTCAGCACGTCGTGTTTTACATCACCGTGTTCTGACACGATCGTTTTTTTAACTGATGGTGTGTAGGCGCGATTGACCATTAGTCAGCATCATCGGTTAACGCGGCGCGGCGATCGTGTGTATGCGGCATAAGACAAGTAGAGCTGTGGATCCCTGTATAACGAGGTTACCAGGCCTATCCCGAGACATTAGCTTGCTTTGCTTGGTCTCCTCCAGGGCAGGTCCTCCCCTGGTCTCCTTCGTTAAGCAGCTTCCCCCACTTGAACGGACAGCTTGGGATCCCCTCTAGAATCTTAGGCCCCAACCAGCATAGCTGGGCCTACTCAATAGTAATGCAGCCTTGGATCAACGTGGTCCTGGGTTGGAAGCACATACATACCTCTCACACCAGGAGGGCCACGAGGCGAAGGACAGCGAAAAACGGCGTCTGCCCCTTAAGTACCCCTTCCCGGCATGCAGAGCGGGGCACCACTCCCACTGGGCTGCTGCAGAGAAGGGTCACTCAACACACCATGGTTCGTTTGTGTTCCAACATGGGCCTGAGGTGGTAACGCCACCTACCGGCAACAGGGGAAAACTCTATTAAGCTCAACCATAGCCAGAACAGAGGCTTAAATTCAATGGAATTCAATAAATTCTGAGCCCAACTATTGACTCAGACGGTCTTTACATTTAGAATAGTGCCCCAGTTATTGGGAGCAGGGCGCTACATATGTTATTGTTTATTTTTACATCTCAGGATTGTATTAATGGCAAATTGAAAATGTACTGAGAAATCCACTTTAGACAATTATAAATAAAGGTTTCAAATATAAATACTTAAAAAAAAAATCTTGCTCTATTATAACTTTAGGATGACTATTCTAAATCGGCTATCAGTCCAATCATTGCGGATTATGATAAAAAATTAATAAATAAAAATTAATCCTACAAATGAGTTGAATGAGATATTAGTGCTTTAAAAGAAAGTGTAGCCAATGATAATATGGGCACTAGGCTTTTTGGTCCAGACATTTTTTTATTTTTTTAATACAGCATTATAGCATCCAAAATTCCCTCCCATGATGGGAACATTTCCCACCATTTAGGTCCGAGCTGAACTTCAAAAGGAGAACAAAGAGCTGAAGTACAAAGGGAAAGGGGACAAAACAGGAAGGTGGGAGAAGTGAGGTTACAAGTGCAGGTGAAATATCTTGGGCATGCACGCAAAGGAACAGATATCTTGAAAAATTCCTGGTGTCACCACGTCAGGGATAAAAAACACCATCTCCTCCCAGCTGAACTGTGTTGACATACCTCCTGCTGGTTCATTCCTTTTCAGCTTCAACTAACTAATTGTGAGCTGTAGTGTGAAGGGAAGGGGGCAATTAAATTCTCTTTAAACTACCTAAACGTGTGTCATGCTGGGCACAGAGCCTACCAAGGTCTGGGAGACTTCCCAGTCTTGGACTTAATCCAGATCCTTGGTTCCTAACCGAGATCTCTTGTCCTAGGCGGTCTTCTGACGCTGATCCTGTTGCCCAGCAGGTTGGAGATTATTGGGCTCTTTTATGTAGGTAAATTAGGGCATTGTTGGAAGTCACTTTTGGTCACAGCGTGGGATGGCTTTGAATGTCCTCACATGGCGGCTCTATAGCGGAACTGTATGCAAAGAGAAAATAAAATAAAAGACATGTTGTGCATAGGGTGACCACGTGTCCCGGATTGCCCCGGGACAGTCCTGCATTTTGCAGGTCTGTCCCGGGCACCTTCATTCCAGGGAAATACAGTGTCTCGGAATGAAACTGACACAGCCACCCTGCGGGCCAATTTGGTGCCCCCAAAACAGGCCGCCACATCACCGCTTTACTCACTGGCTGGCAAGGGCGTCCGCTCCATAGGGCAAGGGGGGTCGTTTGCCCCCCCCCCCCTGGAATCACCAGGGAGAGCCAGTAGCAGGGCCGAACTGGCCCTGGGGCCGCTTTAAGCGGCGACTGCAGCGCTCCCCTCCTTCTGTCCTCAGACGCTCATATCATATGTCAGGGAGCTGGGTCTGTGTGCAAGGTCTCGTCCACCTAGTTCGGCTCCTCTGATAGTCTTCTAGTGTTCCGCCTATCACACGAGCCGAATTAGGGGGGCGGGACCTTGCACACAGACCCAGCTCTGTGACATACGATACGAGCGCCAGAGGATAGAGGAGGGGAGCGCCATTTTATATTGTTTACCAGGCCTGTGCTTTGTTTGTTCCAACATCTGTTGCCACAGGTAACATCTGTTGCCACAGGTAACACTGATGTATTTTTAGCAAGTCTGGAAACGCAGAGCAAACACAACACAGATTTGTAGCCTACGGCATAGTTTCTAGTTGTTACTCATTTAGAGTGCCTGTCCCTCTTCTGAAATCAAATCCATTTGTCCTTCATTCCAAAAGGTTCCTCTTTTAGACCTGAAATAAATATACTGTTAATATAGTGTAGGAAGCTCCGCAGCAGGTGGAACCTTAGCGCAGGTGCGCATGACTGGGGGGACCCTGAGCAGGGGGACAGGATAAGGAAGGGGCCGCAAATCGCGGCAGCACAGGGGGCGGGGCTTATGCCTCGAGGCAAGCTCCCTTAAAAGGTCTGGGGGGCGGAGCCATCCATTCTGGTGCCATCTACAGTGAGGCATCACACAGGCAGTTTTTCTCTGTGCTGCTGCCTCACCTATGGATCGTTTGGAAGGGATGGTGGAGCGCCTGAGGGCTGCTGCTAGGATCCATGGGGCAGACTGGTATGCAGAGCAGCTGCTGGAGCTGTTCCCTGATCCAGGAGAGGGTAGGTCCAGCGATCCCCTCCCCCCCCCCCCGCCCCCCCCCCTCGCCACGTCCGGCCAGGCGTTCGCGGCCCCCGGTCAGGTACAGCCCGGGTGGGTCTCCAGGGGGGTCTCCGGCGGGGGATCGGCACGATGAGAGCCCGTTTGCTGACCCTTCAGGGTCCAGGAAGAGGCTGTCTGGGGAGGCTCCCAGGGATGCTGGCAAGAGGCCTAGGCCACAGCGAGTATCGGGTCGGCGGGTGGCGTCTCCGTCGCCTGCTAGACCCGTGGCGGGACCATCCAGAACGGTAGCGCGGGCGGGTCCATCCGCTCCGCGTGGCACTTCGCGGCGGGGGAGATCGGTGGGCACGGCTGGGAGCTCAGCAGCCAGGGCGGCTCCGGCTGGTCGCGGAGGAAGTGGAGGTCCAGTGAGGGGTGACGACGGCGTATCGCGAGCGGCTACTGCTGTTTCGCAGGGGGCTCGGCGAGGGAGAACGATGGACACGGTACGGCCAGACTCAGGGGCTCACAGCATCTCTTCAGGCAGCAGTTCCATGGCCTTGCCTGCGGGCTCAACGTCCCTTGCCGGGCAAGGGGACCAACGGTCTGAGGGTGAGATCTCGGATACGGACTCTGATGGTCCAGAGGAGGTGGCGGGCCCGTCGGGGCTCCAACGCGGATCCGGATCGGCGGCTGGTCGGACTGTTTCTGCTGGGCAGCCGGGTAAGAACGCTTCTATGTCTGTTCCTGTATCTTCTCCTTCTGTGTTTTCTCCCCCCCCTCCCCCTCCCTTGCTTCCTCCTGCACCCTCTCTGCCTCTTTCCAGTCCCTCTGCTGGGGTGGGTTCTTTTATGTTGGGGTCTTCTTCGGTTGGTGGTGGGCAGGGGGGGGGTGTCTTGGATGTCGGGTCACTCATGTTGCAGCAGTTGCTTTCGTCCATGTTGCAGGGATGTAGGGCCATGGCCGGGGGGGGGGCGGTCGTTCCCCCTCCGGCTGCTTCGGGGCCTCCCACGGCTGCGTGGTTGGTCCCTCCGGTTGCTAGTACAGTCGAAGCAGTGTCTGCGGCTGTGCCGCTTACGGGTGGGAGTGGGGGTTTGTCCCCCACTGGCCAGTCAGTGGTGCCGACCCCGGTGCTTGGGGAGTCGGTGGCGGGTGCTGTGGTTAGCGGGTCTCCTTCTGGGGTGGCGCAAGTTAGTGCACAGTCGGGATCGGCGTCGGGTTTGACGGCTGATGGTGTTCGGTTGTCTGACTCGGCCCGTTGCGAGGTATACCTGTGTTATGATGCACCCTTGGGTTCACACTTGAAGCAGGAGGTGCGGGAACGTATCTGGAGGGGGGAGTTTGTGGAAATATTTTCATTACTTCCCCTGGAGAAGTTCAATTTGGATAAGGTGAGGCCCGATGAGAGTAAGAAGGAGGAAGAGGAAAAACGGCGCTTCCGCCTTATTCCCCGGACTTTCGCGAACTGGGCTCAGGCGTTTTATATCTTGGCTAGCGTGATCGGGGAGAAAGACCCGCATCAGTGTACGGGCTTGTTCAGTTATATTGATTCTATCAGCGAGGCGCAGAGGGTGTATGGGGGGGGAGCCTGGTTGCGATATGATGAGCAGTTCAGGCAGAAGAAGGCATGGAGGCCTGAGATAAAATGGAATCAGAAGGATATCGCCTTGTGGATGAGGCTCATGTCTCAGGCCAGGGTAGTGCCTCAGCCCTTTCGTGAAGGGGCCGGGGGAGCTCAGTCCTCCCCATTGTCGGCCGCAAAACGAAAAGGTTTCTGCTGGCAGTTCAATGAGAGCTCCTGTAAGTTCGGGAGCTCTTGTTGCTTCCGGCACGAGTGTTCAGGTTGTGGCGGGGCCCACCCCTTGTCAAAGTGTTTCAAGAAGGGCAGGAAGGCAGGTGACACTGGAAAAAGGGAAGACGCCGGTGAGGGTGGAAAAGATGGCGCCGTACCTAAGTAGGTACCCGAACAGGGTAGCTGCACGGGCCTTGTGGTTGGGCTTTAAGGAGGGTTTCCCGATTCCGAGTGATTTGGCCGTCATCCCTCCTTTGACGGCTAACCTGAAGTCTGCCTATGAGCACCCAGAGGTGGTGTCTGACAAGCTCCGGAAGGAGGTGGGTTTGGGTAGGATGGCGGGCCCGTTTGATGTCCCGCCTGTGGATGGCCTCGTGGTGTCACCTCTTGGGGTGGTTCCGAAACGGGAGCCGAATCAGTTTCGGCTCATTCATCATCTCTCTTACCCTAAAGGGGGGTCGGTGAATGACGCCATTGACCCGGCATTATGTACGGTGTCCTACGCATCGTTTGATGAGGCCGTGCGCTGGGTTCAGCGCTTTGGGCGCGGGGCCTTGTTGGCCAAGACCGATATCGAATCGGCGTTTCGGCTCCTGCCAGTTCATCCGGAGAGCGTGCGGTTGTTGGGGTGTTGTTGGGACGGGAAGTTTTTTGTGGATAGGTGCTTGCCCATGGGTTGCGCCATCTCGTGTTCGTATTTTGAGTTGTTTAGTTCCTTTTTGGAGTGGGTGGTGAAGGACTTGTCTGGTTTGGCGTCTGTGTTACATTATCTCGATGATTTCTTGATGGTCGGACCGCCTAATGACCGGGCTTGCATGATCTTGCTGGCCACGGTTCAGCACGTTTGCGAGGTATTCGGGGTCCCGCTGGCGCGTGACAAGACGGAGGGACCCGTCACGGAGCTGAAGTTTTTGGGCATTGTTATTGATTCGGGGCGGATGGAATGCCGGCTCCCGGAAGACAAGTTGGTGGACTTGCGGGAGTCCGTCGCAAGGGCGGCCAGTAGTTCAAAGTTGAAGTTACGGGAGTTGCAGTCGTTGTTAGGGAAGCTCAACTTCGCCTGTCGCATTATGCCGATGGGGAGGGTTTTTTGCCGCCGGTTGGCGGCGGCCACAGCGGGGGTTAGGGCTCCTCATCATTCTGTGCGGTTGGGTCGCGAGCATAGGGAGGATCTTAGAGTTTGGGACTCCTTTCTGGAAAACTACAATGGTAGATCCCTTTGGTTGGCCCCGGTGGTCCCAGCCAGTGCATTGGAGCTCTTTACCGATGCAGCGGGTTCGGTGGGTTTCGGGGCCTATTTTCAGGGACAGTGGTGTGCTGGGCGGTGGCCACAGCAGGTAGTGGAGTCGCCGTTGATTCGGAATTTGATGTTGCTGGAGTTGTTCCCTATTGTGTTGGCGGTGGAACTGTGGGGTCAGGAGTTCAAGGATCGGAGAGTGAGGTTTCACTGCGACAATTTGGGTGTGGTGCAAGCCATTACTTCTTTGTCGGCTTCGTCATTGCCGGTGGTTCGTCTGCTGCGTGCGTTAGTGCTAAAATGTTTGGATTTGAACATTGTGGTTTGTGCAGTGCATATTCCCGGGGTAGAAAATGAGGTGGCTGATGCCCTTTCTCGTTTGCAGTGGGATCGGTTCCGGCGTCTGGCTCCGGAGGCGGAGCAGGAAGGGGTGCCGTGCCCCAGTGGCTTGTGGGACCTCGTTTTGGCCGAGTGATGGCATTGGTGAAAAGGTCAGTAGCTGAATCCACGTGGAGGGCTTATGAGCGGGTGTGGCGGGAATGGCACTGCCTGGTAAGTGATCTGGGGGTTGGTTCCTCGGCTGAGGAACGGTTGCATTTGCTGTTGTACTTTTTGGGTAGATGTTGTGAAGATGGGGTGTCGGTCTCTGCGCTGTCCACAAAAATGGCGGCATTGGCTTTCCTCTTCCAAATCAACGGGGTGGAGGACGTTACTAAGTCGTTCGTGGTCCGCAAGGCCTTGCGGGGATATAGGAAGGGCCGCGTTCGGCCGGATACCAGGAGGCCGGTTTCGCTGCTTATGTTGGAATCTTTGGTTGGAATGTTGCCTCAGGTGTGCTCATCATCGTTTGAGGTTGGGTTGTTTCGAACAGCGTTCATCTTGGCCTTTTTTGGGGCCTTTCGCGTAGGGGAACTGGTCTGCCCCTCTAAGGCGGTGGCTGGGGGGCTGCAGGTGTCTGACGTGATCGTACTTTCTGATTCGGTCTCAATATGGCTCCGTAGGTCAAAAACTGACCAGGCGGGGAGGGGGTCTAAGGTGGTGCTGGGTAAGGTGCCGAATCTTGGGGTCTGCCCGGTGGAGGGGGTACGTGCTTGGCTTGGCGACAGGCCTCCTGTCGCCGGTCCGCTGTTGGTCCATGAGAATGGGATTCCACTGACGAGGTACCAATTTTCGGCTGTTTTTAAGCGGTGTTTGGTGGCGGGCGGATTCAACGCCAGGGACTACTCTTCCCATTCGTTTAGGATAGGGGCTGCTACGGAAGCCTCGCGCTGGGGCTTAAGCGATGATATCCTGCAGCGGATAGGTCGCTGGGAGTCTCGGCGGTTCAGGTCATATGTTCGGCCACAGTTGTTGTAGGGGTCATGGTGGGCCGTAGTTTTGAGCACGATTCTGTGGGGGTTCTGGGGTTTTTAAAAAAAAAAAAAAAAAAAAGGGGAGTGTTTCTGTCTGAAGTCAACTCTCTCTCTCTCTCTCTCTGGATGTGTGATGTGTTCTGTGTGTTTGGTTTTCTCTTGTATGTAATTTCTTGTTGTTGTCCCCACTCTTTTCGTTACAGGCCCCATTGGCTTGATTTGGATTTTGGGCCACTCTTATGTTCACTGGGGGGCTAAGAGGGCTCTGGTCAGGAGAGAGGGCAGACAGTTGGGCTTTGCCAGGGAGGAAGCCACGGTGCGATGGATCGGTATCCCCGGCATGCTTTGGGCCAGAGTGATGCCGGAGGTACAGCATTACGCCAGGTTGGACAGGCCCCCGGATGTGCTCTTGCTGCACGTTGGGGGCAACGATCTCTGCTTAAGGGCTGCTCGCGAGTTGATTCGCGACATCAAATGGGATTTCATGCGCCTGCGCAGTGCTTTTCCAGACACTGTCCTGGTGTGGTCTGAAATGGTGGGGAGGTTAGCTTGGAGGGGTGCTCGTTCCGTGGACAGGGTCAATAGGGACCGGATTAAGGCCAATAAGGCAGTGTCCAAATTTGTAATTCAGAACGGTGGGTTGGTGGTTCGCCATCGCGAACTCGAGAGTGACTTCGGCCTTTATTTAAGGGGTGATGGGGTGCACCTTTCCCAGGTTGGGATAGACATGTGGGTCTTGGGGCTCCAGGACGGTCTACAACGGGCCTTAGGGCTGTGGCGGGCCGCCCACGCGTGAGGTGTCACCGTGGGCGCCTGTGGCGTTTGTTCAGGGTTCCTGAGAATTGGGTGGGGTTTGGTACATACATATTAGATGGGTGTACCTTAGTTGTTGGTAGGAGTTGGGGCCCGTCATGGGATGGGCACCTTCCCTATCTGGTTAGGTGGATAGTGGTATATCGTGCTGAAGAATCAAACGAAGGAGGAAGTCATGGCCTTGTGAGCTGATGGGAGCGCGGCTAGAGGTCCGAAGACTTTCTATGGGGTACAGCCGATTACCGGGCACTTTTTCTTTCCCTTTCTCAGGAACCTCGTGTCTACAACTGTTTGGGGTTAATTGTTTTTTGTTAGGTTAATTTATTGCGTAATGGTTAAAATATATATTTAATGTTAAAAAGAAGTTTTATATTTAAAAGTTGGTTATTTTTATAAAGTTATTTAATTTTACCTTTTGGATTTTAAATAAAAGGGGCCTTTGGTGGCCATTTAATCCAGAAGGTGTTGCGTGATTTCTATGGGTGGGTTTAAGGTTTTAGGGGTGGGTTTTGTTTACTCCCAAGCACTAGGCATACACCAGTCAAGGAAGCTCCGCAGCAGGTGGAACCTTAGCGCAGGTGCGCATGACTGGGGGGACCCTGAGCAGGGGGACAGGATAAGGAAGGGGCCGCAAATCGCGGCAGCACAGGGGGCGGGGCTTATGCCTCGAGGCAAGCTCCCTTAAAAGGTCTGGGGGGCGGAGCCATCCATTCTGGTGCCATCTACAGTGAGGCATCACACAGGCAGTTTTTCCCTCCCTCCCTCCCTGGGGAAGTGTCTGGTATGGGTGTCTGTTTTGTAACGCTCTTTGTTTTTCAGGTGGACGTTGGCGTTTGTTCAGGGTTCCTGAGAATTGGGTGGGGTTTGGTACATACATATTAGATGGGTGTACCTTAGTTGTTGGTAGGAGTTGGGGCCCGTCATGGGATGGGCACCTTCCCTATCTGGTTAGGTGGATAGTGGTATATCGTGCTGAAGAATCAAACGAAGGAGGAAGTCATGGCCTTGTGAGCTGATGGGAGCGCGGCTAGAGGTCCGAAGACTTTCTATGGGGTACAGCCGATTACCGGGCACTTTTTCTTTCCCTTTCTCAGGAACCTCGTGTCTACAACTGTTTGGGGTTAATTGTTTTTTGTTAGGTTAATTTATTGCGTAATGGTTAAAATATATATTTAATGTTAAAAAGAAGTTTTATATTTAAAAGTTGGTTATTTTTATAAAGTTATTTAATTTTACCTTTTGGATTTTAAATAAAAGGGGCCTTTGGTGGCCATTTAATCCAGAAGGTGTTGCGTGATTTCTATGGGTGGGTTTAAGGTTTTAGGGGTGGGTTTTGTTTACTCCCAAGCACTAGGCATACACCAGTCAAGTGTTTCAGTCAAGAGAAAGGGGTGCTGTGTTATGTAAAGGGGTCCAGTGATGGAGGGTTCTGTGTAAGGTAAAGGGGTCCAGAGATGCAGGGTGCTGTGTAATGTAAAGGGGTCCTGAGCTGTGCGGTGCTGTGTAATGTAAAGGGGTCCAGAGGTGCAGTTGTGGAGAGGGGGTACACAGTAGTGACAACGAAATATTGAAAGATGCAGGGGGCACAGTGGGGTGTTTTTACATTTTAATGTGGGGGGGCTTTTAACCCCCACTAGCGGTCGAAGAAAGGGTAAAATGCGACTCTGTATCGCTGCTGCCGAAGCGCCTCCCCCTCCCTGAAAAAATTTCAGCGGACGCCCATTCTGTCCGGGAATGCCTGAAGGAGCACAATCCCCGCCCCTGGCTTACGATTGGAGAAATTATAAATCCCGCCTCTTGTGTCCAATCACTGTGATTGGTTACAGCCCAAGCTGATTTTTGGGGAAGGAAGGTTGTCCCTGAATGGTAGTTTGGAAATGTGGTCACCCTAGTTGTGCACCCCCTAAAAATGTACTGTACCTGTCTTTTTCTTTTTCTTATAACCTCATTGCAAAGCTCTTGAATTACCTCTGGATCCTGATAGACTTGTCCCATTTGTGTCACTTTCTTTAACCACTTAAGCCCCGGACCATTTTGTTGCTAAAGGACCTGGCCCCTTTTTGCGTTTCGGCACTGCGTCGCTATAACTGACAATGCGGCGTGGCTCCCAAACATAGGTGTGCGCAGCCTTTGGCATTAGGGTGTGCACCCCAAAGCTCAAACACACTCTACCAATCACTCACGATGTTCATTCAGAAAGAGAAGGGGTTGGTAAATGGCATATTTTCTGGCCCCTTCCACCACTCACCCTAAAACATCCACAGCAACAACCAGTGGGAGAGGGAGGAAGCCAGCACTGCTTTGGGGGGAAGGAGGGGAGCAAGGGCAGTAGGAGAAATCTGTTCTGCACAGGGTGATTAGGGTGTGCCTGGGCACACCTGGCACACCCTGTGCGCACGCCTATGCTCCCAAACTAAATTGACGTCGTCTTTTCCCCACAAATAGAGCTTCCTTTTGGTGGTATTCGATCACCTCTGCAGTTTTAATTTTTTGCGCTATAAACAAAAATAGAGCGACAATTAAAAAAAATATACTATGTTTTTTACTTTTTGCTATAATAAATATCCCCTAATAATATATATAAAAAAACATTTTTTTCCTCAGTTTAGGCTGATACGTATTCTTCTATATTTTTGGTAAAAAAAAAAATCGCAATAAACGTTTATTGATTGGTTTGCCCAAAAGTTATAGCGTCTACAAAATAGGGCATCGTTTTATGGCATTTTTTTTTTTTTTTTACTAGTTATGGTGGCAATCAGTGATTTTTATCATGACTGCGACTTTATGGCGGACACATCGGACATTTTTTACACTATTTTGAGACCATTGTCATTTTTACGGCAATCAGTACTATAAAAATGCACTGATTACTGTGAAAATTACACTGGCAGTGAAGGGGTTAACCTGTAGGGGGCGCTGAACGGGGTTAAGTGTTTCCTAAGAAGTGATTACCACTGTGTGGGGGCGTGGCTTGGCATGTGATGTCACAGATCGTCGTTCCCTATGACAGGGAACAGATGATCAGTGGCAGTCACACTAGGAAGAACGGGGAGATGTTTGTTTACTCTTACCTCTCCCCGTTCTTCAACTCTGTGACCCGATCGCGGGACCCTGGCGGCGATCGGGTCTGCGGGTTCAGCAGGCACGGTCACGGAGAACAGGACCGGGTCTGAAGTGCGCCACCGGCGTATATCGGCGTGAAGGGGTCCTTAAGTGGTTAAAAGGGTGACAACAACGCCTTGATTTTTAAGAAGCCATGCTGTCACGTACCTGCTATCAGAACCCAATAGTAGAAGCAGACCTCTCTTACAGCCCTGGCTCGGGGACCACTGGTGTTGCAACAGTGGTTACGAGAGCGCAGTGAGCTAGGAGTGCCTGTAAGATTCATAGTAGCTGACACAGATGAGTAGAGATGATCCACCGTAAGAACTGGACTGTAGAAGCAGTTGGAGGTGGTGGTTACAGGTGTGGGTCAGCGACCCCTGTACACTGGCAGAGACAGGGGGCCAGATTCAGGTAGGAGAGCGTATCTGTTTGCGGGCGTAGCGTATCCTATTTACACTACGCCTCCGCAACTTTGACAGGCAAGTGCATTATTCACAAAGCACTTGCTCCGTAAGTTGCGGCGGCGTAGCGTAAATTGTCCGGCGTAAGCCTGCCTAATTCAAATGTGGAAGAGGGGGGCGTGTTGTATGGAAATGAGCCGTGACCCCATGTAAATAAAGTGCCGATCGTATGGCGCATGCGTCAAATTTTTTCCCTAAGTAATGCCTGTGACGTGAACGTAACCTACGCACAGCCCCATTCCCGTACGACTTACGTAAACAACGTAAAAAGATACGCCTGTTCCGACGTCCATACTTTGCATTGGCTACACCTTATATAGCAGGGGTAACTTTTACCGTTTGTGAATCGGCGTATCTGCCTAATTTACATATTTGACGCGTAAATCTACGGAAGCGCCCCTTGCGGCCAGCGTAAACATGCACCCAAGATACGACGGCGTAGGAGACTTAGGCCTCGTACACACGAGGGGATATGTCCGCTGAAAACGGTCCGATGGACCGTTTCAGCAGACATCTCCGATCGTGTGTATGGGCTAGCGGACAGATTTCTCCACCCGACAGATTTCAAAGCATGCTTTGAAATCTATTGGGTGGAATCCGTCCGCCCGACATGTCTGCTGGTTAGTACACTTACCAGCAGACATGTCGTCCCGCACCGCCGCCGCGCCGCCGCCGAATGGATTTGGCGCATGCGCGGAAGTGTTTTACTTCCTGGTGCGGTGACGTGGCGGCGTCAACGTCACCGCCACGTCACCGCGCCGTCCGCCGGCGGGGAATTTGATCCGATGGTGTGTACACGCCATCGGATCAAACTCCTGATCGGACATATCCGATGGAAATGGTCCGCGGACCATTTTCATCGGATATGTCCGATCGTGTGTACGAGGCCTTACGCCGCTCGTATGTTGGCCAAATTTATGCGTAACTGATTCTAAGAATCAGGTGCATAGATACGACGGCTCACATTCGGACTTACGACGGCGTACGTGGAGATACGCCGTCGTAAGTCCTTTGTGAATCTGGCCCAGGATCAGGAACAGGCTGGAGCAGAGTGAGACAAGCTGGGTCAGCACGGGTAACGAGTAAGTAATACAGCAGGCAGAGAGTAATCAGCAGACAGGCAAAGGTGTGGCAACAGAAGATCAACAGGTGCAAGTATCGCAGGGTCAAGGCAAGCCGGGTCAGCACAGGAGAAGGCAGCAGGAGTCAAACAGAGGTGGGTCGGTAATTGCAAGCAGGTTCAGGATCAGACTCAGGTAAAGCTGCAGATCAAACAGCATTACACTAAAGCAGCTGCTGTCCTTTTAAAAGGTCATTCGCACCAAGCCAAATTAGCACATACACACGCATTCCTGCCACGTGTTCTCATGCGCACGTGTCGCATGTACAGGGATGGACTGAGACCAAAATTTGGCCCTGGACTTTATCCAGACCGGCCCACTTTATGTTTGCAAACAAGAACAAAAACAGTATATAAACTATACACAATTGTGCAAAAAAACATAAATAGCATAACATAAAGGAGTCCTCACTCACCTCTTGTATTATTTCACTTATTCTCCTCTGTATTTTCCTCATTCTTCTCACACATCACTGCATGAAGTGGAGGGCGAGCTGCGCAGCCATTACTTTGATAGGCTGTCACTGAAACCGGCCCACTGAGCCATCGGCCCACCGGGAAACTCCCTGTAGTCCCTATGGCCAGTCCATGCCTGCGCATGTATCTGCGCACATACACGCGTCTTGGCCGGTCCGGCGCGTCTTCCTAGGAACATGTGTGCCTACACATGCACGCCTGAGCATCTGCCTTGCCACAGGGTATCCCTGACACATTCTAGGGTTGTCAGCCTCACCTTGGCTGTGTCTCCACATGTGAACTAGAAGGAGGGAGGATACAGTACAGAAGGGATAGTGGAGGGCGAGTAAATGTACAATACAGGAAGGGGGCCACTGCTGACACTGGAGGGGGGGGAGCACAGTACAGGGGACTCTGAAGTTAGGAGAAAAGGTACAATACTGTGAAAGTTGCCACTTCCAGGAGTGCCGATCGCCTGGGTCCTTTGCAGCTCCTACTGCTTCCTACCCCTGACCTCATGTGACCACTCAATGCTGCAGTGACATGAAAGCAGAGGGCAGAGCCAGAGAGATCTGCAGGGGGAGAAACCAGGAGATTGACGCTCCCGGAGGTATTTATTTCCCAATGGATTTTGGGAGACCAATTCTAGTGATCGGAGCGTTGTTCAGCAACATGGTCTACAGGAAAGATGACAAGTACTGTATATACTGCTTTTTTTAACAGCTGTTTTTTTTTTTTTTTTTGTATGTTCTTTTTTAGTATCTGTCCAAAATGCAAATACATCTTTTTGGGTGAATTAGGCTTTAATACAAAACAAACAATACTGTATAGAGAACATATTGTGACAGAAGCTCAGCACTGTAATAAGAAGGTTGTACAGCTTGTGGTAGAAATATTAGACTATAGGGTAATAAAGAAAGCCTTGAAATGACTATTACATCTTCCCATTGTCAGGGTATTCTGTTTCTTTCGGCTTTCATGTGATTTATCCCTCTCTGCAGCACTAGAGATATAGTTTTCCTTTCTACGCTCTTATAGATGATCTCATGCTGGGTTAACTGTTTAAACATACTCTCCAGATGCGACAAGTGAACGCCATCGCTGCAGAATTAAACCTGATCTTTGAACACATGCCTTGCCCAACTGAGCAGGGGGCTTTTTACGCACAACCTATTGCCAATTTGTGTCACATAAATTATATAGATAACACAACATTAAACAGGTTGTGAAATGCTAAGTATAAAACTTTACATAAGTTTACCTTGAGTTGAGTTGAGAGGTATCTTAATATAGTGTGGTCTTACCCCGAAGGGTCCCTACGCACATAACAGAGTTCCTGGGCAAAGAGGACCCAGGAACCAGAGTTCCAGTGAGGGTAAGTGTAATGCAAGGAGTGAAGAGGAGACATAGACAGAAGAGAATGGCTTCTTTAACCACTTCAGCCCCAGAAGAATTTACCCCCTTCCTGTCCAGAGGATTTTTTGCGATTCGGCACTGCGTCGATTTAGCTGACAATTGCGCGGTTGTGCGACACTGTACCCAAAATGTTATTTTTTGCACTATAAAGAAAAAAAAGAGCGCCAATTTTGAAAAAAAAAGCTATATTTTTTACTTTTTGCTAAAATAAATATCCCCCAAAAATATATATATATATTAAAAAAAAATCCTCAGTTTAGGACGATACGTATTCTTCTACATATTTTTGGTAAAAAAAACGCAATAAACGTTTATATATTGGTTTGCGCAAAAGTTAATGGGCCAGATTCACAAAGCACTTACGCTGGAGTATCAGGAGCTGCGCCTGCGCAATTGGAAATATGCGCCTTCATATCTATGCGCCGTATCCACAAAACGATATGCGCCAGAAATCTAGTTTTTTACGAACGGCGTAATTTCGATAGACCGGCGCATCGTGCGCGCAAAAAATGCGCTAGACACACCATTGATTTTTAAGAAGCCATGCTGTCATGTACCTGCTATCAGAACACAATAGTAGAAGGATCAGGAACAGGCTGGAGCAGAGTGAGACAAGCTGGGTCAGCACGGGTAACGAGTAAGTAATACAGCAGGCAGAGAGTAGTCAGCAGACAGGCAAAGGTGTGGCAACAGAAGATCAACAGGTGCAAGTATCCCAGGGTCAAGGCAAGCCGGGTCAGCACAGGAGAAGGCAGCAGGAGTCAAACAGAGGTGGGTCGGTAATTGCAAGCAGGTTCAGGATCAGACTCAGGTAAAGCTGCAGATCAAACAGCATTACACTAAAGCAGCTGCTGTCCTTTTAAAAGGTCATTCGCACCAAGCCAAATTAGCCAAAACCCCAACCAAAACAGTCACCAAATATCTCAAAGACATGTCACAACCCAACAAACGCTAAGAAACAACAGAACAAAAGCACCTTGCTGTATAGGGAGGGATACAAAGGGATGTACTTTTGCAAATGAAGGGCGTTTGTCTCTGTCTATTTAAGCTCTTTGCGTAGCTCACTAAGTTGACCGGGCCAGGTTCCAATTTCACTGATTGCGCCGTTCCCGAGTTGTGAGCATGCGCACAGAGGTGCTGACCATGGTTTGCTTCATGTGCCCATGCGCAATCCGGCCGGCCATTCATTTGCATGGGGTCACGGCTCATTTCAATGGAACACGCCCACGTCCTTCCCAATTTGAATTACACCGCCTTACGCCTCGGAAATTACGTTGCACCGGCGCAAAGGAGGTGCGCTACTCCGGTCAATATATGCGCCACTGTACGTGAATCTGGCCCATAGCGTCTACAAAATAGGGGATAGATTTATGGCATTTGTATTTTATTATTTTCACTTTTTACTAGTAATGGCGACGATCAGCGATTTTTATCGTGACTGCGATATTATGGCAGACACATCGGACACTTTTGACACTATTTTGGGACCATTGTCATTTATACAGCCATCAGTGCTATAAAAATGCACTGATTACTGTGTAAATTACACTGGCAGTGAAGGGGGAGGAAGGGGTTAAGTGTGTCCTAGGGAGTGATTCTAACTGTGAAGGGGCTGGGCTACCAGTGACACGACATTGATCACTGCTCCCAATGACAGCGAGCAGTAGATCACTGTCCTGTTATTACGCAGAACAGAGAAATGCCTTGTTTACAGAGGATACCCCCCATTCTGCCTCTCCGTGACATGTTCGCGGGACACCGGTGGACATCGAGTCTGCGATTCCCACGTGCATGGTCATGGAACCCGCGGCAGGCGCGCGACCGCTAGGCGTCAGATTCAAAGCAATGCACCAGGTCAATAGACTCCTAAGATATTCCATTGTCCATTGTGTAAGGCTGTTGAGGTGTTAATTGAGGCTGGCTCCTGAAAGACCTTTCATTGTGTGATAAAACTGTTTAAAGACTATTGATGATCAGGTGTGAATACCTTTTTGTCGGAGACAGTATGTCTGTCTAAGGCCCCGTACACACGGCCGAGGTTCTCGGCAGAAACCAGCGAGAACCTCACTGGGAGCGGCATTCTGCCGAGAACCTCGGCCATGTGTACGCTCTCGGCGAACCCCGCCCGTCGGGAAACCCGTCGAGCAAATAGAGGTTCTCTATTTGCTCGACGGCCCATTGGGATTAATGGCTGGTTGCCTTTCCCGACGGGCGGGTCACCGAATCTGACGGCCGGCAGAGAACCTCGACGGGCGGAACGATGTGTTCCGCCCGTCGAGTTTCTCTGCCGTGTGTACGGGGCTTAAGATGTGGATTGAGGGGAACTGATTGTGTGATGCTGTTTTGTGTGAATTCTATTGATAATAAATGTGTCTTGTCAGCTGTAATAATTAACTCCTGTAATTCAGGGCCCGAACGTCTGACATAGGAATGTGTATTCTGCAGGTGTATAGCTGTCAGAGACGGGGCGTCTAGGGGATAATTACCTCCTCTGAATGTCATTATCTAAGAGAATGTGATTGAAGCCCCATTGTGTAATGTTAAGGGGGTGGAGAGTTTCACTATCCCTGTGATTAAATGTGACATGTTTGTAATTGTATAAGAACCAGCAGAGTTTACCATTAAAACGGTCATTCATTTGAAACCAGTAACCAGAGCTGTGTGTGTCTCGGTGATTCTGGGGGAATGGATCGGGTCCTGTCGGCTGGTTTGTCGGGGTGTCGTATAAGCTGTCTTGGGTTGATGGAAGATCGTAAACGGTGGTGACCGTTACAAACAGGTTGCATGAATTCCAGAATATTGTTGGGGCACAGTGGCGACAATTGATGGGGCACACTGGTGGCAATTGATGGGGCACACTGGTGGCAATTGATGGGGCACACTGGTGGCCATTGATGGGGCACACTTGCAGTAATTGATGGGGCACACTGGCAGCATTTGATGGGGCACAGTAGCGGCAATTGATGGGGCACACTTGTGGTAATTGATGGGGCATACTGGCAGCAATTGATGGGGCACACTGGCGGCAATTGATGGGGCACACTGGCAGCATTTGATGGGGCACAGTAGCGGCAATTGATGTGGCACACTTGTGGTAATTGATGGGGCATACTAGCAGCAATTGATGGGGCACACTGGCAGCAACTGATGGGGCACACTGGCAGCAATTGATGGGGTACACTGGCATCAAGTGATGGGGCACACTGGCAGCAAATGATGGGGCACTCTGGCAGCAAATGATGGGGCACACTGGCAGCAATTTATGAAGCACACTGGCAGCAACTTATGGGCACAGTGGCTGTGCTTGATGTTTTTTTCCAGTTTGTTTTCACCCTCCCTAAAAATTCTGAGCACCAGCCGCCACTGCGTACGATTACTATGTAGATACGTACAATCTCGACCACAGGATGCTATTTTCAGAATAAATAGACACTGTACAGAATGTTTTCCTCTATTACTGGATCTAGTAATGTGAGATAATGATCCCATCTTTGGCACGGCTCTAGGATGCCGGCCTCGTTCCATCGCCCATTAGCGACTTTCACTTGTTGGGATTGCAAAGAAAAGGAACCATTTCTGGAAAGTGATTCAGGTGGCACCAGGCAGAGCAGGAAACAAGGTTATTGTTTTCCCACAGACAAAAGTGATAAGTTAGAGCGTTTCACGGGGCGCATCTCAAGGTTGTCATGCGAATAAGGAGGGTCCGTGGAAAACAAACAAACAAGACGCCTTGCGCAGAACCCATGGACTTGTCTCCCGAGTTTATTATTAGGTCCCTCGTGCCAAAAGCAGCATCCTGACTCCAGTACAGAGGAAATCACTGCGGATGACTCAATCCGGCCTGAGAAAAAAGAGCATTTTTGTCCTTTGAGTAAGCTCAACAATATCGCTCTATGATACCGCGCCAAACAAACGCTGTTATGACATCCAGCTGTAAACAAGTGGCCGCTGTCAGTGATAATCCAGCATAATCATTATATAAAAGTCACTTTTTGTAAACAGGGACCATTACCATCAAGCGCCACTTCTCCGATGTGTCCATTGTCAACCGCTGATCTGCAGCAGCTGTAGAAGGTTCAGGAGCTGGGAACCAAATGTGTCATTGCAACACACCTCGGTATTAGATAATGCTTGTTCATGCAACCCGTTTTTTTTTTCTCAGTTTAGGACGATACGTATTCTTCTACGTATTTTTGTAAAAAAAAAAAAAAAAAATCTCAATAAGCGATTGCTTTGCGCAAAAGTTATTGCGCCTACAAAATAGGGGACAGAATTATGATTTTTTTTTACTAGTAACGGCGACGATCTGCGCTTTTTATTGGGACTGCGACATTATGGCGGACACATCGGACATTTTTGACACATTTTTGGGTGAGGAAGGGGTTAAATGTATTCCCTGGGTGTGTTCTAACTGTGTGGGGGGAGGGGACTGACTGGGGGAGGTGACTGATGCTGTGTCCCTATGTACAAGGGAAACAGCATCTGTCTCCTCTCCCTGACAGGACGTGGAGCTCTGTGTTTACACACAGAGCTCCACGTCCCTGCTCTGTCACCGCCGATCGCGTGTACCTGACGGACACCGCGGCCGCCAGGTACACGCATCGAATCCTCAGCGATGCGACGGCACTGTTTTTCCCCGCTGCGCGCCACCCAGTGGCGCGCACAGGGAATTACAATAACATGAAGTCCAAAGACGTGATCCCGGCACTTCTGGTCCGCGCTGTGGACGTCTTTTGTCTATAGTGCGGATCTGAAGTGATTAAAGTCTTTAAAGGCATATCATTTTTTTTTTTATCTCTTTTTATGAAGTTCTTATTTATAAACTCTGCATTTTTTTTTTCAACAATAAGTTAACAATTTGACAAAAAAAAAAAAAGTATATATATGTACTGTATATATTTTTTTTAATAATAATAATTATATATATATATAAATTTGTTTATATTATTATATATAATATTATATATACATATATTATGTATTGTAGTATTTTATATATATATATATATATATATATATATATATATATATATATATATATACACATACACACACACACACACACATATATATATATATATATATATATATATATATATATTTAAAATTAAATATTTATTTACAGTAAATATATATACATAATATAATACCAAAAGTATTGGGACACCTGCCTTTACACACACATAGGCCCGGATTCACAAAGCACTTATGCCGACGTAACTCACCTTTTCCCGGCGTAGCAGACATATGACAAATGAGGTAAATACGGCGATTCACGAACGTACTTGCGTCCGGCACATGATATACGCGGTTTGCATAAGTTTTACGTCCGGCACAAAGTTATTCCCCATAGATGAGGCGCAACCCATTCAAAGGTATTGACCAGGGAACACAAGCCTATGTATTGTACGTTGGACGTCTGTGAATATGGGCCGACGTGTGTCTGGCTGGGCGTAGTTTACGTTAATGGCGTACACAGTGATCCGGCATATCTTAGGCAGTTTTTCCGACGTGGTTGTGAGCATGCGCATGGGATACGTCCATGTCTAGACGCATGCGCAGTTCGTTTTAAGTACTTGTCTGGCACCCGGCCCATCATTTGCATGGGTTCACGCTTCATTAGCATGGATCACGCCCACTTACAGCCCATTTCCACCTACGGTGGCTTACGCCTACGAAATATACGCCACGCTGGTGCAACGTTGGGAGCATTTGCTTTGTGAATTCCATGATTGCCTCTCTGCGCTGCGCCGGCGTAGCGTAGAAGAGATACGCTACGGCGGCATAAATGTGCGATGTCTGTGAATCCGGGCCATAAATTTAATGGCATCCCAGTCTTTAAGTGGAGGTCCACCCAAATCTTTTATTTATTTCTTAAAAGCCAGCAGCTACAAATACTGCAGCTGCTGACTTTTAATAAATGGACACTTACCTGTCCAGCGTGCCTGCGATGTCGGCAGCCATGGACGAGCAATTGCTAGTCTCTCGGCTGCCCCGCCTCCATCCTCAGTGAGGGAATCAGGAAGTGAAGCGTTGCGGCTTCACTGCCCGGTTCCCTACTGCGCATGCACGAGCCGAGTGGCACGCCCTCACTGGTCTCCTACATACCTCCCAACTTTTTGAGATGAGAATGAGGGACACCTATCAGCAAAGGTATGCAGGCATAGGACACACCCCATGCCACGCCCCCTTAAAGGAGAATTGTACAAAAAAGAAGATTGGTTAAAGCCACAAGTGCTTTTTTTTACCACTACTATTCCTTTATATTGGCTTTTGGAAATTACAAATGCAGAAATTTAGAAATCAGATGAAGGGTTTAAGGCTGGAAAACACTTTTTGATAGATAAAATATGCATTGTATATACAACTATATAGATCAGACCGAAATGAGGGACAAATGAGGAGGAAAGAGGAACAGAGGGACTTTGCTCCAAATCAGGGACAGTCCCTCGAAATCAGGGGCAGTTGGGAGCTATAGTCTCCTGGGATCAGTGTGTTTCCCAGGAGACACGGGGGGGGGGGGGGGGGGGGGGGGGGTGACATAAGGGGCAAATCTTTTCCCGTAAGTGGGTGCAAATACCTGTATTATACAGGTATCTGCACCCCTCCCCCCTGAAAGGTGGCAAATGTGTCACCGAAAGGGGGGGGGAGGGTTATAAAAAAAAACGGAGGTTCACTTTTTGTGTGGACCTCCGCTTTAAGCCTCGTACATACAGGAATTGTGTGTTGGGAAATGAGCATCCCTGGCATGCCGATAGAGATACATAGAGAGAGCAGAGTGACAGAAAGATGGGCTCATCGGTCTGCTTTCAATGTCCAGGCACAGGCTGGGGTGAGGAGCAGACTTCTAAGTGAAAGTTAAACTGCAGTGAGTTTTGTAGCAGAGCTGTGGAAATCTCAGGGCTTGATGGACATAAATATACATCCACTGGTAAGTAAATATATATATAGGTATTTCATCTGTGTATTTAGGTGTTTATGTGAAGTTCAGCTTTAACCGCTTGCCAACCGGCGCACACAGATGTACGTCAGCAGAAGGGCTTATACAGGCAAATGGGCGTACCTGTACGTCCCTTTGAATTTGCCACTGTGTGGGCGCGCTCGTACTCCGTGATTGTGCCCACGGCTCCCGCGGACTCGATGTCTGCCGGTGTCCCGCGATCATGACACGGAGCTGCAGAACGTGGAGCCTAGTAACATGACAGGGATCTTCTGCTCCCTGTGATCGGGAACAGTGATCTCTGTCATGTCAGAGGTGGCCCATTCCCCCCACAGTTAGAATAACTCCCAATTTATACAGTAATCAGTGCATTTTTATAGCACTGATCGCTGTATAAATGACAATGGTCCCAAAATAGTGTCAAAAGTGTCCGATGTGTCTGCCTTAATGTCGCAGTCACGATAAAAACCGCCATTACTAGTAAAAAAATTAAATAATAGATATGCCATAAAACTACCCCCTATTTTGTAGACGCTATGGGGTAGATTCACGTAGAAATGCCTAGCATCTGGCTTTTAAACTAGGCCGCCGCAACTTTTTCAGGCAAGTGCTTTATTCTCACAAGGTTGAGGCGGCGTAGCGTAAAAGAGCCGGCCGATTTCAAATTCGGCGGGTAGGAGGCATGTATCATTTAAATGAAGCGCGTCCCCGCGCCGAACGAACTGCGAATGCGCCGGCCGTGATTGGTTCCCAGTGCGCATGCTCCAAATCTCTACGTCAATTCGACGTGTAAACGACGTGAATGGCACTTACGCAAAACCCTATTCGCGAACGTTTTACGTAAACTATGGGAAAAAAAGCGTTGGCACGCCATCCATACTTAATATTGCCTGCACCTCATATAGCAGGCATAACATTACGACGGTACTACGCTAACGCAAACGACGTAATTTAATAGCGCCGGGCGTACGTTTGGGAATCGGCGTATAGGCTCATTTACATATTTTAGAGGGGAACGCCACCTAGCGGCCAGCCTTTAGATGCGGTATTCGTAAATGCGTGAATTCGGAAATTCGGAAATCCGAAAAAATAAATAACTAATAATAACTAACTGTTAAATTATCGGTATTGGAATTTTCTTTCAAATTTGTCTGTTAGTAAACATAACGAATAAAAATGTATCCAAAGTTACAAATTAGGGGCCAGATTCAGAAAGTATTTACGCCAGCGTATCAAGAGATACGCCGCTTAAATACTAAGAATAGCCGGCGTATCTTTTTTTGCTATTCAGAAAAGAAGATACGCGGGAATTCTACTAATATACGAGCGGCGTAATTCTGTTACACCGTCGTATATTAGTTGCAGTTTTTACGCTGGCCGCTAGGTGGCGCTTCCGTCGTTTTACGCATCGAATATGTAAATTAGGGATTTACGGCGATTCCCGAACGTACTTGCGGCCGGCCGTCGTAGTTTACGTCGTTTGCGTTAGCGTTATAGCAGCGTAAGGTTACCCCTGCTATAGGAGGCGTAGCCAATGTTAAGTATGGACGTCGGGACAGCGTCGAATTGTACGTCGGTTACGTAGTTCGCGTAAATCGTTCGGGAATGGGGCTCAATGTTAGTTACGTTCACGTAGTTTACATTGACAAAAAGCGGCGTGATTTCGCGCATGCGCACTGAATCACGCCCCCACTTCAGACATTAGAATTACGCGCTGTTACGATGGGCACTTTACGCTACGCTGCCGCATATTATGCAGCAAGTGCTTTCTGAATAAGGCACTTGCGCATAATATTTGCGGAGGCGTAGCGTAAACACCATACGCTACGCCGCTGGAAAGATACATCAAATGTATCTGAATTAGGCCCTATCTGTTGTCTTATTTTTTCTAAAAAAATAGTATTTTTTCCCCCCAAAAAAGTGCGCTTATAAAACAGCTGTGCAAATATGGCGTGAAAGTATAACAACGACCGCCATTTTATTCTCTAGGGTGTTAGAAAAAATGTATATATAATGTTTGGGGGTTCTAAGTAATTTTCTATCAAAAAAAAAAAAACAGTTTTTAACTTGTAAACACCAAGGCCCGGATTCACCTAGATTGGCGCATATTTATGCCGCTGTAGCGTATCTCTTTTACGCTACGTTGGTGCAGTGCGGAGCGGCAAGCATGGAATTCACAAACAAATGCTCCGGCGTAGCGTATATTTCGTAGGCGTAAGCCGGTGTAGGTGGAAGTAGGTGGAAGTGGGCGTGATCCATGCTAATGAAGCGTGACCCCATGCAAATGATGGGCCGGGCGCCAGACAAGTACTTTAAATGAACTGCGCATGCGTCGGGACATGGACGTATCCCCGTGCGCATGCACACAACCACGTCGGAACAACTACCTAAGATACGCCGGATCCCTGTGTACGCCGTGAGCGTAACCTACACCCAGCCAGACCCACGTCGGCCCATATTCACAGACGTCCAACGTACAATACATAGGCTTGTGTTCCCTGGTCCATATCTTTGCATGGGTTGCGCCTCATCTATGGGGAATAACTTTACGCCAAACGTAAAACTTACGCAAACTGCTTAAATAATGCGCCGGGCGCAAGTACGTTCGTGAATCGGCGTATCTCCCTCATTTGCATATTTGAATAGAAAATCAATGGGAGCGCCAGATGCGTCCAGCGTAAATATGCACCCACTCTACGCCGGCGTAGGCAAGTTACGTTGGTGCGATGAAGTCTGTTTTTAGGCGTATCTAAGTTTGTGGGTTCGGCGCACAGATAAGACGGCGCATATTTGTACTTACGTGGCTTATCTGAAAATACGTCGGCATAAGTGCTTTGTGAATCCGGACCCAAATATCAGAAATAGGCTTGGTCCTTAAAGGGGTGTTCCAGCCTAGTTATAAGTTTATTAAAAGTGTAGCTGCTGGCTTTTAATAAACACTCACTTACCTGCTCCAGCGTTCCAGCGACGCGCCGACCGGGGCTCCGCTCCTCTCCCCCCTCCCCAGCCGGCGTCCTCATCGCCTTCGGCTTCACGGCCGGGCACCCACTGCGCATGGGCGAGCGGCACTGCGCATGCGCGAGCGGCACTGCGCATGCGCGAGCGGCGCAGCCCGCCGCTGATTGGACAGGCGATCGCATGGGACCTGTCAGTGTCCCATGCGATCGCCTACAGGGAGGGGCTGCTGTAGGCGATTAAGCTTAATCGCCTAACCAGCCCCTCGGCGGAAGCAGGAAGTGGGACAGGAAGTCCCACTCCTCCTGAAGCCCCCACTCCCTCCCCAAAAAAATGACATGCCAAATGTGGCATATAAGGGGGTGAGGAGTGGGATAAGCGGAAGTTCATATTTTGGGTGGAACTTCGCTTTAAGTGGTAATTCAACTCACGTTAACGCATGACATAATGCATTGAACACATCACACCCATGTCAATGGGTCCTAAGACATACTGCTTGTGCAACACCAAAAGCCCCATGTTGGCGCCCATGTTCATAGGGAATTGCATTTGATTGTGGGAATGGTATTGTTCAGCCGCGGCTCTTATTGCGTTACCTAAGGCACAGTTTGTATGTGTGTGGTTGTGAAGTTTGCATTAGAATTACATAATGAGCCGATCCCCCTGTAAGGTAGCTGGGATGCGCAGACAGCTGGGCTGATAACACACACAACAACATTCCGCAGTCAGCGGCTCGGCCAACGCATCTGTGCGAGCGGAACGCAGAGCAGCCATGTAATTATGTCATTAGATTTCCTAAACAATCCGAGGTCAGAGGTTTACCTCGGGGTTGATGTCGTTCCACATAATTTGACAAGAGGCTGGCAGCAAATGTTACTGAGGTTTTACTGTCATCGGTTATTATGGTGTGCGGCGGATAACGCGGCGTGGAGCTTTCATTCAATGGTAATCTATGAGGAGCTCTCGAGATATTGTGCCCATTTAGATCTATGCAAAGAGGTGCTATTTTATAGCTTTTTAATGAAACAACTTGCATTCCCTTTGTGTGTTGATATTGGGGTGACCACATTTTTTAAACTGCTATTCAGGGACATCCCCCTCCCCTCTTCCCAAATGAGGGGGGGGGGATGTAGTCTCGGGGTTGATGGGAAATTCCACAACAACTGCTGATGTATACAGTACTGTATGTGATCAGAGGTGCAGGGGCGCTGGTGTATGCAGTACTGTATGTGGCCAGAGGTATAGGGGCACTGGTGTATGCAGTACTGTATGTGGCCAGAGGTATAGGGGCACTGGTGTATGCAGTACTGTATGTGGCCAGAGCTGCAGGGGGCACTGGTGTATGCAGTACTGTATGTGGCCAGAGCTGCAGGGGGCACTGGTGTATGCAGTACTGGATCTGGCCAGAGGTGCAGGGGTGCTGGTGTATGCAGTACTGTATGTGGCCAGAGGTATAGGGGCGCTGGTGTATGCAGTACTGTATGTGGCCAGAGGTGCAGGGGGCACTGGTGTATGCAGTACTGTATCTGGCCAGAGGTGCAGGGGAGCTGGTGTATGCAGTATTGTATGTGGCCAGAGGTATAGGGGCGCTGGTGTATGCAGTACTGTATGTGGCCAGAGGTGCAGGGGGCACTGGTGTATGCAGTACTGTATGTGGCCAGAGATGCAGGGGGCACTGGTGTATGCAGTACTGTATCTGGCCAGAGGTATAGGGGCGCTGGTGTATGCAGTACTGTATGTGGCCAGAGGTATAGGGGCGCTGGTGTATGCAGTACTGTATGTGGCCAGAGGTGCAGGGGCGCTGGTGTATGCAGTATTGTATGTGGCCAGAGGTATAGGGGCGCTGGTGTATGCAGTACTGTATGTGACCAGAGGTGCAGGGGGCACTGGTGTATGCAGTACTGTATGTGGCCAGAGATGCAGGGGGCACTGGTGTATGCAGTACTGTATGTGGCCAGAGGTGCGGGGGTGCTGGCGTATGCAGTAATGTATGTGACCAGAGGTGCTGGTGGCTCCCAGCGCTTCTTGAAGACGCTCAGAGACACTGAGGAAATGTTGACACTTTCAAGTGCTCCAACACATGTTACACCCGCCCCACCCAGCTGGGAGTGTCTCCGAGTGAAGGGGAGCCTCTGATATAAGGGGAGCCTCTGATATGATGGGGAGCCTCTGATATGAAGGGGAGTCTCTGATATGAAGGGGAGACTCTGATGTGAAGGGGAGCCTCTGATGTGAAGGGGAGACTCTGATGTGAAGGGGAGCCTCTAATGTGAAGGGGAGCCTCTGATGTGAAGGGGAGACTCTGATGTGAAGGGGAGACTCTGATGTGAAGGGGAGCCTCTGATATGAAGGGGAGCCTCTGATATGAAGGGGAGCCTCTGATGTGAAGGGGAGCCTCTGATATGATGGGGAGCCTCTGATATGAAGGGGAGCCTCTGATATGAAGGGGAGACTCTGATGTGAAGGGGAGCCTCTGATGTGAAGGGGAGCCTCTGATATGAAGGGGAGCCTCTGATGTGAAGGGGAGCCTCTGATATGAAGGGGAGCCTCTGATATGAAGGGGAGTCTCTGATATGAAGAGGGGCCTCTGATGTGAAGGGGAGCCTCTGATATGATGGGGAGTCTTTGATGTGAAGAGGAGCCTCTGATATGATGGGGAGCCTCTGATATGAAGGGGAGCCTCTGATACGAAGGGGAGCCTCTGATAGGATGGGGAGCCTCTGATATGAAGAGGAGCCTCTGATGTGAAGGGGAGCCTCTGATATGAAGGGGAGCCTCTGATATGAAGAGGAGCCTCTGATGTGAAGGGGAGCCTCTGAAGGGGAGCCTCTGATATGAAGAGGAGCCTCTGATAAGGGGAGCCTCTGAAGGGGAGCCTCTGAAGAAGGGAGCCTCTGATATGTGAAGGGGAGCCTCTGAGCCTCTGATGTGAAGGGGAGCCTCTGATATGATGGGGAGCCTCTGATGTGAAGGGAAGCCTCTGATATTAAGGGGAGCCTCTGATATGAAGGGGAGCCTCTGATATTAAGGGGAGCCTCTGATATGAAGGGGAGCCTCTGATATGAAGAGGAGCCTCTGATATGAGGGGAGGGGCCTCTGCCTCTGATATGAAGGGAAGCCTCTGATATTAAGGGGAGCCTCTGATATGAAGGGGAGCCTCTGATATTAAGGGGAGCCTCTGATATGAAGGGGAGCCTCTGATATGAAGAGGAGCCTCTGATGTGAAGGGGAGCCTCTGATATGATGGGGAGCCTCTGATATGATGGGGAGCCTCTGATGTGAAGGGGAGCCTCTGATGTGAAGGGGAGCCTCTGATATTAAGGGGAGCCTCTGATATGAAGGGGAGCCTCTGATATGAAGAGGAGCCTCTGATGTGAAGGGGAGCCTCTGATGTGAAGGGGAGCCTCTGATGTGAAGGGGAGCCTCTGATATGAAGGGGAGCCTCTGATATGAAAAGGAGCCTCTGATATGAAGGGGAGCCTCTGATATGAAGGGGAGCCTCTGATATGATGGGGAGCCTCTGATGTGAAGGGGAGCCTCTGATGTGAAGGGGAGAATCTGATGTGAAGGGGAGCCTCTGATATGAAGGGGAGCCTCTGATATGATGGGGAGCCTCTGATGTGAAGGGGAGCCTCTGATGTGAAGGGGAGAATCTGATGTGAAGGGGAGCCTCTGATATGAAGGGGAGCCTCTGATGTGAAGGGGAGCCTCTGATGTGAAGGGGAGCCTCTGATGTGAAGGGGAGCCTCTGATATGAAGGGGAGCATCTGATATGAAAAGGAGCCTCTGATATGAAGGGGAGCCTCTGATATGATGGGGAGCCTCTGATATGATGGGGAGCCTCTGATGTGAAGGGGAGCCTCTGATGTGAAGGGGAGAATCTGATGTGAAGGGGAGCCTCTGATATGAAGGGGAGCCTCTGATGTGAAGGGGAGCCTCTGATGTAAAGGGGAGCCTCTGATATGAAGGGGAGCCTCTGATGTGAAGGGGAGCCTCTGATGTAAAGGGGAGCCTCTGATGTAAAGGGGAGCCTCTGATATGAAGAGGGGCCTCTGATGTGAAAGGGAGCCTCTGATGTGAAGGGGAGCCTCTGATGTGAAGGGGAGCCTCTGATGTGATGGGGAGCCTCTGATGTGAAGGGGAGCTTCTGATATGATGGGGAGCCTCTGATGTGAAGGGGAGCCTCTGATGTGAAGGGGAGTTGCACTTTTGAGTGGAACTCTGCTTTAAAATCTAATAGGGTGATACACAAGGTTGTAACTGGGGAGAATGAGCTGATAGAAATGGTAAAAGATTACTTGGAGACGTGATAGGCTTCTCTGAAGAGATGAGATTCAGGGATCGCCTGAAGGCAGCCAGAGTAGGAGATAGCCAAACAGATTGAGGTAGAGAGTTCCAGAGGATGGGAGAGGCTGTGCAGAAGTCCTGGAGACAAGCATGGGAGGAGGAGACTTGAGAGCAGGAGGAAGTGGTAAAAGATAAGTTGGAGGTGTAATATGCCTCTCTTAAAAGTTTTTTTTTTAGGGATCTTCTGAGGGCAGCCAGAGTAAAAGATAGCCAAACAGATTGCGGTAGAGAGTTCCAGAGGATGGGAGAATCTCTGAAGAAGTCCTGGAGACGAGCATGGGAGGAGGAGACTTGAGAGCAGGAGGAAGTGGTAAAATAATTAGTTTCGAGGCGCCATAGGCTTCCTGAAGAGGTGAGTTTTCAGGGATTGACTGAATGCAGCCAGAGTAAGAGATAGCCAAACAGATTGAGGTAGAGAGTTAGAGAGTTCCAGAGGATAGGAGAGGCTCTGCAAAAGTCTGGGAGATGAGCATAGGAGGAGGAGACTTGAGAGCTGGAGGAAATGATAAAAGATTAGTTAAAGGCGCGATAGGCTTCCCTGAAGAGATGAGTTTTCAGGGATTGCCTTTATTTTGAGGGGCCGCGAACAAACAAACCCCCCCGCCATGGCACTAAAACAGCAATGCTCTGCGCTCTGAGCCCGGCCTTTTTTAAAGCCTAATAGAACCTCTGTCTCTAATCATGTGCTTCAACTTACACACCCCGCCGCATTGGAATCCATAGGCTGGTGCCCTGATATGTAGATCAGGGGGCTGGATGCATGGATAGGGGAGGCCGGTGCCTGTGCGCCCTCTATGGATGGGCCACCACATTTCACACATACAGTGAAACTCAGATGGCAAGTAACGCGGTTAACGAGCGTTTCGCAATACGAGCATTTTTTTGGGAAAATCCTTATTGTTGCTTTGCAAAACTTGCAGGATTGAAGGCACAGCGGTGTGCAATACCACTTTTGGCCTGAGGTGCGGGGGCGCCGGAGCCGAGCAGAGCCGTTAGGGAAAAAAATCGGAAATACTAAATTCAGCCGAGCTGTCTCCAAGCCTTTCCAAATATTTCCGAGGCTCTCTGGCACCCCCCTACACCTCTGGCCACATACGGTATTGCATGCCAATGAAGTCAATGCGGAACAAATTATTTTTGTTTCCATTGACTTCTATGGGGAAACTCGCTTTGATATGCAAGTGCTTTGGATTACGAGCATTCGCCTGGAATGGTTTATGCTTGTAATCCAAGGTTCCACTGTATAAGTATACAAACTTTATATATATATATATATATATATATATATATATATATATATATATATATATAGTAAATAAACAATAATAATATAATAAATTAATTAATAAAATATAAACAAATATAGAAAAAATTATTGGAATAAATATAATAATAATATCAATTATAATATTAATATTAATAATAACAACAATAACAATTCCAATTTTTTTATATAAAAAGAATAAATAAAAAAATCAAGGACAGGATAGCTGTATCTCTGTCCTGGACCAGAACACCCCACACACTCAGTGTCGATGAATCAGTAGGCTCCGCCCCCTTCCAGCAGGCATCCAGTGTTATGACAAGCAGGTTCAGACTGTCAGGGAAAGGACAGTTCTGTCTGGAAGGATCCCCCAGTAAGTGCTGACCCCTCCCCCCACCCCCACCAAGCACACATTACAGCCAGGACAGAGCGACAATCCCATCCAGACGGCAGATGTTCCCCTCTCAGTGCGGAGGACGTATTTATTTGCACAGCTCCCCTCCAATCATACAATTATTACATCCACAGACAGGACAGATCAGACATCTGGGGGGTGTTTGTTTGAGGAGTAATTACATTGTAGAATATCGATTTTATATCTGAACACTCAGCATGATCACCAACACATCACTGACTTAAAGGGAAATAAGAATCAACTTGCCTCCCAGCTGTTGTCAGCAGGGGGCGCTGTACACGCCATTACACATGTTATACTCTGATTGTACAATCCCAGCTGCCTATCCAATACAGAATCTGATTGTACAATCTCCTTAACTACACAATATAAATGTACAATCTCCTTAAAGCTGGCTGGCCATACATTATACAATCCGATTGTACAATCTCCCTAATGCTGGCCATACACTACGCAATCTCTGTACAATCTTCTTGAGATTTACCAAAACGATGTAGTATAAGGACAGACCTGCACAACTCATTCAATTTGCATCCGATCAGTCAAGCCCTTGTAATAAACAGTTGATGGCAGATCTGAAGGAGACAATCAGATTGTATAGTGTATGGCCAGCTTTAATGGTCAGATCAAATTGTTTACTTCCCTGCGACTGGGTTTTTGGTGCAGAATGATTTCAAGGAGATCTATCATAGGCAGTGTTGTAAGTAACGGAGTTACAATAAAAGCAGTTACCTAACACAGCCGCTTTTGAGGGTAACGAGTAATCTACCTGATTACTCTTCCCCTCACGGTAACGCAGTTCCCATTACTTGGGCGGCATTACCGCAATTACATCTACCGCCACTAGATGGCAGCAGAGTAATTGCTTCTCCCGGCGCTGTGAACATAAATATGGGTGGAACTCCGCTTTAAAATCATGTGACCGCTGTGATGTCCTGTCACAGCGGTCTGAAAACTCCCAATCGCAAGGAACCCAGGATACAATGAGCCCCACCCGCCTCACACTGACCTATCACCAGGAAACAACTCACATCGATCACACACACACTGTGTGCGCAACCTGATCAATGATCCGGGAAACACATGGCCGGAGCAAAATGTTCCACAGAACAAACGTTCCCTATACAACACAGTGTACACAGAGACATCTAGTGGTCAACATGGTAAGTGCAGGACACCTATACAGACCAATGATCAGCAGGTTATTTTTGGTCAGTGATTTCATCTCTTCATCAGACAACAAAGATATTGGTGGGATGGATGCACCTAGGCTGGGATATACACAAGATCACCATTTGTTTCCGTTTTTCTTCTCTCAAGGATCTGCCATTCTTTTGTCTTGGAGTATTAACTCACTGCTCCCTGGCAAGCGCCCGTCACCTGCTTCTCAAGAAAAAAAAAATTCAGTTACTTTGCCGAGTAACTAATTACTTTTTCAATGTAGTAACTGAGTCACTAACGCAATTACTTTTTCGGAGAAGTAATTTGTAACTGTAACTAATTACTTTTTAAAAGTAAGATGAGCAACACTGATCATAGGGAAGGTGTTCTGTAGTTTCACTGGGTTCAACCACAAACACTCCCTCTTCCCCTTTTCTCCAGTTTTGTAGTTCACTGATTTGGACCACAAATGCTTCCTCCTCATCTCCATTCCATAAGGGAGGTGTTTTATAGTTCACTGATTTGGACTGTTTTGGATGCATCCTCCGCGCTGAGAGGGGAACATCTGCCGTCTGGATGGGATTGTTGCTCTGTCCTGGCTGTAATGTGTGCTTGGTGGGAGTGGGGGGGGGGCAGCACTTACTGGGGGATCCTTCCAGACAGAACTGTCCTTTCCCTTCCTCCTCATCTCCATTCCATAAGGGAGGTGTTCTATAGTTCACTGATTTGTACCACAGACACTTTCTCCTCACCTCATCCCCATTAAATAAGGGAGATGTTCTCATTAAAGAGCAAGTAAACCCTGATGGGTTTTACTTCCTTTTTTTTGCTGCCTGCAAATGAAAAGCATAATGGGCCTTGAGGCGATTTAGTTGGTATTTGTAGCGCTATACAAGTTACTCACTCACTCACTCGCTAGTATGCATCGCATACTAGCCCATTATGTGACACTTACCTGCAAAAGAATCCAGCGATGTCCCCTGTGCAGGCTGCATCCATCTTCTGGCCCCTCTTCCTTCCTGGCCGCGGACTCGCCGGAGCGTGTGACGTCACTCCAGCGCATGCCATTAACGGCACAGGCTAGGGAGGAAATGGCGCTTAGTTTCATTTCTTCCCAGCGCAAGCGCCATTTAGGTTATGGGCGGACTACAAGTGAAATATCTCCTAAACGGAGGTAGAAGTTCAAGTCACAAAAAAAGGGTTTACAACCACTTTAACTCCTAATGGCACCCCCCACACAGTGGATTGGGTGGGTGGGTTGTCTGTCTGTAGGATTGTTAGGTTATATATATATATATACTCTATGTTTTATATGTTATCTAATATAGAGTTTATGAGGGCCTATATCTGACATATAACTGGTGTTATTGATCATTTATGTAGTCCTGATGAAGGGGACTTCCTCCTCGAAATGTGTTGGTCATTTTGTTTAACCGCTTGCCGACCAGCCGCCGCAGTTATACGGCAGCAGATCGGCTCTCCTGGGCGAGAGCCCGTAGCTCTACGTCGGCACTTTCAACGGCCACTAGGAGGCACGATCGCCGCCGGGCACACGCGATCGCTCGTTACAGAGCGGGGAGAGGGAGCTTTGTGTGTAAACACAAAGCTCCCGGTCCTGTCAGTGGGGGAAACGCTGATCTTCTGTTCATACAATGTATGAACAGAAGATCAGTGATTTCCCCTAGTGAGGCCCCCCCCCCCCCCCACACAATTAGAACACACCCAGGAACATACTTAACCCCTTCCCTGCCCCCTAGTGTTAACCCCTTCACTGCCAATGGCATTTTTATAGTAATCCAATGCATTTTTATAGCACTGATCGCTATAAAAATGCCAATGGTCCCAAAAATGTGTCAAAAGTGTCCGAAGTGCCCACCATAATGTCGCAGTACTGAAAAAAAAACGCTGATCGCCGCCATTACTAGTAAAAAAAAAATATTAATAAAAATGCCATAAAACGACCCCCTATTTTGTAAACGCTTTAACTTTTGCGCAAACCAATCAATAAACGCTAATTGAGATTTTTTTTACGAAAAATATGTAGAAGAATACGTATCGGCCTAAACTGAGGAAAAAAAAGTTTTTTTATACATTTTTGGGGGATATTTATTACAGAAAAAAGTAAAAAATATTGCATTTTTTTCAAAATAGTCGCTCTATTTTTGTTTATAGCGCAAAAAATAAAAACCACAGAGATGATCAAATACCACCAAAAGAAAGCTCTATTTGTGGGAAAAAAAAGGACCCCAATTTTGTTTGGGAGCCAAGTTGCAATTGTCAGTTAAAGCGACGCAGTGCCGAATCGCAAAAAGTCCTCTGGTCGTTGGGCAGCAATATGGTCCGGGGCTAAAGTGGTTAAAAACAGAGAGGAATAAAAGATTATCCTGGACACATACAGACAGTCTTATTTTTTACTTCTCCTCAAAGCCTCATCAATCACCGCAGCTCTCGGGCTCCTCGATCGGAGAAGGTGGAATGATATCTGGGTGGGATGTCCGTATCCCGTCACCTTCCACTTCTAGAAGATATTCTTAGACTATTCCCGGCCGTTTCCTGGATCCTTCCTGATCCTCTTTAATGTAGGTGGAAGTTTATATAGCTGCGTTTTTCATGTCCACCAGCAAAGTCTATTGAAGTTGTATAAACGTCTGAAGTCACACGTGTATTGGAGAAGGTCACCATGACCCGCGCATGAACTGGGTGCACTGCTTCCCGTGATGAAGAAACATACACGTTACAGTCTGCTTTACTAAAGGAATGTATAGTACCGTAGGTTGTACTTTATATATTGTTAAAGTACCTCCAGGATCTGTGATTCTACATCCAGTTGCATGGCCTGTCCTATCCGCCTGCATCATGCCTTGGTAGATCGTGGCCTATTGAAAAATGGTGGCTGGTTGCAATGGCGTGAGCCCCTTAGCATGCGTTGGCGCACTTCCCTTAGTGTTCACGTGCCCCAGAGACTTAGTGTCCTCAGAGACTTTGGAGTCTATTTAAGCTCCTTCCTTACTTTCTTGCCTGCCACCTGCTGCCACCTCTGCCTAGATACCAACTACTTTTTGCCTGCCACCTGCCTTGACCTCTACCTGGATATCGATGACTCTTTTGCCTGCTGCCTGCTTCCACCTTGCCTGGATGTCAACTACTACTACTGCTATTTGTCTGTTGCCTGCCTTTACCTCTGCGTGGATACTGATTACTCTCTTGCCTGCTTCGAGTTTGATCGCTTCCTTGATAACAACTACTCTCTTGTCAGCCACTTGCCTCCACATCTGCTTGGATACTGACTGCTCTTTTATCTTCCACCTGCCTTGACCTCTGCCTGAACACCAACTACTCTCTTGCTTTCCACCTGCCTCCACCTGTATACCAACTACTCTTATGCCTGCTGCCTGCCTTGACCTCTGCCTGGAAACGAACTACTCTCTTGCATGCTGCTTGCCTCCACCTCTGTCTGTATACCAACTACTCTCTTGCCTGCTGCCTGCCTCCACCTCTGCCTGTATACCAACTGCATGCCACATGCCTCCACCTCTGCCTGGAAACTACTACAACTACTCTTATGCCTGCTGCCTGTCTTGACCACTGCCTGAATACCAAACTACTCTCTTGACTGCTGCCCACCTCCACCTCTGCCTGGAAACTGACTACTCTTATGCCTGCTGCCTGCCTCCACCCCTGCCTGTTTACCAACTACTCTTATGCCTGCTGCCTGCCTTGACCTCTGCCTGGATACCAACTACTCTCTTGCTTGCCTTGATCTCTTCCTAGGATACTGACCACTCCCTTGCCTGCCGCCTGTCCCCACCTCTGCTTGGATACCAACTACTCTCTTGCCTGCTGCCTGTCTCCACCTCTGTCTGTATACCTGCTGCCTGTCTCCACCTCTGCCTGTATACCAACTACTCTCAATTCTGCTGCCTACCTTGACCTCTGCCTGGATACTGAATACCCACTTACCTGCCTCCTGCCTTGATCTCTTTGTGAATACTGACTACTCTCTTGCCTGTCACCTGCCCCACCTCTGCTTGGATACTAATTACTCTTTTACCTGAAGCCTGTCTTGACCTTGTCTCCACCTCTGCCCATGTACCAGCTACTCTCAATCCTGCTGCCTACCCTGAACTCTGCCTGGATACTGACTACCCTCTTGCCTGCCTCGATCTCTTTGTGAATACTGACTACTCTCTTGTCTTCCGCCTGCCCCTGCCTCTGTTTGGATACTAATTACTCTTTAAACCTGCCGCCTGCCTTGATCTTGACTTCACCTCTGCCTGTATTTCAGCTACTATCAATCCTGCTGCCTACCTTGATCTTATCCTGGATACTGACTACTCTCTTGACTGCTACCAGCCTCCACCTTTGCCTGGAAAATAACATCAAAGAGTGATGGTAGAATTTTTTTTAAATACATTTATATATTTTTTTTTACTTAATTTTTTAAATTATCCCAAGCATATTTTAATCCTTTTACTGATACTGACTACTTTCTTAACAACTACTCTCAAGCCTGCTGCCTGCCTCGACCTCTGCCTGTATACCAACTACTCTCAATCCTGCTGCCTGTCTCGACTTCTGCCTGTATACCAACTACTCTCAATCCTGCTGTCTGCCTTAACCTCTGCCTGTATACCAACTACTCTCAATCCTGCTGCCTGCCTTAACATCTGCCTGTATACCAACTACTCTCAATCATGCTGCCTGCCTCGACCCCTACCTGTATACCAACTACTCTTATGCTTGCTGCCTGCCTTGACCTCTGCCTGAATACTAACTACTCTCAATCCTGCTGTCTGTCTCGACATTTGCCTGTATACCAACTACTCTCTATACTGCTGCCTGCCTCAACCCCTGCCTGTATACCAACTACTTTCAATTGTTTGTGGGTTCTGAGTAATTTCCTAGCAAAAAAGATATGATTTTTACATGTAGCAGAGGAGTGCTGAAATGTGCACGGTATGAAAGTGGTTCATTTAAAAGTGAAATTAAATGCACACTCAAATGGAATAAATAGCGGCCAGGCTACAAAGGCACATAATGCAAGGTGGTGGAAAAATGGGTGAGCAGCCAACACTCCACTAGACACAAAGTGAAACACAAATAAAAACAATAGTGTAGCGCTCAAAATAGAGTGAAGAAAAAAATTGTGAATATGCAATACAAAACCGTTAATATGTGAAAATGTAAAACCAAAAGAAAATGGATAACATGACATACTGCGTCATATTAAGTCCCTCTTGATTGGGTAAAACATGATGATGTGAATGGGGTGCATTCAAGGGAAGTAATGTTGGCATGCTTACCAGATGAGATGGACACATGTACCATATCATTTTAGGGTCATCCATGACCCCTGGCTGGACGATCACTCACTTTGGGTTTTCCGGGGTTGACTCTGATTAGTAGTGTAGCATGCCTTAGCCTGGCAGTGGCTCAGTCTTTCTCTTGCTGGTGGGCAGCATGGCTCTCTCTCTCTGGTGGTGCTGGGCAGCCTGGCTCTCTCTTTCTGGTGGCGCTGGGCAGTGTAGCTCTCTTTCTGGTGGCGCTGGGCAGCGTGGCTCTCTTTCTGGTGGTGCTGGGCAGCGTGGCTCCCTCTATGGTGGAGCTAGGCAGAGTAGCTCTCTCTGGTGGCGGTGGGCAGCGTGGCTCTTTCTCTGGTTGCACTGGGCAGCGTGGCCCTCTCTGGCTTCCGCCCAGCACACTCCTCTTTCTTTGTCCTGTAGCACTCACTCCCTCAGCTTTTTTCCAGGCTCCTCCCTGTGGAAAATGGGGCTGCCAATCTTTGGGACCACATGTCCCATGATACTCTTCTCTCCTAGTCTCCTTTAATTGGCCCTCAGTTATGGCCAATGGGGAAGGAACGGAGCAGGCAGGAAGCTAGGTGGAGAATCTATTGAGAGGTGCCATCTCTTCTCCTTGACAGGAGAGGGGAGCGAGCAAGGGAAGCCTCTGACAGCCCACAGCTCGCCTTTTTTCCTGTCACAGCGCTGCCAAGTTCTCTGCTGCACTGAGCGGGAAAAAGAGTCAATCTATCCAATCAAAGGCCAAGGTGTTTGATTTCCAGGTGTTTTTTTCCTTAATGCATGGGATGCATTAAAGGAACACTAATGAGAATTTTTTTTTTTAAATAACATGTTATACTTATGTAGCACTACCCCCGAAGGAGCTGCTGGTTTAGATTTGGGCCTGCACTCTGCCTGGCAACCCCCAGAATTTGGCTCGATCCCTCCCTGGCACAAATGGACAACAATGTGATTGGGACCCCCAATTGGTGGTAGGGGACCCCAATGATACCATACAACAATAAATGTGTCACCAAATGAGGCCTTGCCTCGCCGGCTGCTCCGTCTGGACTCTGCTTGGCTCGCAACCTCTCTGGAACTCGTGATCCCCGGTCCTCACAAGGTGCCGTGGACCGGTGCTTCCGGATGCTGTGGAACGTAGACCGGTCCCTCTCTGGTCTAGGCGATCCGCTCTGTCACTGTATGCCTAGGCTCCTGGGGCCTAGGAAACATTCAGCAGGCCTCAGCACAGGCCTCCTGCCGGCATTAAGATGGCATCCCAAGAGACAGGAAAAAGCCTACACCTCTCCTTTTATTTGCTTGCCTAGCAGGCTGTTCAGTAATACTTTGCACTGTGGGTAGGTGAATTGGGCATTGTGGGTAGGTAGATTGCTGACCAAGTCCTAGCATACAAGTCACTTCCTCCTTCACTACATTTCCCACAGTGCTTTTTTTTTATTTTTTTTTATGGCTTAATGAAACCAAACAAAAGTCTTAATAACGTTAAATAAAATGTACAGTAGAGGGAGCCAAACTCTTATTTAAATTACATCACATAGACACAATAATTTAGGTGGCAAAAACTCATGCGCTACACTTACCTCCACTGTGCAACTCGTGGCCCCGAACCTGGTCTTCTGGGGTCCCTAGGCTGCTGTCTCGGCTCCCCCCTGCAAAAACTTTCCACCTTCATATGAGCTCTCTCGCATGGTGGTAAGTTCTCGCGGGCGCGCTCCCGTGATTCAGCCGGTGGCTATAGCCGCTCACTGTATCCCTTGGCCCGCCCCCTGGTGCGCCGCTTAATTGGATATGATTGACAGCAGCGCGAGCCAATGGCTGCGCAGCTTGTAATCAACCAATGAATGAGCCGAGAAGCTGACCAAGAAGCCAGCACATTCACGGCGCCGGACTTTCAAAGAGGGAAAATCATGCAACCAGCTAGACTGGAACAGAGCAATGAATTTGACCACATCACTCTGGGCCACACTACTGCCCAGGCAACTATAATTTAAACATATAGTGCCCACTTATTGGGAGCAGGGCGCTACATAAGCATGTAGATTTCATACCTGAAGCTGCTGGGGAAGCTGACAATAACTGTAGAAGTTGGCACTGCAATAGTGAGAACAGTGATCTTCCATGTCTTGTGTTAAGCGGCTTCCTGAGCAAGAGGGGCTTCGCCGGTTAGCTAGTGGTTGGCACCAAAAGCTTTTTCTTTGTTCCTGCTCCTGTCCTTGCTAAAGAATTAGCCCTCCTGCTGAGGCTATACCCTCTGCCATATTGTGCCCAGAGGCCTCCACTCGACATTCCTTGCCGTTGACCTTTATATCCCCAAGAAAGGAATGTCCACACATAATATTGGTTGCTGCACTTTACTGGTGGTGCTTTGAAAATGGCATAAAGTCACATCACATTGACATACTATCCAGGGTCTCTTGACAATACATCGTCAATCACATTTAGTGAACTTTGCGCTTTAATCACATGTAAAAGCATCATACAGCACGTTCAGTAAGCAATCTTCCCTTACACAGTCTCTCTACCTGGGGTCATTTCAACTTGTTGATCACTCTAATGTACCATGGGCTGCAGGTTGAGTGACAGGGTCAACCAAGGAGTAAGTTCCTTTAGAAACCAAAGTGTTTGGCCAATTTCAGAATTCAGAATGGCATTCTGACCACCATTGTAAGGAGGGAGTTTTTTCCATTGATCAGCAATGTAAGCAGCATTTTTCGAACCAATCTCCGACAATTGGGTTTTAGCAGGAATTCCCCAAGAACCTGAAAAATTCAAGGTTTCCCCAGAGGTAAAAAGGTTGAGAAACGTTAGTTTAAACAGGACAGCATCATAGAAAATTTCTAAAAATGATAAAGTCTTAAAACAATGTCCCAGGCGTTCCAAATAATTTATTTTTAGGTATTCACATGTGGGTACACTGGGGATCTTAGCCAGCTCTTGGTTATGAATACTTTGCACTGTGCTAGAGAACTGGAAATGGTACGAATTCAAATTCCTCATGAGGTGAACAAAAGAAGAAAAATAAAATAGCGTAGCTGTTTCTCAACATAACTCGAGTAATCTGTCAGCCACACAAAGCGGGGATATTGCCTAGAAATACAATAATACTGTGCTTGGCATGAATAACACATACTTTGAATAGTTCTACATGTCACACTGGAAAATAGGACAACTTGAAAAAAGTCACATGCTTTTTTCAAGTTATCATGACCACGCGCTTTTGTACCCTGCCATGTTGAAGACATACCTGTGGCCTGAAAGCTGCGCAATTGCCATTTGGTAAACTGGGCAGAAATACTGCCATAGACGCCTATGAGTGCTCTATGAGGACTGGTAGTAAGGAAGACCCTAATGTATAGGCTTAACTTGTGTTAACCTCTTCCAATACCAGTAGACTGGTGTCAGAAACCATGAATCAGACCGAGACAGAAGTACAGTTAAATCCCACTTGTTTAATAATAATAATAATAATAATAATAATAAAAAAGATAAACAAAGTAAGAGTAGTCAAAACATAGCCAGAGTTCAGGATCCGGATCGGATAGTCAGCCAAGCCAAATGTCAGAGCCAGAGATAAAGGTAGTAGAACCGCAAGCAGGATCTGGAGCCAGAAGGAACGTCAGCCAGCATAGTCTCTGTGATATTGACCAAGGCGAAGGCAGAGAACAACTGAGCTGGATGGCTTAAGTAGGCAGGACTGATGAGCAGGATATTAACAGGTGAGTCACTGTGGAGAGATAGGGGCTGGCAATTAGTTGACAGCTGAGCGGCCAGCTCAGAGAAGGAAGGGATAAGCCCAGCCCTGACAACTAAGTAGCCTTAGTGTTGACCTTAAAGATCAGATGTCATAAAACACTAATGCTCTGGACAGAGAGGCGGAAAGAGATAGTTTGCCTACTTCCTATCAGTATTTTTAGCACCGACAACAACCGTTGGGAAAACAGTTGCACTATTCTGATGGTTGGAGAAAAAATTCCTCCTCAGGGGTTGATGTGACAGAGGCGTCCTTGGTCGTGTGGTGGGATGGTCATGGAAGGGTCGAAATCATCACCACAAAATGTATCTATGGTGTTAACAATACATTTTTTTCTTCTTATGACTTTGACCCTTCCATGACCATCACACCAGAAGACCAAGGGCGTCTCTGCCACATCAACCTCTAAGAGATATTTTCCCTCCACCCATGAGTTCCACCCACCAGCCTATAATCTCTCCTGAGAACCTAGGGCAGGGTTTTCCAGCAGCATTGAGTGTGACCTCCCACTTCCTGTGTGGATAAAGCGATATTCTCCACTTGCCAAACTGGAAGGTTGTGTTAACCATGACTTTAACCCTTCCATGATCATCACACACAACCAAGGGTGCCTTTGCCACATCAACCCCTGAGAGATTTTTTTTCCCACTCCATCCATGAGTTTCACCCACAAGCCTAATATATTTTCTGAGGACCTAGAGTTGGGTTCCCCAGAGGCATTGGGTGCAACCGAACACTTCCTGTATGGAAATAGGGATATTCTCCTCATGCCAAACTGGAAGGTTGTGTTTTCTATAAATTTTGGCTACTCGCAACCTTAACAAATGTAAGTTCATTTTAATTTTTGTCAAATCATCACACTTCCAAAAATACTGCATATTTAGTACACTATAAGGCCTCTACCATTTCTATTGTTTTCTCTTTTTTCTGGTGAACATCACAGAGTTTTTTTCTTCCATGCACATCTCCTATGGAGGATTATCACCCTACAAAAAGCACTGTTCTGATAGCATTTTGGCTCTACATGTATAGGTCAAGCTGGCAATAGAATATGTGGCTGGCCATGTGATACCCCCTGATGGCCACGTATTTCTTCATGATATGTGAAATAGAAATGTTCCATTAATATTATTTTGTAACCTGTTGTACCATCACCCAACAGATACTTAGATAGATGGGAATAGTATTTAGCAGATGCAAAGGGGTATAACCTCACAAACTGAGTCCCAAGTTTAGCAAGTTGGTAGTAAACGACTAACGAGCTTGGCAAAGGATGCCCACTTCCTATGAGTGCAGTAAATTATGAATCCACCTTGTGGTGCTTTACCATAGTTACATAGTCAGGTTGAAATAAGTCACAAGTCCATCTAGTTCAACCATAAAAAAAAACATATCGTGCAATGCCATATACCCAATTCTATACCCACAGTTGGTCCAGAGGAAGGCAAAAAAAAAAACAGCAGAGCATGCTCTATTTTGCTACAGCAGGGGAAAAAGTCCTTCTTGATCCCCCAGGAGGCAATCAGATTTTCCCTGGATCATTTTTACCTACAGATGCTAGTACCCAGTTATATTGTGTACATTTAGGAAAGTATCCAGGCCTTTCTTAAAGCAATCTACTGAGCTGGCCAGAACCAGCTCTGGAGGGAGTCTATTCCACATTTTCACAGCTCTTACTGTGAAAAATCCTTTCCATATTTGGAGATGAAATCTCTTTTACTCTAGAAGTAAAAAGTATGCCTGTGTCCTCTAAAGTAAATAACTCAACACAAAGTTCACTATATGGACACCTTATATATTTGTACATGTTGATCATATCCCCCTTATTTTACTCTTCTCAAGAGTGAATAAATTCAGTTCCTCTAATCTTTCCTCATAGCTGAGCTCCTCCATTCCTCTTATCAGTTTGGTTGCCCTTCTCTGCACTTTCTCCAGTTCCCCGATATCCTTTTTGAGAACTGGAGCCCAAAACTGGACTGCATATTCCAGATGAGGTCTTACTAATGATTTGTACAGGGGCAAAATTATCTCTCTCTGGAGTCCATACCTCTCTTAATACAAGAAAGGACTTTGATCGCTTTGGAAACTGTAGCTTGGCATTGCATGCAGTTATTGAGCTTATGATCTACCATGCTGCCCTGCACTCACTGTATATGTTAATGCAGCACCATGCTCCCATTGAGTGGCCGCTATGTGTTAAATTATAGTTGTCTGAGCAGTAGTTTGGCTCGGAAGGATTATGCTAAATTGTTGGCTCTGTTTCAGTTTGGCAGGGTTGCATACGTTTCCCCTTGACGGTGGGTGTCGCTGTTACCACCGGTCCAGGATGGAAAGGCAGCCAGCTGGATGCATTGGGTATCTCTTTCCCAGAAGTAGCTCAGGGGGTGTGGTCAACCCGCTGTGCATTCTGAGGAGAGGTACTTAAGGGACAGACGCCGTTTAGCGGCGTTCGTCTCCCAATCCGGACCTGATGGCCCTCCTGGCCTAAGGAAATGTGTGCTGTTTCGTAGCCTCTGGGCCGGCTGACCTAAGGCCTTCCAACTGATAGTAGGCCCAGGAGTTTCTGGGACCTACTGACCCAGGGATGGTCCTTCGCTACCTTAACTACGGAAGGAAGCTGAACCAGTGGGATTCAATTGATGGACGTACTCTGGCGGATTTGCCTCACTGTTCTGGGTGAAAGATTCTTGGCACTGTAAGTTGTGTAACTTTTGTTGGAACCATACCAAGTGTGCAGTTAGTTGCATGATCTTGTGGCCGAAGATCGTGGGATGGCCTGACAACACTTATTAAGTCTGTGGCAGAGACTTTGACAAGCTTCGCACCAGCCGGTAGGCCGGTAAGAGTAGGCTTATCTGGTGGTTACCGAAATTCAGTGTGGAGTTGAATTAATTCTCTGGTTCTAAGTTGTACCCGTGATCCGCAAAGCAAAAGTAGAGTCTTTCACTGTCCCTCTACCCCTCTGTTGGAGAACTTTGTTCAATAAAAACCTTGAAAGAGACTTTGTGTTTGGTGCAGACATTCTTATGGACAACTCTTCAAGGAGAACCCCTGAAACGAGCGTATGGAATAGTAAGGTAACTGCAGGCCCAAATCTAACCCAGCAGCTCCTTTAAGGGTAGTGCTACATTAATTATGCCCTATGCCTCATTGAGAAGAGGTGTATACATTTTGGAGGAGTGATGGACATCACAGTGGATGGGAATCAGTGGTCTAATTTGACTATTTTAGTGTCTCCTCTCTGTCAACTAGGGTATCACAAAGAATCCCGGAGCATAAAAAAATGTAAAAATCACATAAAAGTTATTATACTATAAAAATAACTCAGAATATGTATTTAACAAAAATTACATTGTATGTTCCCTGTAACAGCTCAACAATAGGAGAGCATTGTCGTTAATCCTACCCATAAGCCTCTGCTGCAGCTCCACCGTTGGCAATTCAAGAAGGTATCAGAATAAAGTACAGTTCAAGCCTTGGAAGTTTATGATACCATTGGTGGAGGTTAGTAGTAAAACAACATTGATTCCAGTAGACAAAGACTTTGCCTCCAGGGGGGTGATTAGTAATTAGTCTTTTGTAGACATTTTGCCTTTATTGTCAGTTTGTCAACCCAAATAAACAGATCTGCAGACAGGGGCTCTAAAAGGCATGAGAAACATATGTGTAATCCCCAGATTAGGTCTACTCCCATTGCCGGGATTGTGATTGACAGGAAGATTGTGTTATGCGGGAGGAATCTCCGAGTCTAGAAGATGTGACCAGATTTCCCCTCCACTCCCAGCTGTTGTTGAGCTAAAGAAGCAGATGTGTTTTCGACTTTTCCTAAAGGGAATGTATAGGCTTTTCTGTTTGTTTAGATGTAAAATAGATCATCTTTATGTACAGTACCTGGCAGGGCCACCATCAGGTGGGTACAGGCAGTACACCTTCATTCTTTTTTTGTTTTGTAAGGGGCCCGGCTGCCCGGAGGTCCCCAGCGCCTCGGATGGCAACCCTTCCCTTTTATATATATATATATTTTGTTTTTATTAACCACTTAAGACCCGGACCATTATGCAGGTTTAAGGACCTTGCCCCTTTTTGCGATTCGGCACTGCGTCATTTTAACTGACAATTGCACGGTCGTGCGTCGTGGCTCCCAAACAAAATTGGCATCCTTTTTTCCCCACAAATAGAGCTTTCTTTTGGTGGTATTTGATCACCTCTGCAGGTTTTATTTTTTGCACTATAAACAAAAATAGAGCGACAATTATGAACAAAATGCATTTTTTTAAACTTTTTTCTATAATAAATATCCCTTAAAAAAATATATAAAAACAATATTTTTTTCCTCAGTTTAGGCCGATACGTATTCTTCTACATATTTTTGGTAAAAAAAAAAATTGCAGCAAGCGTTTACTCATTGGTTTGTGCAAAAGGTAGAGGGCCAGATTCTTAAAAAAACGTGTATTTTCTGCGATTTTTTACGAGCAAGTGCTGTATTCTCAAAGCACTTGCTCCGTAATTTGCGTCGGCGTAGCGTAAAGGGGACGGCGTAAGGCCGCGTAATTCAAATAGGGAAGGAGGGGGACGTGCTGTATTTAAATTAAGCGCGCCCCCGTGCCGAACGAACTGCGCATGCGCCGGCCTTAAACATAGGCCACTCCGTCATACGCCGCAAATACAGTGATTACGACGGCAACGTAATTAACGTAAAGGCCTATTCGCGACGAGTTACGTCCATACTTAACATGGCGTGCGTAAAGTTAAACCACCTTATAGCAGGGGTAACCTTACACGTACGCAAACGTCGACCATGCGCAACTTCGTTTGGGAATCGGCGTATCGGCTCATTTGCATATTCGACGCAGAAATCGACGGGAACGCCACCTAGCGGCCAGCGTAGTATTGCATTTAGGATCCGACGGTGTAAGTGCCTTACCCCAGTCGGATCCTATCATAATTCCGGCGTATCTTGTTTTGTGAATACAAAACAATGATACGCCGGCGGGATATTCAAATTACGCCGGTGTATTTGTAGATACACTGCGTAATTCTTTTGAGAATCTGGCCCATAGTGTCTACAAACTAGGGGATAGTTTTATGGCATTTTTATTAATAATTGTTTATTTACTAGTAATGGTGGCGATCAGTGATTTTTATCGTGACTGCGACATTATGGCGGACACATCGGACTCTTTTGACACATTTTTGGGACCATAGCAATCAGTGCTATAAAAATGCACTTATTACTGTGAACATGACACTTGGAGTGAAGGGGTTAACCACTAGGTGGTGCTGTAGTGCCCTAATGAGTGTTTCTTACTGTAGGGGGGGTGGGCTGTGTGTGACAAGAGTCATCACCGCTTCTGATTACAGGAAGCAGTGATCACTGTCATTGTCACTAGGCAGAGCGGGGAGATGCTTATTTAGATTAGCATCTCCCTGCTCTATGTCTCCGTTAGACGATCGCGAGTATCCCCTCAGCGATCGAGTCTGTGGGACCCGCGGTCGGGTTCACAGAGCTTGCGGCGCATGCACAATGGCACTTTCTTAACCACTTGACCACTGGGCACTTAAACCCCCTTCCTAACCAGATCAATTTTCAGCTTTTGGTGCTCTCACAATTTGAATGACAATTACTCAGTCATACAACATTGTACCCATTTGAAATTTTTGTTCTTTTTTTTCACACAAATAGAGCTTTCTTTTGGTGGTATTTGATCACCTCTGGGTTTTTTATTTTTTGCGCTATAAAAGAAAAACGACTGAAAATTCGGTAAAAAAAAAAAAAAAAAAAACTTGTTTCTGTCATATTAGCAGGTTATTTCTCACACACAGCATATACATACCACAAATTACACCCCAAAACACATTCTGCTATTCCTCCCGAGTATGGCGATACCCCATGTGTGAGACTTTTACACAGCGTGGCCACATACAGAGGCCCAACATGCAGGGAACGCCATCAGGCGTTCTGGAACACCCAGACCAATTCTGACATTTCTCTCCTACATGGAAAAATCATCATTTATTTGCTAGAAAATTACATAGAACCCCAAAACATTATATATGCTTTTTTAGCAAAGACCCTAGAGAATACAATGGCGGCCGTTGCAACTTTTTATCTCGCATTGGTATTTTCGCACAAAATTTATTGACCGCGTGTTTTAAAAAAAAACTTTTGTGCTTAAAAAAAAAAAAAACAGTAAAGTTAGCCCAATGTTTTTTCATAATGTGAAAGATGAAGTTACGCCGAGTAAATAGATACCCAACATGTCACCCTTCAAAATTGCGCACACTCGTGGAATGGCGCCAAACTTCGCTACTTAAAAATCCCCATAGGCGGTATTGCAGAGTATCGCGCAGGGTATTGCAGAGTATTGGGGTATTGCAAAGTATCATGCAGGGTATTGGGGTATTGCCGAGTATTGGGGAATTGCCGAGTATTGGGGTATTGCCGAGTACTGGGGTATTGCCGAGTACTGGGGTATTGCCGAGTATTGGGGTATTGCCGAGTACTGGGGTATTGCCGAGTACTGGGGTATTGCCGAGTATTGGGGTATTGCCGAGTACTGGGGTATTGTTGAGTACTGGGGTATTGTTGAGTACTGGGGTATTGTTGGGTATTGTTGGGTACTGGGGGATTGTTGGGTACTGGGGGATTGCTGGGTACTGGGGGGATTGCTGGGTACTGGGGGGATTGCTGGGTACTGGGGGGATTGCAGAGCTGGGATGTTTTGAGGGATGGCTGGATCTGTGACTGCATTTGTCACAGATCCAGCCACAGCTCAGCTGCTGACACCCCGCTCCCCCCCCCTCTCCTCGCACACTGTACAGAGAGGAGAGCGAGGAGAGGGAGGAACTTGTTTACAACTTGTTTACAAGTGATCGCGCCGTCAATTGACGGCGCGATCACGTGGTAAACGGCCGTGATCAGTGGCAATTTACCGTGATCCGTGATGCGCCGGGTCTTCTAGACCCGGCGAGCACGGACACTTTCGCAAGCGCGTCCCAGGGGACGCGCAATTCACGAAAGTGAAGGACGACGTCCCAGGGACGTCGTCCCAAGATAACCCCGCCGCGCCGTAGCAGTAAAAAAGGGATTTTTAAATACAGCTTACCTGTAAAATCCTTTTCTTGGAGTACATCACGGGACACAGAGCGGCATATTCATTACTATGTGGGTTATATGGAGTACCTTCAGGTGTGGACACTGGCAATCTCAAACAGGAAGTCCCCTCCCTATATAACCCCCTCCCCTAGAGGGAGTCCCTCAGTTTTGTAGCAAGCAGTATGCCTCCCAAAAATGTTCCCCAAAAGAGGGGCGGGAGCTCTGTGTCCCGTGATGTACTCCAAGAAAAGGATTTTACAGGTAAGCTGTATTTAAAAATCCCTTTTTCTTTCTCGTACATCACGGGACACAGAGCGGCATATTCATTACTATATGGGATGTCCGAAAGCAATGCTTTAATGAGGGGAGGGAGACATCTTCTCAAACAAGATTTAATTTAGAGGTATACTCAAATAATAATAATAATTCCAACTTAGTCAAGAAAAAACTTTTTTTTTTTTTTTTTTTTCTTTTTTACAACCAAGGGTGCCCCTGATCCCGAGGATCTTAAACTGCAGCCTGTAGTACTGCCTGTCCAAAGGCAGAATCCGCATTCCTTCTCACGTCTAGTTGATAAAACTTTGTAAACGTGTGGACTGATGACCACGTCGCCGCCTTGCATATCTGAGCCATAGAGATCTGATGGTGTGCTGCCCAGGAGGCGCCCATGGCCCTGGTAGAATGGGCCTTTACCGACAAAGGAGGAGGCAACGTCTTCAAACCGTAGGCCTGAATGATTAATTGTCTAATCCATCTCGAGATGGTGGATTTTGCAGCTGCCTGCACCTTCTTGGGGCCATCTGGTAGAACGAACAACACATCTGTTTTCCGGATCTTTTCTGTAGCTTTAAGATAGGCCTTCATGGCCCGGACAATATCCAAGGTATGCAGCAACCCCTCCTTTCTAGATGTGGGTTTCGGAAAGAAGGATGGAAGTACCAAATCCTGGTTCAAGTGAAAATTGGATATAACCTTTGGTAGAAAGGAAGAATGGGGCCGGAGAACTGCCCTGTCCTTATGTAGAACGAGATATGGTTCCATACACGATAAGGCTGCTAACTCTGACACTCTCCTGGCCGAAACTATGGCGACCAAGAAAACCAACTTTCTTGTCAGTAAAACTAAAGGAATCTCAGCCAACGGCTCAAAGGGTTGTTTCTGTAGAGTGGACAGGACAAGATTTAAGTCCCATGGACAAATTGGTGACTTGACAGGAGGATTAATACGCAAGACCCCCTGTATGAAGGTCTTTACCAGCGAGTGGGTGGCCAGCGGCCTCTGAAACCACACTGACAGAGCTGAAATTTGTCCCTTGATTGTGCTTAATGCCAGGCCTTTATCCACTCCTAGCTGGAGAAAACTTAACACCCTATCAATGGTATATTTGCGGGAATTCCATCTTTTGGATTCACACCAGCCTACGTAGTTCCTCCACACCCTGTAATAAATCACCCTGGAGGCCGGCTTTCTAGCCCTAATCAGGGTAGGAATTACCTGCCTAGACAGACCTCTACCCCTGAGAATCAGGGATTCAGCCTCCAGGCCGTCAAATTTAGACGTTGTAATGTAGGGTGGAGGATCGGGCCTTGTGAGAGTAGGTCTGGTCGTAGAGGAAGAGTCCAAGGGTCTCCCACTGCCATCTTCAGGACTAGTGAGTACCATGTCCTCCGGGGCCAAGCTGGAGCTACTAGAATGACTGGCTTGTGCTCCACTCTGATCCTGCGCAACAGGCGAGGAAGTAACTGTAGCGGAGGGAATGCATATAGAAGTTTGAATTGATGCCAAGGGCAAACCAACGCATCGGTTCCGCAGGCCATAGGGTCCCTCGCTCGAGACACGAACCTGTCTAGTTTCTTGTTGAACCTGGATGCCATTATATCTACGTCTGGCATTCCCCACTTCTGGCAGATTGTCTGAAAGACCTGGGGATGCAGAGACCACTCCCCCGGCGACAGAATCTGGCGACTTAAGAAGTCTGCCTGCAGGTTGTCCACTCCGGGAATGAATATCGCCGAAATGCAGGGTACATGAACCTCTGCCCACTGAAAAATCAAGCTCACCTCCCTCTGAGCGGCCTGACTCCTGGTTCCCCCTTGGTGGTTTATGTATGCCACCGCTGTGGCATTGTCTGACTGGATTCTCACCGGGGACCCCTGTAATCTGGAAGTCCATGCCAGAAGGGCTAGGCGAGCAGCTCTGATCTCCAAGATATTGATGGGGAGCTGCCTCTCTGTTTTCACCCAAGTTCCCTGGCGAGAGAACCCCTCGAAGACCGCCCCCCAGCCTGCCAGGCTGGCGTCTGTGGTAACTACCTTCCAGACAACAGGGCTGAAGGATCTTCCCTTTAGAAGATTCTGAGGGTTCAACCACCAGGCCAGGCTTTGTCGGACCCTTGATGATAGCGTCAAAGGGGACTCTAAGGCATGTGCTCTCTTGCCCCAGGCTGCTAGAATGGCTGCCTGTAGGACGCGAGTGTGGATCTGTGTGGATCTGAGCTTATGGTACTGCCTCGAACGTGGCCAACTGAACCAACCCCTTGATAGCCTCGATCTTTACAAGGGGCAGGAACACCCTTTGCTGTTCTGTGTCTAACCTCATGCCGAGGTATTCCAACTGCTTTGTAGGCTGGAACGCTGACTTTTCCCGGTTTAGGACCCAGCCGAACCCTTCGAGGTACTGAACCGTGAGGTTTACTGCCTGTTGCAGACACGGCCGTGAGCGATCTATGATTAAAAGGTCGTCCAAGTATGCTAGGACTGTGACCCCTTGGATCCTTAGATTGGCCAGAACTGGGGCTAGGATCTTCGTGAATACCCGGGGGGCCGTGGCTAGCCCGAAGGGGAGCGCCCTGAATTGGAAGTGTCGCTGCCCCACCGCGAAGCGTAAAAATCTTTGATGCGACTGAAAGATTGGTACATGAAGGTAAGCATCCTTTATGTCTATGGAAGCCAGAAAATCGTCCCTCTGAAGCGTGGCGACTGCTGACCGGATGGATTCCATCCGGAAGGAACGAACCCTTAGGTAACCGTTTAACCTCTTTAGGTCCAAGATTGGCCTGACATCGCCGTTGGGCTTTGGTATGACAAAGAGATTGGAATAGAAACCTAGCCCTTGCTCTTGGGCTGGCACCTCTATTATTACGTCCTGGCAAAGAAGGTGATCCAAAGCTGCCAGCATCGAGGCCTTCTTTGCTGGATCCTTTGGTAGCCTTGACTCTTGAAAATGAGGCGGAGGAAAGTTTAGAAACTCCAGTCTGTAGCCTGCGGTTACAGACGCCCGGACCCATTTGTCGGGGATCTTGGCTTCCCAAACTTCTGAGAAGAAACGAAGCCTTCCCCCCACCCGCGAGAGTGGGGGCGCCCCTTCATAAGGCAGACTTAGGGGCTGTCTTTGTCGGCTTGCGATACCATGGTCTCTTACCCCCAGGGGCCTGTCCCTGCGATCTACTGTTAACGTTGGATCGTGCAGGCGGCCGTCGATACTGCCTGGAATTTGAGGGCCCTGAGACAGGAAAGAGCTGCCTCTTAAATGTAGGCCCCCGGAATGTCTTTTTGACCGGTAAAAGGGTACTTTTGCCACTTGAAATAGTCTGAATGTATTTATCCAGATCCTCCCCGAAGAGTCGTCCTCCATGGAAGGGAAACCCTGCCAGAAGCTTTTTGCATGGGGGCTCCGCCGCCCAGTTCTTCAACCATAAGAGCCTTCTCATGTGCACCAAAAATAGTGATAAACGAGAGGCCTGCTGGATGGAATCCTTTATAGCATCTACAGCAAAACACAGAGCTCTGGGAATGTCAGAAAACTCTTCTGCTTGTTGGGTAGGCATGTCTTTTAGCATTTCTTTTGTCTGGTCCTTTAACGCCTGACAAACTCCAATCGCAGCCACAGCTGGCTGTACCACTGCTCCTGCCGTAGCAAAGGATGCTTTTAAAAGTGTCTCTAACCGTTTATCAACCGGATCTTTAAACATATGTATGTTTTCCACCGGGCAAGTTAGTGATTTATTCACACATGAGATGGCTGCATCCACCACTGGGAGCCTCCACCTCTTGGAGAATTTTTCCTCCATGGGGTAAATGACCGCAAATCTCTTCGGTGGCAGAAAAATCCTGTCCGGCCGTACCCAATCCCGAAAGATCAATTCCTCCAAGAGAGGATGGACCGGAAAAACTGCGTTGCTTAAAGGAGCTTTCAAAGAGCCCAGAGAGGATACCGGAGGAACCTGAGGCTCTGGCAATGGTAAACTAAATGCCGAGCGGACCATGTCCGTCAAAGACTGCACCCACAGTCTCTCTGTCTGGGAGTCTGAAAATGGTTCCTCAGAGGTAGATCCCTCAATCCCTGAACCCTCTTGGTTCAGGTCTAGTTGATCCTCCTGCGATTCCAATTCCTCCGGAGAGAGAATTTCAGCATCTGAGGATACACCTCTTGGTGATGGGGATCTAACCCGTTTCTTGCCAGGAATAGCTCTAGCGATCAATGCTGCTATTCTCTCTTCTAGCCCCCCTAGGGATACAGCTAGCATCTCCTCTGTGATAAACACAGGGCTGGGCTGATCTGGGCCAGCCTCCGCACCAGACCCCCCTAATGGCTCATCCAAGGCGACCTTTATAGGAATAAGTTGCGGGGAAAGTATCGGCATATCATCAGAATCAGAGGTGGAACCCCTTTGTTTTTTGGTCTTTTTTGTACCCTTTGACCCCGAACCTTTGGAAGCCATAATACAAAATCGAGGGACTCCGCCAACAACAACCGACTGTAGTGGCCAGGAGTACAAAACTAGAGCTTAGGGGACAATAGCTCACTAATGCCCAAAAACTGATGGGGCCCCGTATGTTTTTTTTTTTTTTTTTTTAAATATATATGTCTCTTTCTTTTTTTTTTTTTTTTTTTTTTCAAACATACAGCGACCCCAAACTTAGTTTGCCAGCCTCCAACCTATTGCAAAAAGGGGGCTTTCTTGGCTTAACAGAAAGGCATTGGAACAAAGTCCAGCATGTACTACCCCTCTTCCGCCACCGGGAGTCACTGTTCTGCCGCTCTGCGTCCTCTCCTTTTGAGATCAGCCTCAGACTGAGCACTGACAATGCCTGCTGATCTATAACAGCACAAGGCGCGCCCCTGTATGACGCTGCAGGCACGCCCCCCCCCGCCCTCCCCTCCGAACGGCGCGAAAAACGTCTATAAGACGTGCGCGCGCACGCGCGCGCGCGTATGCCGGATCAGGAAGAACATGGAGGAGCCGCGCTGCTGGAGACCCAGGACTGCAGTACCAGGCGGCAGATTCAAACCCCCCGGCCAGGTAGGACTCTCCAAAAGGCCCCATAGGGATCCTTACCAGTCCCAGGAAGAAAGCAGCAGGTAGCTAGCAACACAATTCTTAGACAGGGGAACCTAGTGATGGGGGGAAATGGGATCATCCTGTCTTTCTCAGACATAGTGATCAAGGTTGCCAATGCAGAGCATACTTAGGCTACCCCCCTTTTAGGTTACCCCGGAGAGCCTGCTGTCGAACCAAGTCCCGCAGGCTCCCCTCTTACCTGCTCCATGCTGCAGGATGTTTGTCTAGCCAAACGATCCAATCTTCTCCCATCTCCGTGGGTAGCGTAATAGACCTTCAGGCCCTGGGGTCCTATGAAGGTACCCACTGTCCTGGACCTATATAGCACCCTGGCAAACAGGAACTTATGGTCTTTATGAACTCCAAGTCCTGGGCCCAGGGTCCAGCCCTCCAAAGAGGAGCATTATAGGCAAAACCCCACGATTTGGGGCCCGGGTACTGTCCACTTTGGCACTGAGGCTCTTTGGACAGATCCGGTTAGCCCGCCCTTAATCCCAAGGATGTGGAGCAAAGCTATTCCGTGACCAACACCTAAGACACTGGCGAAAAAACTGAGGGACTCCCTCTAGGGGAGGGGGTTATATAGGGAGGGGACTTCCTGTTTGAGATTGCCAGTGTCCACACCTGAAGGTACTCCATATAACCCATATAGTAATGAATATGCCGCTCTGTGTCCCGTGATGTACGAGAAAGAAATGCTTATGGCGCGGTGGGAAAGAGGTTAAAGGGGACGTATATTTACGTCCTTCTGCCCAGGAGTGCTATTGTGTCGACGTCTATATGTGCGTGCGGCGGTCGGGAAGTGGTTAAAATCACATTACCATGTTTGTGACGGACCCCCGTACTCAAGATGAGTCTGTCCGCCGTAAATGGTTTCTCTGTCCGGTACCACACAATCCAAGATGCCTTAGCTTTCCCATTCACTAGTTGTAGTTCAGTGTAGGGTAAAACATCAGACAGTTTATTGGAACAAGAATACAAGTCTTATATACAGTTAAAGAGGAGGTTCCCCCTCCTGCTCATATTACTCTAACAATACACCTGTAACCAGAAACATAAATTAACATGAGCTAATTAACGAATCCCTTAAAGCAGCCGATGCGACTCCCTAACTACAATAAAAACTATCATACATATCAACACAGAACTCCTTCATGCAATTGCAGGGTTAATTAGCACAGCCAACAATATATAGGTGAAAGACACTTAAAAGTTATACTAGACTCATTTACATTATAGCAGACAACAGACAGACAGGTGGCAGGAGTTGACATCAGCACCTTCTAACAGTATGTGTCCAACATTATGAATCAATCAGTCACTATTTCCTATTTCTAATATGACATATACAGGGTTCCCAGAATCTGTGTGTCTTGGGGGGACATGGACCTGAATCCAAAAGTAACACCACCTCAGTGGTCCGCAGGCATACAGCTCACAAAGAGCACTGTTCCGCCAAATGCCAGGGCCCATGATCGGTAGGCAAGAGGCTAGCATTCAGTCCTCTTCAAAAGCCTCTGTCCCGGCTAGGTCTGTCACAATGTTAAAAACGTTATGAGATATTTTAGTTAGGGTAGTCCCGATCCCACTTTTTTAAGATTGTGTACAAGCAATGATACTTTTTTCAAGTACTAGCCGATACCGAATACGATACTTTTTTTATGTCATGTGACAGTGGCACATGTGTCAGTATTTTATTTTTTACAATTTTAATTTTTTACATTTTTTTTAATGTTTTTTTTTTACAATGCTTTCTTGGGGGGGGGGGGGAGTGGTTGGTGTCAGTGTGTTTTTTATTAGAATTTTTATTATTAGTTTTTACAATAAATGTTTTTATTATTATAAATCCCTGACATCTCCCCTTTGAGACAGAGAAGGTGACTAAGGACACAGATTCCCCAGTCCCTTTCTCAATTGCACTGAAAGTGAATGGAGAGAAGAAAGCGGCTCCTCTCCATTCATAAACTGAAGCATCGTAAACACAGGTTAAGATGCTTTAGTTATATGAATGGACAGAGTCAGTGATCTCTGACTCTGTTCATTCAGAAAAGGTAGGAGCCAGGTTTAGCGGCTCCTACCTCCACTCTCCATCCTGAAAGAGAGGGCAGAGGTGAGTATGGAGGGTGACAGGGAGCGCAGAGGGGGACACCAAGCGCAGAGGGGGACAGCAGCAGCACGGAGGGGGCACACAGAGCACGGAGGGGGAGAGCAGAAGAACGGAGGGTGACACAGAGCGTGGAGGGGGACAGCAACAGCACAGAGGGGGGACACGGAGCGCGGAGGGGGAGAGCAGAAGAACGGAGGGTGACACAGAGCGAGGAGGGGGACAGCAACAGCATGGAGGGGGGACACGAAGTGCAGAGGGGGAGAGCAGAAGAACGGAGGGTAACACAGAGCGTGGAGGGGGACAGCAACAGCACGGAGGGGGGAAACGGAGCGTGGAGGGGGAGAGCAGAAGAACAGAGGGTGACACAGAGTGTGGAGGGGGACAGCAACAGCACAGTGGGGGGGACACGGAGCGCGGAGGGGGAGAGCAGGAGAACAGGGGGTGACACAGAGCGTGGAGGGGGACAGCAACAGCACGGAGGAGGGACACAGAGCGCGGAGGGGGAGATCAGAAGAATGGAGGGTGACACAGAGCGTGGAGGGGGACAGCAACAGCACGGAGGGGGGACACGGAGTGCGGAGGGGGAGAGCAGAAGAACGGAGGGTGACACAGAGCGTAGAGGGGGACAGCAACAGAATGGAGGGGGGACACGAAGCGCAGAGGGGGAGAGCAGAAGAACGGAGGGTGACACAGAGCGAGGATGGGGACAGCACGGAGGGGGGACATGGAGCGCAGTGGGGGAGAGCAGAAGAACGGAGGGTGACACAGAGCGTGGAGGGGGACAGCAACAGCACGGAGGGGGGACACGGAGCGCGGAGGGGGAGAGTAGAAGAACGGAGGGTGACACCGATCAAGGAGGGGGACAGTAGCAGCACAGAGGGTGATGCCGAGCGAAGGAGGCGGACAGCAGCAGCATGGAGGGGGACACGGAGCACGGAGGGGGAGAGCAGAAGAAGGGAGGAGGACAGCAGTAGCACGGAGGGGGGACACGGAGCGTGGAGGGGGAGAGCAGCATGGATGGGGGAAGTGGAGGAGGATACAGGGACAATCAGTGGTGATCGGTGCAGCTTTGGGGGGAGTTACAAGCACCAATCACCACTGTATAGATTTCACTAAGACAGCTGAAAAAGGAGGGGGGGGGCCGGGAAGGAGCTGTCAGGCTGTATTGAAATCTATACTGGTGCTTGTAACTCCCCGCGCCGCACCGATCATCCCTGACTGCCCAGGTATCGGGTGAACAATCAGAGCATGCTTGGTATCGGTATTGGGACAACCCTAATTTTAGTGATTAGGTTTTAGTATACCTCGTTATAACCTATAGTTAGCAGCACCCAAACCTAAAAGTAGAATTCCATTTTCGATGATTTTCTTCTAAGGGGTCCCCTGACCACTTCTGGGGGAAAAGGTCCTGGAATGTTGCTTTAGACTAGAGGAAACCATTGTTGGCCTCTTCTACTGGGAAAAATAAAGAACCCAATGACATACCGTATACCAGGGGTCCTCAAACTACGGCCCTCCAGCTGTTCAGGAACTACAATTCCCATCATGCTTAGTCATGTCTGTGAATGTCAGAGTTTTGCAATGCCTCATGGGATGTGTAGTTCCACAACAGCTGGAGGGCCGTAGTTTGAGGATCCCTGCCGTATACAGTCTATCTATAGCCTCACTGCATGGAAGACACCTGTTCTCTAATATTCATACTACTTTGTGTACAATTCTGTTTTTCCTCTCATCTGTAACCTGAATTACGCCAGCAAGAGAATGATTGATGACCGGACTGTAACATCTCCGGATTATTCTGGGGCTTTATGCCACATGTACTGGAAAGTTCTGGCCCCAGATGTCAAATTCCTATCAGGCTTCACTCTGATAGGAAAATATATCCTGTTGATAGATAACACATCCCACTTATTTATGGATACTTGTCATTTATAGACCACCAACCATTTTTGCAGACTAAAGAAAAATGTTTTTGAGAATGGAGCTAATAACCTTCTTGTGAGATTTTGGTGGAACAAATCCGATGTCCTGTCCCACAGAGAGTGGATTATGAGTATAGATGCCGGCCTGTTAACCACTTGCCGACCAGCACACGACGAAATACGTCGACACAATGGCTCAGCTGGGTAAATGGGCGTTACAGGTACGTCCCCTTTAAGACGCTGCATCGTGGGCGCGCATATGCCTGAGAGGAAGAACGGGAAAATGCTTGTTTACATCAGCATTTCCTAGTGACAGGACACTGATCACAGCTCTCTGTAATCGGGAGCGGTGATCAGTGTCGTGTCACACGCATCCCATCGCCCCTACAGTTAGAACACATCCCTAGGACACACTTAAGCCCTTCAGGGCCCCCTATTGGTTAACCGCTTCCCTGCCAGCGTCATTTACACAGAAATCAGGTCATCTTTATAGCACTGATCGCTCTATAAATGACAATGGTGTCAAAAATGTTCGGTGTTCCCGCCATAATGTCACAGTCACGATAAAAATCGTTGATCGCCATACAAATGACAATGGTCCCAAAATGGCGTAAAAAATGTCTGATGTTTCCGCCATAATGTCACAGTCACGATAAAAAACGCTGATCGCCTCCATTACTAGTAAAAAAAAAAAACCTATCCCCTATTTTGTAAACGCTATAACTTTTGCGCAAGCCAATTAATAAACGCTTATTGCGTTTTTTTAACCAAAAAAATATAGAAGAATGCGTATCGGCCTAAACTGAGGAAAAAAATTATTTTTAGGGGATATTTTTTATAGCAAAAAGTAAAAAATATTGCATTGTCGCTCTATTTTTGTTTATAGCCCAAAAAATAAAAACCGCAGAGGTGATCAAATACCACCAAAAGCAAGCTCTATTTGTGGGGAAAAAAAGGACGCCAATTTTGTTTGGGAGCCACGTCGCACGACCGCGCAATTGTCAGTTAAAGCGTCGCAGTGCCGAATTGCAAAAAAGTGGTCTGGTCTTTAGCCAGCCAAATGGTCCGGGGCTCAAGTGGTTAATATCTCTTGCCTGTTTAGTGCTGTTAAGCTAAAGGTTCACTTTAAAAAAATAACAACAAATTTGAAAAACAAGGGGATCTGAGTTGAGTCTCAAACATGGTGAATTGACTCACTCATCTCATGCCGCACATGTCTTAAAGTGTAACTTCACTTTTGTGGGGGAAAAAAATTAGCAAATAAAAAATTAGTATAGCATATACAATTACAACTCAAGTTACACTATATTACCAAAAGTATTGGGACGCCTGTCTTTACACGCACATTAACTTTAATGGCATCCCAGTCTTAGCCCGTAGGGTTCAATATTGAGTTTGCCCACCCTTTGCAGCTATAACAGCTTCAACTCTTCTGGGAAGGCCGTCCACAAAGTTTAGGAGTGTGTCTATGGGGATGTTTGACCATTCTTCCAGAGGCGCATTTGTGAGGTCAGACACTGATGTGGACGAGAAGGCCTGGCTTGCAGTCTCCGCACTAATTCACCCCGAACGGTGTTCTATCAGGTTGAGGTCAGGACTCTGTGCATTCCAGTTCCTCCACCCCAAAGGCACTCATCCATGTCTATATAGACCTTTGTGCACTGGTCCTGACCTCAACCTGATAGAACACCTTTGGGATGAATTTGAGCGGAGACTGTGAGTCAGGCCTTCTCGTCCAACATCAGTGCCTGACTTCACAAGCACACTTCTGGAAGAATGGTCAATCATTCCCATAGACACTCCTAAACCTTGTGGACGGCCTTCCCAGAAGAGTTGAAGCTGTTATACTGCAAAGGGTGGGCCAACTCAATATTGAACCCTACGTACTAAGACTGGGATGTCATTAAAGTTTATATGCGTGTAAAGGCAGGCGTCCCAATACTTTTGGAAACACAGTGTATATTGTAATTGAATGATATTCGAAATTTCCTTTCCTTTTCAATCTGCAGTGCCGTATTTTTTGTAAATTGCAATGCAGTATAGGAACCTGAAAAAGAAAATGCAGTATGGCAACCTGGAGATGTTCGGTACACAGATGGTGTACAGAACGCCCCCTGAAAATGTTATTTCCTGCTTAAGTGATTGGCTCACTGATAGACTCTGGAGCGAAGTATTTCCGAGTGTTTCTGTGTGATCCTGAGTATTTCCGAACGGCTCCAAACCGTTCCAAGTGTCAACAGTGCCCCCCACACCTTTGGCCAAATGCGGTACTGCACACCCCATTAGCTTGAATTCTGCTTGTTTTGCGACACAACACTGAGTCAGAATAAAAAAAAAAAAATTGCTCGTCTTTCAAAACACTTGTTAACCGCACTAGTAACATTTTTGGCATTCCCTGCAACAAACATGTAATTTGTGGTGAGATACTCCCTAATTCAAATCACATCTAAAGAGATGCAGACCCTGCCACTTTCCTCATTAGAGCCCTTCAGGTGCAGCAGCTGATTGATACCGTATATACTTGAGTATAAGCCGACCCAAATATAAGCCACAAAAAAATGTGAAAACGTATTGACTCGAGTATAAGCCGAGGGTGTCCATCTGCATGCCTCACTGTGCCTCACTTTGCCTCACTGTGTCCATGTGCATGCCTCACTGTGCCCATACCTCACTGTGCCCATGCCTTACTGTGTCCATGCCTCACTGTGTCCATGCCTCACTGTGCCCATGCCTCACTGTGCCTTACTGTGTCCATGTGCATGCCTCACTGTGCCCATGCCTCACTGTGCCCAGGCCTCACTGTGCCCATGCCTCACTCTGTCCATACCTCACTCTGTCCATGCCTCAATGTGCCTCACGGTGTCCATGTGCATGCCTCACTGTGCCCATGCTTCACTGTGCCCATGCCTCACTGTGTCCATGCCTCACTGTGTCCATGCCTCACTGTGCCCATGCCTCACTGTACCCATGCCTCACTGTGCCCATGCCTCACTGTGCCTCACTGTGTCTTGTGCATGCCTCACGGTGCCCATGCCTCACTCTGTCCATGCCTCACTGTGTCCGTGCCTCACTGTGCCTCACTGTGTCCATGTGCATGCCTCACTGTGTCCATGTGCATGCCTCACTGTGCCCATGCTTCACTGTGCCCATGCCTCACTGTGCCCATGCCTCACTGTGTCCATGCCTCACTGTACCCATGCCTCACTGTACCCATGCCTTACTGTGCCCATGCCTCACTGTGCCCATGCCTCTCTGTGTCCATGCCTCACTGTGCCCATGCCTCACTCTGTCCATACCTTACTCTGTCCATGCCTCAATGTGTCCATGTGCATGCCTCACTGTGCCCATGCTTCACTGTGCCCATGCTTCACTGTGCCCATGCCTCACTGTGCCCATGCCTCATTGTGCCCATGCCTCACTGTGCCCATGCCTCATTGTGCCCATGCCTCACTGTGCCCATGCCTTACTGTGCCTCACTGTGTCCATGTGCATGCCTTACTGTGCCCATGCTTCACTGTGCCCATGCCTCACTGTATCCATGCCTCACTGTGTCCATGCCTCACTGTGCCCATGCCTCGCTGTGCCCATGCCTCGCTGTGCCCATGCCTCGCTGTGCCCATGCCTCACTGTGCCCATGCCTCGCTGTGCCCATGCCTCGCTGTGCCCATGCCTCACTGTGCCCATGCCTCGCTGTGCCCATGCCTCTCTGTGTCCATGACTAGACTTACGTTTAACATGGGGAGTATATAGAAGGGGTGCCTGGATTTGAAAAATCGGTGCTCCCCGGCCGTAGGTCCCTGAGACAGCAAACTTTGCACACCTGTAAAGGAGAAATGGGGCTACATGTGTGCCAATTTTAGGGTCCAGGAGACCTACGGCCGGCCGGTCCTGGGTACCCAAAATCTGGGAGATCAGGCGCAAAAAGGTGACTCGAGTATAAGCCGAGGGGGACATTTTCAGCACAAAAAAATGTGCTGAAAAACTCGGCTTATACTCAAATATATATAGGGTAATTCTAAAACCACCCCAATTCACTAACAAACACAGAGGGATTTTTTCAGAATAACAAAAGGTAGGAATCTGCAACAGAGTTTGTTAAAATCCTTGTAATGTACAGAGATCTCCAAGAGGGGAATGTTTTTCTTTTTCTTTTTCTTTGAAATAAAAATAATTTTTAAGAACGCTTTACAACAAATCTGAAAGGTCTTTTCCCTGCAATAAACGAGCAGTCCGGGGTCGGTGATTGGTTGCAGTGTCGGCAGAAAGCTGTTTAAATTCTTTACAAGTACAAATTGGCCGGATCAAAGGATAATCCAGAGGATTGTAGATCATGCTGATCATGCCAGCAGTACTTCTACAAAGCAGATATCAATAAATGTGGCGGTGCTCGCGGTAAAATGAAAATATTGGTTTTATAAGAAGTGGTTTCCCCATCTGGATAACACCTTTGTAAACCGACTCCTGTGGAGCCAATAGGGGCTGCGGGTCTTAGGTGCACGGCGGTCAATCAGAGATAATCTATGGGGTGTGTAGACAACACTTTCTGTGAGATGCAAAGAAGAGATCAGAGTGATGGAAATAACCTCAAACAAGAGGAGAAATTCTGCAATTCTTGGTTTCCTTGGAATAACTTTTTAACCACTTAAGACCCAGACCATTATGCAGGTAAAGGACCTGGCCCCTTTTTGCGATACGTCGCTTTAACTGACAAATGCGCGGTCGTGCGACGTGGCTCCCAAACAAAATTGACGTCCTTTTTTCCCCACAAATAGAGCTTTCTTTTGGTGGTATTTGATCACCTCTGCGGTTCTAATTTTTTGTGCTATAAACAAAAAACAGCGACAATTTTGAAAAAAAAAATCAATATTTTTTACTTGTTGCTATAATAAATAGCCCAATTTAAAAAGGGACACAGATCAGGCTCCTCTCTCCCTGACAGGACATGAATCTGTGGCCCCATACACACGAGCAGACAGATTTGTTCAAATCGGTCAGAGAGACCGATTTGAACAAATCTGTCTGCTGGGGACGTTGATCAAACCAAAATCCCCGCCGGCAGACAGCGCAGTGACGTGGCAGTGACGTTGACGCCGCCACGTCACCGCACCAGGAAGTAAATCACTTCCGCGCATGCGTTGAATCCATTCGACGCGTGTGCGACAAGACATGTCTGCTGGTTAGCGTACTAACGAGCAGACATGTCAGGCGGACGGGTTGCCAGCCGACAGATTTGAAAGCATGCTTTCAAATCTGTCGGCTGGCCAAATCCGTCGGCTCGCCCGTACACACGATCGAATCTGTCTGCTGGGACGGTCTGGCAGACCGTTTCTATCAGACAAATTTGGTCGTGTGTACGCGGCCTGTGTGTTTACACACACAGATCCACGTCCTTGTCCTGTAACCGCCGATCGCGCGTGCCTGGCGGACATTGCGGGCGCCCCCTAGAGGCCTGGAGGAGCGGAGGCCGTAAAAAGATGGCAGATCAGAGAAGTAGAACCACCCTGCGGCCGTACAAAGTCGTACGGCCGTCGGGAAGTGGTTAAAATAAATTTGATAAAAATCAAGAAAAATCTGATTTAAATAAAAAAAATCTGATTTAAATAAAAAAAATCTGATTTACATAAAATAAAAAATCTTGTTTTTTAAATGTTTTTAAAAAAATCATTGATTTTAATTTCAGGAGGTAAGCTACTGGCAGGATCACAAATATTAAAAGCAAAAAAAAAATGAGAATATTGCAGAATATACAGCCTCATGCTACATAACTAGATACATAGGGGCAGATTCACAAAACAATTACGCCTGTCTAACTGGGGTTAGACAGGAGTAATTTCAAATTTCTCGCGCAGTATCACTAGTTTGAATCCTCAAACCATGATACGCCGGCTTCGGGCTTCGATCCGAGAGGCTTACGTCTTCGTAAGCCTTCGGATCTACGCTGCCATCTATTTGCGGCCGCTGGGAGGAGTTCGCGTCGTTTTGGTGCGTCGGGATATGCAAATGTGTTTTTACGGGGATTCACGAACATACGAGCGGGCGTCGCAATCGTTTTCGTCTATTTTTTTATACGTAATGTTAGAGCAGCTTTTTGCTGCTCTAACTTTACGTAGCCCATGTTAAGTATGGCCGTCGTTCCCGCTTCGAATTTATTTAAAATTTTATTTTGTTTACGTAACTCGTCGGGACGTGGATCGCCCGTAAAGTACGCTACATAAACAACGAATGACGTCACGACGTGATTTCGCGCAATGCACGGCGGGAAATTTGCGAACGGAGCATGCGCAGATCGATCGCCGCGGGAACGCGCCTAATTTAAATGTTTCACGCCCCCTACTCGCGCAGATGGATTGCGACGGGAGAAATACACTACGCCGCCGTCGTTTACCGTAGAAAATCTACCTGAATTCCACGTAGAGCAAGGTAAAAAACGGCGGCGTAGTGTATTTCTGATACGCTACGATAATCCATTTCTCTGTGAATCTGCCCCATAGATTTTTGCTCCAAAAGCATTTGATTAAAATAAATTTGATTTTAAACAAATCTGATTTAAATGAAAAAAAGAAACAGATTTAAATAAAAAAAAATGTTTTATTTTTTTCTTTTAAATCATTGATTGTAATCTCAGGAGGTAAGTTACTGGCAGGATCAAAGGTCAAAATCAAAGCAAAAAAAAGGTACTGTAAATAAGACAGAATATACAGCCTCATGCTACATAACTAAGCTCCATTTCATGCTAAATAAACTAAATTATTAATGTTTATTTAATAGAAAACTATCCTCAGATTTTCATTCCAAAAGTATTAGATTAAAAGAAATTTGATTAAAATTTTTTTATTTAAATAAAAAATAAATAATAATAAAATATATATATATATTATCATCAATTTTAATCTCAGGAGGTAAGTTACTGGCAAGGGTGGAAATAAAAGCAAAAAAAAGGTAAATATTGCAGAATATACAGCCTCATGCTAGATAACTAAGCTCCATTTCATGCTGAAAAAAAAATAATTATTAATGTATCTTAAATAAAAAACTATTCTCAGATAGATTTATACTCCAAAAGCATTTGATTAAAATAAGTTTGATAAAAAAAATCTGATTTAAATAAAAACAATCTGATTTAACCACTTAGCAACCACCTGCCGAAAAATAACGGCGGCAAGGTGGTTGCTTAACTCTGGGATCACGTTATATAACGTGATTCCAGAGTCGCGCTCCCGCGCGCCCCCTGGGGCGTGCACACGGGAATGTCCGTGACCGCCGGGTCCAGAGGACCCGGCGGGTCACGGATCACGGTAAATCGCCGCTGATAGCGGCGGTTTACCACGTGATCGCGCCGTCCAATGACGGCGCGATCAGATGTAAACAGACCGGCGTCATTTGATGACGCCGGTTCCTCCCTCCTCTCTCTGTACCGATCGGTACAGTGTGAGAGGAGAGGGGAGGGAGCGGATGGCAGCGCCAGTGCTGCGGGCTGGATCTGTGACAAATGTAGTCACAGATCCATCCATCCATCCCTCCCTGCTCAGCCATCCCTGCTGCACATACTCTGCAATGCTGGGCAATACTCTGGGGGGGGCAATACTCTGGGGGGGGCAATACTCTGGGGGGGCAACACTCGGGGGGGCAACACTCTGGGGGGGCAACACTCTGCAATACTCTGGGCATACTCTGGGCATACTATGGGGGGCAATACTCCGCAATACTCTGGGCATACTCCGCAATACTCTGGGCATACTCCGCAATACTCTGGGCATACAGCGCCCCTGTCCCCGTGAGCTCGCATGCAGAAGCGAACGCATACGCAAGTCCCGCCCATATATGAAAACGGTGTTCAAACCACACATGTGAGGTATCGCTGCGAACGTTAGAGCGAGAGCAATAATTTTGGCCCTAGACCTCTTCTCCAACTAAAATGATGTAACCAGTAAAAATATTTAAAGCGTCACCTATGGGGATTTTTAAGTCGCAAAGTTTGGCGCCATTCCATGTGGCCACGCTGTGTCAAAAAGTCCCACACATGGGGTATCGCCATACTCGGGAGGAATAGCAGAATGTGTTTTGGGGTGTAATTTGTGGTATGCATATGCTGTGTGTGAGAAATAACCCGCTAATATGAAAATTTTGTGGAAAGAAAATAAAAATGAAAAAAATCTTGATTTTGCAAAGAATTGTGGGAAAAATTACAACTTCAAAAAACTCACAATGCCTCTTTCTAAATACCTTGGAATGTCTTCTTTCCAAAAAAGGGTCATTTGGGGGGTATTTGTACTTTTCTGGCATGTTAGGGTCTCAAGAAATGAGAGAGGCTGTCAGTACATCAGATGTGATCAAATTGATCAATTTTCAGTAATTGGTACCATAGCTTTTAGACCCTATAACTTTCACCCAGACTAAATAATATCTAATTTTTTTTTGTTTTGTTACCAAAGATATGTAGCAGTATACATTTTAGGCCAAGTTTATGAAGAAAAATTACTTTTTTGCAAAATGTTATAATAGAAATGAAGAAAAATTCATTTTTTTACAAAATTTTCGTCATTCAAAATGTGAGAGCACCGAAAGCTGAAAATTGGTCTGGTTATTAAGTGGGTTTAAGTGCCCAGTAGTCAAGTGGTTAAATAAAAAAAATCTGATTTAAATAATAATAATAAAAAAAATAAAAAATATATATATATATATATATATATATATATATATATATATATATATATTAGGGCTGTGCAAATTAACTTTTAATTAATCGATAAATCTTTAATTTTTTTGATCGATCAAAATCTTTTTGATCGATTAAAATTCTTTTGATTGGTACTCAACTCTCCGCCGGCTTCTGGGCCTTCAGGGAGTTCCGTCGGAGGTCCGGTAACGTCACGGACACCGGCGGGGCTTGCCGTGTCCATCTGAATGGCTCCTTTGCTGTGCCTTCATATCTGCATGCCGGCGGGACCTTACTATCTGCCACATGCAAGGGCTGTTACACTTCCCTCCATCACTTCCCTCTATCACTTCCCTCTATTAACCTGGGATTCTACAACCATCCACTGGGAATCCTCATCTGGATTCAGCAGTGGTATCGTTGTACACATTCTAATACCAGTATCATACTTACCTACATGTTTTTATGACTGCTTTTGATACAGTTTGGTATTACTCACACCATTTTTACAGTTTATGTAGCTACATCGATTTTTATCTCCAGTGCAATATTCATTTTGTTACCTACTTGAAGACTATAAGGCCTCGTACACACGAGTCAATCTATCTGTTCAAATCGGTCGGACCGACCGATTTGAACAGATCTGTCTGCTGGCATTTTGGTTTGCTCGCGTGTACACATGAGCAAACCAAAATCCCCGCCAGCAGACAGCGCGCTGACGCGTCGGTGACGTGGCGGTGACGTTGACGCCGCCACGTCACCGCACCAGGAAGTAAAACACTTCCGCGCATGCGTCAAAATCATTCGGCGCGTGTGCGAGAAGACATGTCTGCTGGTTAGCATACTAACCAGCAGACATGTCGGGCGGACGGGTTCCCAGCCGACAGATTTGAAAGCATGCTTTGAAATCTGTCGGGTGGCCAAATCCGTCTGTTTGCCCGTACACACGATCGAATCTGTCTGCTAAACGGTCTAGCAGACCGTTTCCAGCAGACAGATTTGATCGTGTGTACGAGGCCTAAAAGTTCTAATGCTATTCCCATCGGGCGCTGCCTGTGTGTGTTTTTTGTATCCTGCTATCTATTTTTCCAGTGGTTGGTAGCTGCACTGGGAATCGGGAATAGTTGGATCTGTATGTGCGTTATAATTAATCGAAATTAGTCGATTAATCGATTAAAAAAAAAAAACGATTAATCGAACACAAAAATTTTGATCAGTAACAGCCCTATATATATATATATATATATATATATATATATATATATATATATATATATATATATATATATATTTAATCATCGATTTTAATCTCAGGAGGTAAGTTACTGTCATGACTATGGTATACCAGATATAACCTTTACTGCTAGGACACACTGTTTATACTCCCCCTTAAACCTTTTATAATAATGAGACCACCACTGTAACTTGGAGTAAAACTGGCCGTAGCAGCCTCCTTTATTTTAGATAACATCCAATAATAAATAACATATATAAACCATATAATTCCTGAGAAAAACAGTTCTTCTCATACTAGTGCTGGACTTTGCAGGCACCACTAACACTGACTTGTAAAACCTTTTAACATTATAACCTTTTATTGGCACTGCGGTACCTCACCTCTGGTCATAGGCCTCAAGCCGACAAGCTGGCTCAGAGACGACCACTGACCGCAGTGCCCCCATTAACCAACATTCCAGCTACACCTTGGTAGACTGGAAACCACACCCCTTCAGAACCCATACCACCTCTGGGTAATGGCATCCATATTTGGGGTAATTTCTTCTCCTGCAAAGTCCAAACACCCGCCACTGCCACGACAGCATGCACCTCGTACCTGCATAAGGAGAGAAAAAAAAAAAAAAACACAAGGAAAGCACCCAAAACAACAATTCTTTCAACCATTATCACCACTATCAGCAAGCCCATAACAAAAAGGGAGGGTGGGTGGGAACTTTTCTCCCCAGACTGTGTTACCCGGTGATCTGCCAGTCCGGCTCCACCTATCTGCCTTGCTCCAGCTGAGTACGCCCATCCGACGGAAACTGCCGAGCGCGAACAGCTGTGTGTCAGCTGCCAGATGCCGATCGTGCGGATGGCAGGTAATGCACGCTGCCGCTCGGCAGAAAGGGGAGGAATGTATTTTTTTTTTTTGTTGCTAACTAATCTGTTAAACAGCCGCCGTGGCCGAGCGCATAGACAGCTGACGATCAGCTGTTGCGTTCGGCTATTTCCGTAGACTAATACTGTGCATGCGCAGTTGGTAACTGCGCATGCGCAGTTAGTTCTGGAACAAATCCCATAGTGGAACAAGGCTGACAAGTCACCGGGAAAGGAGGGGGGAGAATTTATAGCCTATCCTCCTCTGCACACTGCACCTCTCATGACCACTCCCCCCTGGCTTGTAAAGGTTTCTGTCAACTCTGTCATGCCCGGCCCTACGCTGATGGCTTGTTGTTTTTGCTCCGGGCCTCTCTGGATCAAAAGTGAAATAAAAGCAAAACAAAAAAACAAATAAATGCCACCACCACAATTTAGGATTTGTAAGCTGTTACTATATACCATATTTTTTTTCTGGGATTTAGATACGCCTGAACTGATGTTGTGTTAAAAAAAACAAAGATGGCGGTAGTCATTAACACCTAATTTGGACATGAATTGGCGTTATTGTTTGCTGAGAGAGGGGCTCATTAAACACATATTTAAGAAGCATTTACCTTGCTTTGTGTCTCCCCCCACCTTTATTATAACAGCCCTTATGTGTCATCGTAAGAGCAAATAAACCTGGGGGGGGCGGGGGGCGGGGGGCACTAGCCGGAGAGAGAAAAGGCCAGACTGCGATGTGTTTTTATTCCCTGACAGCCCCCTTCTCTTATTTCCGAGTCTCCTGACTGAAGGTACACAGGGCCCATTCATAGGGACGGTATTCACCAGTCGGAGTAGTAGTGAAGGGAAGTGGGCTGGAGGGGACGGAGGGCGGAGGGGGGGGCTATACACAGGCTCTCATGAAAGGAGAAAGGTCAGCACTGGGGGCTCTACTTGAAAACATTCCAGTTTCCTTTTTGTCTTTTAAATTCCTAAGTATGAAGAGACGGACAAGTGGCAGTAACGCGGAGAAGTTACTAATGGGTGAAAAGCTGTCCGTAGGCAGCGGGGGTCTCCATCAATTTTCCAATTAAGTCGATAGGGACACACCTGCTAGTCTCTGAAGGTGCTTATAGACATAAGATCCTGGCGCAGAAACGCCCAATACTGTCCTCAAAGAGAAGATTAGTATGGATTAGAAAGCTTCTTTCACAATATCCGCTGCATTGACGCCCCTGCAGGTGTGTTGACGGATACCATTGCATTGGGGTGGCATATAAAAAAAATGGCACTGCATCATGGTTTGCACCATATATTACCCTACTGCCACACGAAAAAGGGAATGGTCCTTTAGGTATGAAGATGAAGGGCCAGATTCAGGTAGAGTTACTCTGGAGTATCAGTGATACTCCAGCCTAACTCTCACTTTGAGCCGGCGTTTCTGTTTTCTGTAGTCAGAAAACAAGAAACGCCGGGTTGGAGTTCCTATACGAGCGGCGTAATTGTATTTCGCCGTCCTATCGGAACTGCAATTTTAAAAATTGCGCTGGGGGCGTTCCCGCTGATTAACGCCGAGAATATGTTAATCAGCGAGAATCAGCAATTCACGATCGTATTCGGGCCCGACGCAGCGACTTTCCGACATTTCCGTAAGGCCTCGTACACACAATCAAATCTGTCTGCTGGAAACGGTCTGCTAGACCGTTTCAGCAGACAGATTCGATCGTGTGTACGAGCTAACAGACGGATTTGGCCACCCGACAGATTTCAAAGCATGCTTTGAAATCTGTCGGCTGGGAACCCGTCCGCCCGACATGTCTGCTGGTTAGTATGCTAACCAGCAGACATGTCTTCTCGCACACGCGCCGAATGGTTTCGACGCATGCGCGGAAGTGTTTTACTTCCTGGTGCGGTGACGTGGCGGCGTCAACGTCACCGACACGTCAGCGCGCTGTCTGCTGGCGGGGATTTTGGTTTGCTCGTGTGTACACGCGAGCAAACCAAAATCCCAGCAGACAGATTTGTTCAAATCTGTCGGACAGACAGATTTGAACAAATCTGTCTGCTCGTGTGTACGAGGCCAAAGAGATATGCGGCGTAAAGATAAAGCAGCCCCCTAGTGGAGTATCCTATGTTAAGTATGGCCGTCGTCATCGCGTCGAAAAAAAAAGAATTCGAGTCGTTTGCGTAAAACGTCCGTGAATGGGGATTGACGTCATTGACGTTCCCTGACTGTCTTTGAGGACAGTATTGGGCGTTTCTGCGCCAGGATCTTATGTCTATGCCGCCGCAACTTTAGGAGCAAGTGCTGTGTGAATAACAGTACTTGCTCCTAACTCCTAAATGACTTACGTTGCTCTCCTACCTGAATCTGGCCCGAAGAGTCGCTCACCATAGTAAGATACTTTTTTCAGTTTTCCTATAATTAGTACCAATGATGGGCCACAGTTCCTCCAACTAATAACAATGATTGGCCACTATTTCTCCAACTAATACCAATGATGGGACACTATTCCTCCAACTAATATCAATGGTGGGTCACTATTCCTCCAACTAATACCAATGGTGGGTCACTATTCCTCCAACTAATAACAATGATGGGACACTATACCTCCCACTAATAACAATGATGGGACGCTATTCCTCCAACTAATACCAATGATGGGCCATTATTTCTCCAACTAATACCAATGATGGGTCACTATTCCTCCTACTACTACCAATAGTGGGACACTATTCCTCCAACTACTACCAATGATGGGCCACTATTCCTCCAACTATTATCAATGGTGGGTCACTATTCCTCCAACTAATACCAATGATGGGCCATTATTCCTCCAACTAATACCAATGATGGGTCACTATTCCTCCTACTACTACCAATAGTGGGACACTATTCCTCCAACTACTACCAATGATGGGACACTATTCCTCCAACTTATACCAATGGTGGAACACTTTTCCTCCAACTAATACCAATGATGGGACACTTTTCCTCCAACTAATACCAATGATGGGCCATGATTCCTTCAACTACTACCAATAGTGGGACACTATTCCTCCAACTACTACCAATGATGGGACACTATTCCTCCAACTACTACCAATGATGGGACACTATTCCTCCAACTTATACCAATGGTGGAACACTTTTCCTCTAACTAATACCAATGATGGGACACTATTTCTCCAACTAATACCAATGATGGGACACTATTCCTCCAACTAATACCAATGGTGGGTCACTATTCCTCCAACTAATAACAATGATGGGACACTATACCTCCCACTAATAACAATGATGGGACGCTATTCCTCCAACTAATACCAATGATGGGCCATTATTCCTCCAACTAATACCAATGATGGGTCACTATTCCTCCTACTACTACCAATAGTGGGACACTATTCCTCCAACTACTACCAATGATGGGCCACTATTCCTCCAACTATTATCAATGGTGGGTCACTATTCCTCCAACTAATACCAATGATGGGCCATTATTCCTCCAACTAATACCAATGATGGGTCACTATTCCTCCTACTACTACCAATAGTGGGACACTATTCCTCCAACTACTACCAATGATGGGACACTATTCCTCCAACTTATACCAATGGTGGAACACTTTTCCTCCAACTAATACCAATGATGGGACACTTTTCCTCCAACTAATACCAATGATGGGCCATGATTCCTTCAACTACTACCAATAGTGGGACACTATTCCTCCAACTACTACCAATGATGGGACACTATTCCTCCAACTACTACCAATGATGGGACACTATTCCTCCAACTTATACCAATGGTGGAACACTTTTCCTCTAACTAATACCAATGATGGGACACTATTTCTCCAACTAATACCAATGATGGGACACTATTCCTCCAACTAATACCAATGGTGGGTCACTATTCCTCCAACTAATAACAATGATGGGACACTATACCTCCCACTAATAACAATGATGGGACGCTATTCCTCCAACTAATACCAATGATGGGCCATTATTCCTCCAACTAATACCAATGATGGGTCACTATTCCTCCTACTACTACCAATAGTGGGACACTATTCCTCCAACTACTACCAATGATGGGCCACTATTCCTCCAACTATTATCAATGGTGGGTCACTATTCCTCCAACTAATACCAATGATGGGCCATTATTCCTCCAACTAATACCAATGATGGGTCACTATTCCTCCTACTACTACCAATAGTGGGACACTATTCCTCCAACTACTACCAATGATGGGACACTATTCCTCCAACTTATACCAATGGTGGAACACTTCTCCTCCAACTAATACCAATGATGGGACACTTTTCCTCCAACTAATACCAATGATGGGCCATGATTCCTTCAACTACTACCAATAGTGGGACACTATTCCTCCAACTACTACCAATGATGGGACACTATTCCTCCAACTACTACCAATGATGGGACACTATTCCTCCAACTTATACCAATGGTGGAACACTTTTCCTCTAACTAATACCAATGATGGGACACTTTTCCTCCAACTAATACCAATGATGGGACACTTTTCCTCCAACTAATACCAATGATGGGCCACGATTCCTTCAACTACTACCAATGGTGGGACACCTTTCCTCCAACTTCTACCAATGGTGGAACACTTTTCCTCCAACTACTACCAATGATGGGACACTATTCCTCCAACTAATACCAATGATGGGACATTATTCCTCCAACTAATTCCAATGATGGGACGCTATTCCTCCAACTAATACCAATGATGGTGCACTATCCCTCGAACTCATATCAATGGTGGGACACCTTTTCTACAACTAATACCAATGATGGGACGCTATTCCTCCAACTAATACTAATGATGGGGCACTATCCCTCCAACTCATATCAATGGTGGGACACCTTTTCTACAACTAATATTAATGATGGGACACTATTCCTCCAACTAATACAGATAGGGTACCATTCTTCCAACTAATAGCAATGATGTTCCACTATTCCTCCAACTAATACTAATGATGGGACACTTTTCTTCCACTGACATCAGCAATGGGGCATAATTCCTCCTACTGATATAAACAACTATTACACTAAACTAATACCAATGATGGGACACTTTTCCTCCAACTAATACTAATGACGAGGCACTATTCCTCCCACTAATACCAATAATGGTGGGACACTTTTCCTCCAACTATTACCACTGATGTGACACTTTTCCTCCAACTATTACCAATAATGGGGCACTATTCCTCCAAGTGATATCAATGATGGGGAGGTATTCCTCCTACTAATACCTGACTACAGACCCTATGTAATTTTTTTTTACTCCCACTGGCCACTTTGGTCTCCTTCAAGTCTGAAGGGCGGTAAACCAGCCCTGAGTTGAGAAAGTTTGAAGATCCCTGCGGTAAAGTGATTGCATACATATAGACTCCACCCAAAAAGTCTCACTCCCTAAATGCATTTCACTCCAATGGGGTTGCTTACAACAAATGGAGTAGGTCTAGTCCTAGAGTAGTCCTATTCTATCCGTATGAGCCAACCCTTTGGGGGCGAAACGTGTGTAGTTTCTTGAGTGGAAATGATCTAGTATGTAATGTATGCAGTCATTTTATCATCAACAGAATAAAGTTTAACAAACAAGCTAAATATGGAGTGCGACTCTTCATGTTACATTTTCATTCTGTAGCAGAAACGGTCTACAAGAGATGGAGCCCAGGTGATTTGTGAACATTAACTGCTTGCTGACCGCCTAACCAACATATACGTCAGCAGAATGGCTCAGCTGGGCAAAGCAACGTACCTGTACGTTGCTTTGAAAATCCCGGCGTGCGGGCACGTGCTTTGTGACCGTGCTCGCGGGACCCGCGGACTTGATGTACGCCGGTGTCCCGTGAACGTGTCACGGAGCTGCAGAACAGGGAGATGCCTTTATACAAAAGGTATCTCCCTGTTCTGCCTAGTGACAGGACACTGATCTACTGCTCCCTGTCAACCAGATCAGTGATCACTGTCATGTCAGTTGTAGCCCAGCCCCCTCACAGTTAGAATCACTCCCTAGGACACACTTAACTCCTTCATCACCCCCAATGTCATTTACACAGTAATCAGTTCATTTTATAGCACTGATCACTGTATAAATGACAATGGTCCCACAAAGTGTCAAAAGTGTCCGATGTGTCTACCATAATGTCGCAGTCACGATAAAAATCGCTGATCGCCGCATTTACTAATAAAAACAATTATAATAAAAATGCCATAAAACTATCCCCTATTTTGTAGACGCTATAACGTTTGCGCAAACCAATCAATATACGCTTATTGAGATTTTTATTTACCAAAAATATGTAGAAGAATAGGTATCGGCCTAAACTGAGGAAAACAAACAAACATTTTTTACATATTTATTATAGCAAAAAGTTAAAAATATAGCTTTTTTTACAAAATGTACGCTCTTTTTTTGTTTATAGCGCAAAAAATAAATACCGCAGAGGTGATCAAATACCACCAAAAGAAAGCTCTATTTGTGGGAAAAAAAGGACACCAATTTTGTTAGGGTACCACGTCGCACGACCACAAAATTGTCAGTTAAAGCGTTGCAGTGCCGAATCACAAAAAGTGCTCTGGTCAGGAAGGGGGCAAAATCTTCCGGGGCTGAAGTGGTTAATAAGAGGTGTGTGGGTTTGGATTGGTGCCACGGATTTGGGTATTTTCTTACTATTCAATTGTCCTTTAGGGTTAGCAGTTACTGAAGGTATTAAATGTTGGTCCACATTTTAGGGTCAGTAGGGTTAAAGTAAGGTTAAAGGTTACATTTCAACTTTAGATTAAGATTTATTGTTTGGGGGAGGTCAAGGGTTAAAGCTAGCCTTTTCTTTGACAATGCAAAGGGAAAGTGACAGGTTCATGTAATTGCCTGTTCTCCCCCCACCCCCTTCCTGATTTTATTCACCTTCTATTTAGGCTAGCCGCACAGGGTTAGAATTTAGTTTGAAAAATGTTATACCCTGTACACACGATCGGTCAATCCGATGAAAACGGTCTGATGGATTTTTCCATCAGTTAACCGATGAAGCTGACTGATGGTCAGTCGTGCCTACACACCATCGGTAAAAAAAAACGATCGTGTCAGAACGCGGTCACGTAAAACACAACGACGTGCTGAGAAAAAAGAAGTTCAATGCTTCCGAGCATGTGTCGACTTGATTCTGAGCATGTGTGGATTTTTAACCGATGGTCGTGCCTACAAACGATCATTTTTTTTCTATTGGTTAGGTATCCATTGGTTAATTTTAAAACAAGTTTTAATTTTTTTAACCGATGGATAAATAACCGATGGGGGGGGGGGGGGCACACACGATCGGTTTGGGCTGATGAAAACAGTCCAACAGACCGTTCTCATCAGACAAACCGATCGCGTGTACGTGGCATAATGCCGCCTACACACGGTCAGAATTTTTCTGCGTGTACGCGGCATTAGACCCTTTTCTTAGAGCTCACTAAACTAACTGTGAATGTGGTTTCCAATCGAAAAAATTATTAAATTATTAAAGGGCCCAGAGGTCTCCAGGGCCCCCGGATGGCAACCCCCCTTTTTTTATATTTTTTTTTTACATTTGTGTGTATATATATATATATATATATATATATATATATATATATATATATATATTTTAGAGATAGATAGATAGATAGATAGATAGATAGATAGATAGATCTTAGGTGTATATTTACGCTGGCCGCTAGGTGGCGCTTCCGTCGATTTACATGTCGATTATGTAAATTAGGAAGATACGCCGATTCACGAACGTACTTGCGGCTGGGCGTCATATTTTACGTCGTTTGCCTATGAGGCGCAGCCAATGTGAAGTATGGACGTCGGGACAGCGTGGAATTGTATGTCGTTTACGTCGTTTGCGTAAATCGTTCGGGAATGGGGCTGGGCGTGAATTACATTCACGTCGTTTACATTGACTACTTGCGACATGATTTCACGCATGCGCACTGGCATACGTCCACGGACGGCACATGCGCCGTTCAGAAAAAACGTAAATTACGTGGGGTCATGATTCATTTACATGGATCACGCCCCCTACATGCCTATTTTTAATTAGGCGCCCTTACGCCGGGCAATTTACGCTACGCCGCCGCAACTTACGGAGCATGTGCTTTCTGAATAAGGCACTTGCCTGTAAAAGTTGCGGGGGCGTAGCGTAAATAGCATATGCTACGCCGCCGGAAAGATACACGATTGTATCTGAATCCGGCCCATAGTGTCATGCCGTGTACACATGATCAGAATTTCCGATGGAAAAAGTCGGACGGACTTTTTTCATAGGAAATTCTGTCCGTGTGTATTCCCCATCTGAGAAATTCCATCGGAATTACGATGAATTCCATCGGAGTTTAAATATAGAACATGTTCTATTTTACTCAGATGGAATTCCATTGGAAAAGCCTGATCATGTGTACGCGGCATTAGAGTTTTTTATAGGAATATTTAGTTGGTTAAGGTAAAAGTATAGGTTGGCTCACTGTATTCAGTGAGCAGCAATTGTTTAGTCAGGTCTGCTTTGTGTGCTCTGCTGCTGCCATTCTGCTGAACAGCTCCCTCTGTATCCAGGTAATTTGAAAAGGTTCTGGATGATAGGTGTGGAGTTATGCAGATGACAGCATGAGTATGGATGGAGTCTCAGCCTATCCCAGAGCAGCACGCTCTGATGGCCCGATGGGAGACTGTATTTATTCTGGGAGCACACAGAGTTTTGGGTTTTGTACCAAGGTGGAGGAGTCCAGCCTGGGGGGGGGGGGCATGCTGGCTTTCCAGGAGGACTTCAATATAAGCCCTACACCGAAAATAAGCCCTAGTTTAAAATGCTTGTAAAATCCTATAACCCACTCTATTGCATTAGTATATAATGTACAATGTGTGTGTTTCTGTAATATAATTGGGGGGAAGAGAGCTTCGGCAGTTCACAGAAGCGCAGAGCAACGCTATAATAGCTATAAAGGTATTTGGTACAATTACATTACAGAAACACACATTGTACATTATATACTACTGTAGAGTAGATTATATGATTTTACAAGCACTTTAACTCAGTTCACACTGGGGATTCCTGTCAGGCAAGGAGGAGAGGGTAGGGAAGACAGCACATTACATGGTACGACCTACCCCGAAAATAAGCCCTACTGTGTCTTCTGTTGCCAAAATGAATATAAAACCTGGACTTATTTTCGGGGAAACACAGGTAGCTATACAAATCTAAAGGTGCCTTGAGTCAGAACATGGAACAATCAGAAGCATGTAGAGCTACTCTGATGCCTCCTGCCCTGGCCTGCTTGAAGAAACAGTTATGACAGTTATAAGAAGGTATCCCAAGTCAACTGATATCTATATAAATCTCAAGGTGCCTAGAGTTGTAACAGGGATCAGTCAGATGTCTGTAGGCCCCTCTAATGCCTCCAGCATCGGTTTGCTTGGGAAAACATTTATAAGAAGGTATCCTAAGTCACTGGTATCTATATAAATCTAAAGGTGTCTAGAGTCGTAACAGGGATCAGTCAGATGTCTGTAGGCTCATCTGATGCCTCCAGTTTGTGCCTGCTTGGGAAACAGTTACAGTATAAGACGGTATCCCAAGTCAAGTGGTATCTATCTCATTCTAAAGGTGCCTAGTGTCGTAACAGGGATCATAGAATGCATTAAGGTGAAAAAACATGTACCTTTACAACCCCTTAAAAGTGTATTTAACAACTTTTTGGGGATTTATGCCGCGTACACACGATCATTTTTTGTGATGAAAAAAAACGACGTTTTCTGTGAAGTAAAAAAACGACGTTTTTGAAACGTCACTTTCAAAGACGATGTTGCATACACACCATCGTTTTTTTCACAAAAAGCGAGGTTACGTTCACCACTCTTTTCCATTGAAGCTCGCTTCATAACTAGCTTCTGGGCATGCGCGGGTTGAAAAACGTCGTTTTAAACAACGTTTTTGCTACACGCGGTGACTTTTTGTGAAACAAAAAACGACGTTTTGAAAAACGACACAAAAAATTCAAGCATGTTGGAATTTTTTTTTGGTCGTTTTTTGGAAGACAAAAAACAACGTTTTGCCCACACACAATCAATTTAAATGACGTTTTAAAAAACAACGTTTTTTTCCATCGCAAAAAACGACCGTGTGTACGCGGCATGAGAGCAGGGAAGAGTTAACATTTGTATCTGTTTTTTTTTTCTGTGACCCATTGGGTTGATTTTATTTCACTTCTTGTCCCTGTGACACCGATACAGGAAATGTAAGATGCGGTATCCACTGGGACAGGAAGCCAGTGATAGTAATAGAAACATTGTCAGAAATTCTATCCCTTCCTCACTCTGCTAAACAGTATGGCCCAGATTCACAGAGAGTTGGGCGCACATTACGCCGCCATAGCGCAAACGCCGTACGCCACGCCAACGCAGCGCAGAGAGGCATGCACTGTATTCAGCAAGCTTGTGCTCCCAATGCTGTGTTGGTGTGGCGTATTTTTCGAAGGCGCAGGCCGGCGTAAGTGGAATGATAGTCCGAGCATGGTGCAGTTTTTTTTTTATGCCCGGCGTATAACACGAACTGCGCATGCACCGTGATGTAGCCGGGACGTGGACCCATGAAACTGCACCCTTATGCGCATGCTCACAACCACACCGGCACAAATGCCTAAGCTATGCCGGATCACCACGTACGCCATGAACGTAACGTACGCCCAATACGCCGGCCTGTGTTCTCTGGTGCAGACCTTTGCATGTCTGTTGCCGGGTTGCGCCTCATCTATGGGGAATAACTTTACGCCGGACATACAATTTACGTGCACCTCGCGCAGCATGCGTCGCCGTATTTCCCTCATTTGCATGTTTGAATGCCTAATCAATATGAGTAGCAACATGCGTCCAGGCGAAAAGTATGCCCACGCTATGCCGGGGTATGTAAGCTACGTCGGCGTAGGGTGGCCAGTTTTTGGGCGTATGTTGGTTTGTGAGTCTGGCGCACAGATACGCCGGCGCAAATTTGCACTTACCGGAGCATGATGGTCAGTGGGAAGAATGCCCCTTACATTTTTGGGATCCTGGGAAGAATGTTCCCTTCATTGGTGATCAGTGGGAAGAATGATCCTTACATTGGTGATCAGTGGGAAGAATGTCCCTAACATTGGTGATCAGTGGGAAGAATGTCCCTTACATTGGTGATCAGTGGGAAGAATGTTCCTTACATTGGTGATAAGTGGGAAGAATGGTCCTTACATTGGTGATCAGTGGGAAGAATGGTCCTTACATTGGTGATCAGTGGGAAGAATGTCCCTTACATTGATGATCAGTGGGAAGAATGTTCCTTACATTGGTGATCAGTGAGAAGAATGTCCCTTACATTGGTGATCAGTGGGAAGAATGTCCCTTACATTGGTGATCAGTGAGAAGAATGTTCCTTACATTGGTGATCAGTGAGAAGAATGCTCCTTACATTGGTGATCAGTGGGAAGAATGTTCCTTACATTGGTGATCAGTGGGAAGAATGGTCCTTACATTGGTGATCAGTGGGAAGAATGTCCCTTACATTGGTGATCAGTGGGAAGAATGTTCCTTACATTGGTGATCAGTGGGAAGAATGGTCCTTACATTGGTGATCAGTGGGAAGAATGGTCCTTACATTGGTGATCAGTGGGAAGAATGTCCCTTACATTGATGATCAGTGGGAAGAATGTTCCTTACATTGGTGATCAGTGAGAAGAATGCTCCTTACATTGGTGATCAGTGGGAAGAATGTTCCTTACATTGGTGATCAGTGGGAAGAATGGTCCTTACATTGGTGATCAGTGGGAAGAATGTCCCTTACATTGATGATCAGTGGGAAGAATGTTCCTTACATTGGTGATCAGTGAGAAGAATGCTCCTTACATTGGTGATCAGTGAGAAGAATGCTCCTTACATTGGTGATCAGTGAGAAGAATGTTCCTTACATTGGTGATCAGTGAGAAGAATGTTCCTTACATTGGTGATCAGTGAGAAGAATGACCCTTACATTGGTGATCAGTGGGAAGAATGCCCCTTACATTGGTGATCAGTGGGAAGAATGTCCCTTACAGTCAGTAGGCACATTGGTCTAGCAGACGGACGTGTGCCTAAGAGCTCCTCTCACCTGACATCCAGCGACTCATCCTCCTTGCAGCAGACAGCTAGGCAGGCAGGCAGGTGTTTCTCTCTCCTCCAGGACCCAAGATCCAGAACTCAGAACCCATGGTAAGCCATCCACTGTAGATGCAGGCGGCCGTCCTTGTCAGGACAAGCCGCTGCTACCTGCTCAATTCCCTGGCTCTCCCCCTCTCCATAACTCCCTGCCTGTACCCCCACGCCATCTCCCCCACTCTAGTAACCCATCCGCCATCCATCCGACACCATTTTACGCCTTTTCGGGCGTTTTTCCATTGCTCGGCGCCGGCCTGGAAGCATTTGCGGCAGCCGCAACTAGGAGAGGCCGGGGCTTCACCCGCGGCCTAGCGGCGCGCCGCTGCTTACCCCCGACAACGGTCACCTAACACCTAAAACGGGAGCACCGCGCCAGGCCGTCCTGAATCGCGGGGCCGCGGTCTAGGAAAGACCGCGGCTTCACTTGCGGCCTAACGGCGCGCCGCTCCCCACGTTTCAGGGTCCTCACCCTGCTCCCAGGCAAACCTCCCCCTGATCCCTGAAGGACAGTTACCCGGCCCTGTTGCTCACCCTTCACCCATTCAGCCCAGATTATTCAGTTAACCCCCTGTCAGCCCTCATCCCTGAGCAGGCAGCCACCAGACCAGCAACAAGTTCTCCCTCTCAGCCCCAGTCCCCCCCCTCTTCATCCCAACACACAGTAGCTTGATCCAGGGGTTAACCGATCGCCTCTTACAGGGGTCAGGAAGGAATTTTTTCCCTACCGGAGCATATTGGCCGAGCTCTGACAGGGTTTTTTTGCCTTCCTCTGGACCAAGCCCCCCACTGCCCCAAACCCCCCCCCCCCCGGTGTAGTGGCGATCATGGTATGTCGGCAATATTCTGCCGATACCATTTGGAGTTTGAGGCAATACGCCGCAATACTGCCAGCCATCACCAAAAAGGCCCTAAGAACTGAGCGACTATTGAGAATCGATCATAGATCGACGGTCAGACATTTCAGCCATTTACCCCAGCTCAAGCACATATCATGTGCTCTGATCAACACAAGATCGGCAGTAAAACACCGACTAGAAATCCGCGACTTTATTCAACAAAAGGATCTAGACTGCCTCTTTATTACAGAGAGTTGGCTCACAGCCGACTGTAACACCATTCTAGGAGAACTGGTGCCAGAAAATTACCGTATCATAACGGAAAACAGAATAGGGCAAAGAGGAGGCGGCCTGGCGGTGATCCATAAGTCTCATCTTACGATCACCAAACCAGTCCGCCAAAACCCTCTTCCATTCATGGAAACCCTTACTCTGCAACTGCAAGCAAATACAAAGGAGACCGTCCACATTCTTCTCTGCTATAGGCCACCCGGCCCAAAATCGCAGCTGCTATCATCTTGGACGGATTTTTTCTCCACTTATACCCTCATCAGCAAACATCTTTTGCTGCTCGGGGAATTCAATCTCTGGGCAAACTCCTCACTAGACCCCATTGCCGACGCCTGTATTGACCACCTGGAAGGTTTGGGATTGCAGCAATTAGTATGTGGGCCCACACATGCTTCAGGTCACACACTTGATCTTATCTTCAGACAAGCTCTGGAAATAAAGATTTGGGAAAATGAAAAGTTGCCATGGACAGATCACCATGCAATTATATTCAGGATTTCCACCATCCCCCCTGCAACAAAAACATCAAATCCAGTGACAACACACTGGACTAGATGCCAGAAGAAGCTCCACTCGGAACTCTTCAAAACAACTTTAAGGAAAAAGATAGAAACAACTCAGCCGCATCAAACGGCCGTTGAAACATTGGAAGCCATTAACTCGGCCATGCTACAGTCAGCTGACTTGGTAGCGCCGAAACGAAGTACCCGCATCCGGAAAAACAACCGCAGCTGGTTCAACAACCAGCTGTCGTTACTGAAGCAAGAACGCAGAAGGGCAGAATCTGCCTGGAAAAGATGTTCTTCAGAGCTGAACCTATCCATCTACAAGGCGACCACAAGAAAATACCACAAAGGAATTTTCCAAGCCAAGAAAAATTATTTTTCGGAGGCTATCAACGGTGCCATTAACCGCCCCCGCGAACTCTTCAAGATGGTCACTCAGACCATGGAACCAGAATGCATCACAGCCCCCAGTTCGGACACACAAGAATTTTGCAATGAACTATCGGATTACTTCATTAATATAATCGAAGCAATCCGTGAAAGCATTCAGCAAAACAATTCCCCCCTAAGCCCTCCCTGCAGCCTCTCACACAGCACCCTTAGTAATGCTCCGTTATCAGGTAAGTTTACCCTGGAACCCATCTCCATCGAGACCACTAAAAATGTCATTTGTACTCTGCGTAATGGCACAGCGCCGAATGACATTATTCCCACAAAAGTGCTGAAGGAATGCGCCTACATCCTGGCTCCTCCCATCACGCAGTTTATCAACCAGTCTTTTCTGGAGGGCAAAGTGCCCACACAGTTGAAAGAGGGTATAATCCAACCCATCCTGAAGAAACCCTCCCTGGACCCCAAGGACCCACTCCACCGCCGTCCCATAACAACCCTCAACGTACTCTCTAAGATAATGGAGAAAGTAGTGGTACAACAGCTGCAACTGCATCTAGATACTTACAAGCTACTTGACCCATTGCAATCAGGCTTCCGTCCCGGACACGGGACGGAAACAGCATTGCTGAAAGTATGGGACGATGTTCTCCAGTCCGCAGATGAAGGAGAATCTTGTCTCCTGGTTCTGCTGGACCTAAGTGCAGCTTTCGACACGGTAGACCACAAACTGTTACTGACTCGGCTTGCTGAAGTAGCCAGAGTCGCAGAAGGCGATTTATCTTGGTTCTCCTCTTTTCTGGAAAACCGATCGCAAACAGTAAAGTTAGGACCTTTTACGTCAGAAAAACGCACAGTAACATGCGGAGTCCCTCAAGGATCGCCTCTGTCACCAGTGCTGTTTAACATCTACCTTCGTCCTCTTTTTGAGATTATCAGCAGCCAAAAACTGCTCTACCACTCATATGCAGATGATACGCAACTGTATTTCCGCATCTGCAACAGACAGGATCACCACCTCAATCTAGAGACATGCCTCTCTTTGATAGAGGACTGGATGACAAAGAGTTATCTTAAACTCAATGGAGTGAAAACAGAACTTCTTCTGTTTCACGCCAAGCGTAGGAATCAACCCTCAACAGCGTGGACCCCCCCGCCTATTCTGGGCAAGCTCATCACCCCTAGCGCCAAAGTCAAAAGCCTAGGGGTCATTTTTGACTCCTCTATGACAATGGACGCACAAATAGGGTCAGTAGTCAGCGGATCTCACCATCTACTGCGCCTACTACGCAGACTCACTCCGTTCATCCCTAAAGAAGATTTAGCGGTCGTGGTGGGAGCAATTGTTAACTCCAGGCTGGATTATGCAAATGCCCTTTACCTCGGCCTCCCCAAGTACCAAATCGCTCGCCTGCAAGTCGTTCAGAATACGGCCGCCAGACTTGTGACTGGGAAAAAAACCTGGGAATCAATCTCACCTTCACTGAGAGCCCTTCATTGGCTGCCAGTTAAAGACAGAATTGCTTTTAAAGCTCTCTGTCTTACGCATAGATGTGTCCATGGGAATGCCCCCCTTTACTTATGCGAATTAATAAAAGCGCATAAGCCCAATCGCGTTTTGCGATCCACAAATCAGAACCTACTCCAGGTTCCGAAAGCCAACTTCAAGTCCAAAGGAGAAAGAAGATTCGCGGTCCAAGGTCCCAGACTATGGAACGCTTTACCAACCAGCATTCGGTTGGAGGAGAACCACCTAGCATTCAGGAAAAAGGTCAAGACTTTTCTCTTTTGATATCAAAGGAGATAGGAACAACAAGCGCCCAGAGGCGATTCAGTTCGCATGTGCCGCGCTATATAAGTTTTCATTCATTCATTCATTCATTGGTGATCAGTGGGAAGAATGCTCCTTACATTGGTGATCAGTGAGAAGAATGTTCCTTACATTGGTGATCAGTGAGAAGAATGACCCTTACATTGGTGATCAGTGGGAAGAATGCCCCTTACATTGGTGATCAGTGGGAAGAATGTCCCTTACATTGGTGATCAGTGGGAAGAATGCTCCTTACATTGGTGATCAGTGAGAAGAATGTCCCTTACATTGGTGATCAGTGAGAAGAATGTTCCTTACATTGATGATCAGTGGGAAGAATGATCCTTACATTGATGATCAGTGGGAAGAATGCTCCTTACATTGGTGATCAGTGGGAAGAATGTCCCTTACATTGGTGATCAGTGGGAAGAATGTTCCTTACATTGGTGATCAGTGGGAAGAATGTCCCTTACATTGGTGATCAGTGGGAAGAATTCCCCTTACATTAGTGATCAGTGAGAAGAATGTCCCTTACATTGGTGATCAGTGGGAAGAAAGTCCCTTACATTGGGGGTCAGTGGGAAGAATGTCCCTTACATTGGTGATCATCAGCGGGAAGAAAGTCCCTTACATTAATGGTCAGTGGGAAGAAAGTCCCCTTACATTGGGGGTCAGTGGAAAGAAAAAAGATAGTCAGATTCATACTGCTGGTTCTGTCAAGTGGCATTGATCCCAAAACTATGCAGGCACCATCGGATAGGAGGTCAGTCAACTACAGACCAAGAAACCCCTAGCAACCTCTAGAGCAGTGGTTCTCAACCTGGGGTTGGGACTTCCTCGGGGGGTTAAATTATAATTTGCCAAGGGTTACCAAATCCTGAGCTGTTCCTGAAGCCAGCTCTCCCAGCCTTTTTGCGGCCACCCAGCAGGGCTGTCTCTGGAGCCTGTGGCCACCCAGCTGGGTTGTTTCTGGAGCCCACAGCTGCCCATTCAGTTCACGACACGGCTGAGGAGCAGAGACTAGAGGTCAGCTGACTGGCAAGGAATGTGAAGTGGGAGGGACTGAAGGAGACCCTATCTCCTGATTTTGGAATAGGTGTCACTGCTACGAGACACCACAAAGTCACAGACACAGTAACACTACCTGTGATTATAGTTTCCATTCTGTCCCCACTACAGTTCTGCAGATGATCTCGATCAAGAGCACCCAAGTTGGCTGATCAGCACTTCCCCCAGCACTGCGACTCATTCCACTCCCCCCCCCCCCCACCATGGAGTAAGAGAAGGAAAAAAATAGAGAATACATGGAAGGGAGAGGGTAAAGAGGGGGAGGAACAAAGAAAAGGGGAGAGAAAGAATAAGAGAAAGAATAGGAAAGACAGCTAGAGAGAGGGATGGGGGAAAAAACAGGAAATTAGATTAGAGAGAGATAAAAGGGAAAGAAAGGAGGACAATGAGAAAGAGTGATACATCCTAAAATGTACCATACTGTACAAGTGGAAGGGACTAAGGGAGTCCTAAATGTCCAGGGGCTAGGGATGCAAATAATAAGGGACGCTACGAAAATAATTTTACTTTTAGGCGTCCCCTCAACTCAAAAATGTTATTAAGGTGTTACGGCTAGGATTGTCCCGATACCGATACTAGTATCTTGTAATCACGCAAATGCTCTCAATGCCTTTACCGATACCTGGGATGTCAGCGGGCGGAGTCTGCAAACGGAGGGCGGGAGGGGCGGAGCAGAGAGCGGAGCGCAGAGCAGAGTGGAGCGGAGAGTCCTCAGGCAAGCTTGCAGCCGCATCATGATCCGATCCATCGGTGACCACAGCCGTCAAATTCGGTAAAGGAAGTGACGCTTTGTGTTGCCGTTACACTGTCCGTGCTTAAAAATCTGCGACGCCCATCTTGGTACACCCTGCACTCGGCCTCAATAAAGCAGCAGCGGACATCTTGTTACACCCAGCCGAGTGCAGGGTGTATTAAGATAGGCGTTGCAGAGGCAGCATAGAAAAATAAATCCTCTTGTGCCTATCTGTCAGTGCTCATTAGTGCTCCCTTATCAGTGTCACCTATTAGTGCCAGCCACCTGTCAGTAACATCTATCACAGCCACCTGTCAGTGCCATCTATCACTGCCATCTATCTGTGCCAGACAGCCGTCAGTGCCCCCTGTCAGTGCCAGCCACCTCTCAGTGCCAGCCATCAGTGCACCCTGTCAGTGGCAACCATCAGTGCCTCCTGTCAGTGCCAGCCACCTGTCAGTGCCACCTGTCAGTGCTCGCCACCTGTCAGTGCCCCCTGTCAGTGCCAACCACCTGTCAGTGCCAGCCATCAGTGCACCCTGTCAGTGCCAGCCATCAGTGCCTCCTGTCAGTGCCCGCCACCTGTTAGTGCCAGCCATCAGTGCCAGCCACCTGTCAGTGCCAGCCATCAGTGCCCACCAACTGTCAGTACTCATCAGTTCTGCATATCAGTGCCACCTAATCCTATCAGTGCTCATCAGTGCTGCTTAATCAGTGCCACCTATCAGTGCTGCATATCAAAAAAATGCTCTAGCAAAGCGCGGTGACGTACAACACGTACAACTGCACTAAAAGGGGGAAATTCCATGCGGATGACGCCAGCCTTGGGGCTGCTTTAGCTGATTCCGTGTTAGTAAGAGACGATTCACACTTTTCAGTCTGTTACAGCGTGATGAATGTGCTTACTCCATTACAAACGATAGTTTTACCAGAACGAGCTCTCCCGTCTCATAACTTGCTTCTGAGCATGCGCGGGTTTTTCACGTCGTTTTAGCCCACACACGGCCATTTTTTACAACCCGAAAAACAACATTGTTTAAAACGTCGTTAAAAAATGCAGCATGTTCGGAAAAAAAAAAATTGTCGTTTTTCAGAACCCTAAAAATGATCTGAAGCCCACACACGATCATTCTAAATAAAAAAAAATGTAAACGTTGTTTTTTTCATCCCGAAAAATGATCGTGTTTACGCAGCATTACATACACAAATAGGACTTTTTAATGGATCAAAATAGAACACAGGACATTTTTGTGACGAAACCTTTAAAACCTGGGAATTACTTTGAATCATGGACTTCGGCCAACTTGTGTAACATCCCGAAGACGCGGAAGACAATAGTGATCAATACATTGTGGCGGTGAGTGGTTACAATAGCAGTCCTGGAAGGGGGTGTGTGAGTCAGGGGTGGAGGCTGAAAACACATGAAGGTCTGGGCTCCCTGTGCTGCTGTCAGAGGGAGGAGGAGAGTGCAGCTCACAGCTAGCACAGAAGCCCACCAGGCAAAGAGGGCAGAGGGGGGAAGCTGCATTGGGGCTGGCTGGCTACAGAATTAAGGTTAGCATTCCAGAGCAGAGTGAAACTGATCAGCTTCAGGCAGAAACAGGAGAGGAGGTGCCTGTGGATTGGGGACTGACTGCACACTGGAGGGAGCTGCCAATGTTTAAAGCACTTTGCTGGAGGTGAGGGAGAAAAAAGTTCTCTAGGAACGACAGAGGGACTCTATAGAAACAAAGTTTGGCGTCGCTCTTCTCTCCGCTCCATCCGTATTGCCTGGACTAAGCTGGAGCCATGCTGAGCAGGGACACTGTATAGCCAGGATTGCAACTCACATGTTCTGTCATTGGAGTTTTAAACTGGTTCAAGGATTCATTTCTGCTGGGACTTTGATTTTCATTTACTGAAGGTAAGTTGAGACCATGGCGGCAAATTTTGCCAATTTTGGGCTACAGACAGTTTTTTGTTTTCAATCGCAAAAGAACCTGAATGGATCTAAACAACCCGTCAACTGCATTCGATATTGAAACTTCGCTATCAAACGTGGCGGCGTTGGTTACTATGAGAAATTCAATTGTTTTTGCGATTGAAAGTGGTTGATATTGAGTGAATAATATCATACACGGATGGCGATGGTAAATCGGCAAGCCATCAGATTGGATCCTTTATCGCTGTAGCGGTAGATGCTCAGTTGGTCACTCCAGGAATTTAGAGGTCTGATCCTGGAAAGTGAGAAAAAGGTTGAGGGAAAAAAATAACTAGCAATTTGATCATTTATACGATTAAAAGTTGCGGTTGCTATTAGGTAAAAAATTGCCGCAAGGATGGCATTGAGTGAAAATTTCTGCAATGGTGGCATTGGTAAATTGGTATTGGGTGAACATTGCTGCAAAGGTGGCATTCGTAAATTAGCATTAGATAAAAAATTGCCGCAAGGGTGGCATTGATAAATCGGCATTGGATGAATATTGCTGCAAAGTTGGCAGTCGTAAATTGTCACTGGGTAAAAGTTGCCGCAAAGGTGGCATTGGTAAATCAGCATTGGGTGAAAACTGCTGCAAAGGTAACATTCGTTAATTGGCATTGGGTAAAAAATTGCCGCAAGGGTGGCATTGGTAAATCGGCATTGGGTGAACATTGCTGCAAAGGTGGCATTCGTAAATCGGCATTGAGTGAACATTGCTGCAAAGGTGGCATTCATAAATTGGCATTGGATAAGAAATTGCCGCAAGGGTAGCATTGGTAAATCGGCATTGGGTGAACATTGCTGCAAAGGTGGCATTCGTAAATTGGCACTGGGTAAAAAGTTGCCGCAAGGGTGGCATTGGTAAATCGGCATTGGGTGAAAATTTCTGCAAAGGTGGCATTCGTAAATTGACATTGGTTAAAAAATTGCCGCAAGGTTGGCATTGGTAAATTGGCATTGCCCAACAAGCCATCAGATTGGAGTCTTTATAGAGATAGATGCTCAATTGGCCACTCCAAGGATTTGGAGATCTAACTCTGGAAAGTGATAAAAAGTTTGGGAAAAAAAAATGTTATTGTCAATTTTATAATTTTTGCAATTAAAAGTGTTTGATATCGGGTGAAAAGTTGCCACAGGGTGGCATTGGTAAGTTGGCATTGGCTAGCAAGCCATCAGATTGGAGCCTTTATCGTTGTAGCGATAGATGCTAAATTGGTCTCCCCAGGGATTTGGTGATCTAATCCTGGAAAGTTTTGTACCTGGAAAGTATTTTGGCCATAGATGTGCTTTGTAATAAAACTCGTGTTTTGGAATGACCCCCATCCTAGAGATCTGTGTTTAGTCATCTTTGCTTTTAAAGTGAGGAAAATGTTGGAAATTAAAAATGTTAATTATCAATCTGATGTTCACTTACTCTTTTTAAAGATAAGTTGAGCAGAGGCCATACATGGGACAATTGTTGGGTAATTTGAATCATTTTTAATTGCAAAAGAACCAAACGGATCAACATAACCTTCAGTGCTTCACTATTGCGTTGGGTACTATGTGCAATTTGATCATTTCTGCCATTAAATGTGGTTGATATTTGGTAAAATTTGCTGAAAACCGGTATTGGCAAATTGGCAAAAAATCTGGTTTGAGACGTTATCATTGCTGTGACACAAGTTCAGTTGGTCATGCTTTGGAGACATGATCCTGGAAAGTTTTGTTCCTGGAAGAATTTTGGTCATTGATGTTTTTCTGTAATAAAATCCTTGTGTTCTGGGATGCCACCATCCCGAAGAGCTGTGTATAGTCATCTTGACGTTTAAGGTGAGAAAAAGTTTGGAAAAACGTCTTACTACCAGTTTAATAACTATGGTGGGATGCCACTATCCCGAGGAGCTTTGTATAGTCATCTTGATGTTCATTGTGAGAAAAAGTTTGGAATAAAGTTTTACTACCTGTTTAATTACTACAGTGGAATGCCACCATCCCGAAGAGCTGTGTATAGTCACCTTGACGTTTAAGGTGAGAAAAAGTTTGGAAAAATTGTTTTTCTACCAGTTTAATAACTGCGGTGGGATGCCACCACCCCGAGGAGCTTTGTATAGTCACCTTGACGTTTAAGGTGAGAAAAAGTTTGGAAAAAAGTTTTACTGATAGTTTAATAGCTACAGTAGAATGCCACCATCCCGAAGAGCTGTGTATAGTCACCTTGACGTTTAAGGTGAGAAAAAGTTTGGAAAAAACGTTTTTCTACCAGTTTAATAACTACGGTGGAATGCCACCATCCCGAAGAGCTGTGTATAGTCACCTTGATGTTTAAGGTGAGAAAAAGTTTGGAAAATAGTTTTACTACCAGTTTAATAACTACGGTGGGATGCCCTATCCCGGGGATCTTTGTATACTCATTTCGACATTTAATGTGAGAAAAAGTTACGAAAAAAGTTTTACTACAACTTTAATAACTATGGTGAAATGCCACCATCCCGAAGAGCTGTGTATAGTCATTTTGACATTTAAGGTGAGAAAAAGTTTGGAAAAAAGTTTTACTGATAGTTTAATAGCTACGGTGGGATGCCACCTTCCCGAAGAGCTGTGTATCGTCACCTTGACGTTTAAGGTGACAAAAAGTTTGGAAAAAAGGTTTAATAACTACGGTGGGATGCCACTATCCCAAAGAGCTGTGTATAGTCACCTGGACGTTTAGGGTGAGAAAAAAATTGAAAAATTGTTTTACTACCAGTTTAATAACTACGGTGGAATGCCACCATCCCAGGGGAACTTTGAAGAGTCATGTTGGCTTTTAAGTTGAGATAAAGTTTGGAAACCTTAACAACTACGATGGGATCTTGGGGTTGGTAGTAAGTTGGGTTCAACAGCGAAACGTTACTGGACTTTTTAGCTAAGGTGCCACCTGTACTGGTGAAATATGATTGGTTGTTCTGGGTGATTGAATACATTATTAAGATAAATTATATTAAGTGCATAACATATGTAGAAATTAAATATGTAATAGGCAACAGCAACGTGCCAAGAGCCACCATCGTCAGATGTCAAGCTTTCATCAGTTAATACCAGTAAGCAGGTGATTGCTATGGGTTGTTGCCCTTTGCTATATGAATAAAGTCCAATTTCTATTAGTTCCATTGATAAATCATCCCATTACTGGCTATATTGCTTGTGCGGTCAGGTGAGAGCTCTTTATTAGGCGGGTAAATAAATCCTGCTGCTTAGTGGTGGGGGCTTCAATGGTGGGACAATGCACTGCAGGAGTTAGGTTACCACTATTGAGTGACCGCGAGTATTAAGTGAATTCCTTGCGTCCTCTTTTGTGCTTTCTAGGACAGTCCTACATATGCTGATGAGTTAGTGAAAAGTTCATCGCTGCCTCTGAAAACTGTGATAGCAGGAGACGACTTTGGTTGTTGTGGTAACCTTACGCAGTAAGTGGGTCTGCTCCTTTGGTCCTATGATATATTACTATCACATGCAGGTGTGTCTGCATTTCCATGTGTTTTTGATTTATTTTTGATGCGTTTTTCATATTTTATTAATTTATGGTATTTATACAGCGCCATCAATTTATGCAGCTCTTTACATATATATTATCAGTCTTTTACCGTGTTTCCCCCCAAAATAAGTACAGGTCTTATATTAATTTTGGCAACAAAAGACACAATAGGGCTTATTTTAGGGGTAGGTCTTACCATATAATGTGCTCTCTTCTCCCCCCCCCTGCCTGACAGGAATCTCCAGTGTGAACTGAGTTAAAGTGGATGTAAAGCCACCCTCATTATTTCTAAACTACTGCCATCGTGCTGATCTATAAGGATATAGATGCCTCCTGCATGTATCCTTACCTGTCTAATGTGTCCCCTCTGTCTGTTAAAAGACCTGAAAAACTTCAGATTCTGTAGATGGATCTGTTGTCTGGAGCTCTGTGGGTGGAGTCGTGATGTCAGTAGTCTCCCCGCCCTCCTCTACACTCCCCTTACACTAAAATCTGCTATGTCCACTAACATCCAGTCAAAATCCAGAAAAGTAACCACATGACTTCAGAAAAGGAGTGGGGGTGGAAATTAAAAAATAATGCCTGTCTCAGGATAGTGCATGAGATATGTAAATAACCTGTCACTCACAGCAAGGGGGCGGAACGGACTAAGGTTTTACTCTGTAAGTCCGTTTTATTTCACTGAACAATAAAAGAGGATTTCTCAGATCTGGATTAACTCTGTGTGGCAAGACTGGGCACAGATGGTAGGAAATCTTATACATTGTGACAGCAAAGAAAACATATTTTTTTTCGGGTTTACATCCACTTGTAAAATCCTATAATCCACTCTATTACAGTATTATATAATGTACAATGTGTTTCTGTAATATAATTGTGCCAAATACCTTCGTTATAGCGCCGCTCTGCACTTCTGCGACCCGCACAGCTCTCTTCCCCGCATTTATATTACAGAAACACACACATTGTATATTATATACTACTGCAATAGAGTGGATTATAGGATTTTGCAGGCATTTTAAACTAGGACTTATTTTCAGGGTAGGGCTTATATTGCGGCCCTCCTGGAAAATAGCGCTATGTCTTATTTATGAGGAAACACGATATGTATTTGCATGCGTTTTTGGCCCCCGTTCAAACCTGATTTGAAGTTTCACCAGAAAAGTTTCAGTGGTCGATTTCTTTTTTATTCAGTGGTGCTCATTCATACCTGAGTGCAGTGCTGCATGAAACGCGTTGTTCGTAATACCTAATGCACGTTTTTGGAGCAATTTCTTGCCTGGCAACTAGCTTTTCATTGGCTACAAATTAGAGATGCACCGGTATAATAATTTTTTTATCGGCGAGTACGAGTGCCGAGACTTTCAGTCAAGTACTTGTTGATATTTTGCGGTGCAATTTGCATCCGTACATAACGAATCCCAAAGTATCAGTATTGGGAGCATTTTCACGAGTACCAGTATTCAAAGCCTGAAACATGTAAAAAAAACATCCATACAAATGCATAAACAATGCAAACCGCACATTTTTTGACAACTTAGACTTAAATGGGAGCATATAAAAAAAAGCATTAAAAAACAAAAACAAAAAAAAAAACAAGCCTAGCTTAAGAGTTGTTAGATAAAGAAGAACTCCAGGAATGCTGGAACTAGATCCAGGGAGGTGAATGTAAATGGGTGTTGACACCCATAGATATAAAGAGTTACTCTGCTGACACTCCTAGATATAAGGAGGGACTCTGCTGACACTCCTAGATATAAGGAGGGACTCTGCTGACACTCATAGATATAAGGAGGGACTCTGCTGACACTCCTAGATATAAGGAGGGACTCTGCTGACACTCCTTGATATAAAGAGTTACTCTGCTGACACTCCTAGATATAAGGAGGGACTCTGCTGACACTCCTAGATATAAGGAGGGACTCTGCTGACACTCCTAGATATAAGGAGGGACTCTGCTGACACTCCTAGATATAAGGAGGGACTCTGCTGAAACTCGTTGATATAAGGAGGGACTCTGCTGACACTCCTAGATATAAAGAGTTACTCTGCTGACACTCCTAGATATAAGTAGGGACTCTGCTGACACTCCTAGATATAAGGAGGGACTCTGCTGAAACTCGTTGATATAAGGAGGGACTCTGCTGACACTCCTAGATATAAAGAGTTACTCTGCTGACACTCCTAGATATAAAGAGTTACTCTGCTGACACTCCTAGATATAAGGAGGGACTCTGCTGACACTCCTAGATATAAGGAGGGACTCTGCTGACACTCCTAGATATAAGGAGGGACTCTGCTGACACTCCTAGATATAAGGAGGGACTCTGCTGACACTCCTAGATATAAGGAGGGACTCTGCTGAAACTCGTTGATATAAGGAGGGACTCTGCTGACACTCCTAGATATAAAGAGTTACTCTGCTGACACTCTTAGATATAAAGAGTTACTCTGCTGACACTCCTAGATATAAAGAGGGACTCTGCTGACACTCCTATATATAAAGAGGGACTCTGCTGACACTCCTAGATATAAAGAGGGACTCTGCTGACACTCCTAGATATAAAGAGCTACTCTGCTGACACTCCTAGATATAAAGAGGGACTCTGCTGACACTCCTAGATATAAAGAGGGACTCTGCTGACACTCCTAGATATAAAGAGCTACTCTGCTGACACTCCTAGATATAAAGAGGGACTCTGCTGACACTCCTGAATGTGAGGGACTCTGCTGACACTCCTAGATATAAAGAGGGACTCTGCTGACACTCCTAGATATAAAGAGGGACTCTGCTGACACTCCTGAATGTAAGGAGGAACTCTGCTGACACTCCTAGATATAAAGAGGGACTCTGCTGACACTCCTAGATATAAAGAGGGACTCTGCTGACACTCCTTGATATAAAGAGGGACTCTGCTGACACGCCTTGATATAAAGAGGGACTCTGCTGACACTCCTAGATATAAGGAGGGACTCTGCTGACACTCCTAGATATAAAGAGAGACTCTGCTGACACTCCTTGATATAAAGAGGGACTCTTCTGACACTCCTAGATATAAGGAGGGACTCTGCTGACACTCCTAGATATAAGGAGGGACTCTGCTGACACTCCTAGATATAAGGAGGGACTCTGCTGACACTCATAGATATAAGGAGGGACTCTGCTGACACTCCTAGATATAAGGAGGGACTCTGCTGACACTCCTTGATATAAAGAGTTACTCTGCTGACACTCCTAGATATAAGGAGGGACTCTGCTGACACTCCTAGATATAAGGAGGGACTCTGCTGACACTCCTAGATATAAGGAGGGACTCTGCTGACACTCATAGATATAAGGAGGGACTCTGCTGACACTCATAGATATAAGGAGGGACTCTGCTGACACTCCTAGATATAAGGAGGGACTCTGCTGACACTCCTAGATATAAGGAGGGACTCTGCTGACACTCCTAGATATAAGGAGGGACTCTGCTGACACTCCTAGATATAAGGAGGGACTCTGCTGAAACTCGTTGATATAAGGAGGGACTCTGCTGACACTCCTAGATATAAAGAGTTACTCTGCTGACACTCCTAGATATAAGTAGGGACTCTGCTGACACTCCTAGATATAAGGAGGGACTCTGCTGAAACTCGTTGATATAAGGAGGGACTCTGCTGACACTCCTAGATATAAAGAGTTACTCTGCTGACACTCCTAGATATAAAGAGTTACTCTGCTGACACTCCTAGATATAAGGAGGGACTCTGCTGACACTCCTAGATATAAGGAGGGACTCTGCTGACACTCCTAGATATAAGGAGGGACTCTGCTGACACTCCTAGATATAAGGAGGGACTCTGCTGACACTCCTAGATATAAGGAGGGACTCTGCTGAAACTCGTTGATATAAGGAGGGACTCTGCTGACACTCCTAGATATAAAGAGTTACTCTGCTGACACTCTTAGATATAAAGAGTTACTCTGCTGACACTCCTAGATATAAAGAGGGACTCTGCTGACACTCCTATATATAAAGAGGGACTCTGCTGACACTCCTAGATATAAAGAGGGACTCTGCTGACACTCCTAGATATAAAGAGCTACTCTGCTGACACTCCTAGATATAAAGAGGGACTCTGCTGACACTCCTAGATATAAAGAGGGACTCTGCTGACACTCCTAGATATAAAGAGCTACTCTGCTGACACTCCTAGATATAAAGAGGGACTCTGCTGACACTCCTGAATGTGAGGGACTCTGCTGACACTCCTAGATATAAAGAGGGACTCTGCTGACACTCCTAGATATAAAGAGGGACTCTGCTGACACTCCTGAATGTAAGGAGGAACTCTGCTGACACTCCTAGATATAAAGAGGGACTCTGCTGACACTCCTAGATATAAAGAGGGACTCTGCTGACACTCCTTGATATAAAGAGGGACTCTGCTGACACGCCTTGATATAAAGAGGGACTCTGCTGACACTCCTAGATATAAGGAGGGACTCTGCTGACACTCCTAGATATAAAGAGAGACTCTGCTGACACTCCTTGATATAAAGAGGGACTCTTCTGACACTCCTAGATATAAGGAGGGACTCTGCTGACACTCCTAGATATAAAGAGGGACTCTGCTGACAATCCTAGATATAAAGAGGGACTCTGCTGACACTCCTGAATGTAAGGAGGAACTCTGCTGACACTCCTAGATATAAAGAGGGACTCTGCTGACACTCCTAGATATAAAGAGGGACTCTGCTGACACTCCTTGATATAAAGAGGGACTCTGCTGACACGCCTTGATATAAAGAGGGACTCTGCTGACACTCCTAGATATAAGGAGGGACTCTGCTGACACTCCTAGATATAAAGAGAGACTCTGCTGACACTCCTTGATATAAAGAGGGACTCTTCTGACACTCCTAGATATAAGGAGGGACTCTGCTGACACTCCTAGATATAAAGAGGGACTCTGCTGACACTCCTAGATATAAGGAGGGACTCTGCAGACACTCCTAGATATAAAGAGGGACTCTGCTGACACTCTTCGATATAAAGAGGGACTCTGTTGACACTCCTAGATATAAGGAGAGACTCTGCTGACACTCCTAGATATAAGGAGAGACTCTGCTGAATCTGCCAGACAATCCCAAACTAGCGCCCCCTACCATTTTCACTGATATTTAAGTTAGCATTGTCTATACTTTCATGGATGTAAGTAGGAACTCTGCTGTCTATTCTAGATAAAAGTAGAGCATCTGCTGGAAATTCTAGATGTAAGGAGGGACTCTGCCGGCAATTCTAGATAAAAGTAGGGACCCTGCTGGCAATTCTATATGTAAGGAGGGACTCTGCTGGCAATTGTAGATAAAAGTAGGGACTCTGCTGGCAATTCTATATGTAAGGAGGGACTCTCCTGGCACTCCTACGTGTAAGAAGGGACTCTCCTGGCACTCCTACGTGTAAGAAGGGACTCTGCTGACAATTGTAGATAAAAGTAGGGACTCTGCTGGCAATTGTAGAAAAAGTAGAGACTCTGCTGGCAATTGTAGATACAAGTATGGACTCTGCTGGCAATTCTATATGTAAGGAGGGACTTTGCTGGCACTTCTACGTGTAAGAAGGGACTCTGCTGGCAATTGTAGATAAAAGTAGGGACTCTTCTGGCAATTCTATATGTAAGGAGGGACTCTGCTGGCAATTCTATATGTAAGGAGGGACTCTGCTGGCACTCCTAGATGTAAGGAGGGACTCTGCTGGCAATTCAAGTTAAAAGTAGGGACACTGCTGGCAATTCTAGATAAAAGTAGGAACTCTGCTGACAATTCTAGATAAAAGTAGGGACTATGCTGGCATTCCTAGATGTAAGGAGGGACTCTGCTGGCAATTCTAGATAAAAGTAGGGACTATGCTGGCATTCCTAGATGTAAGGAGGGACTCTGCTGGCAATTCTAGATAAAAGTAGGGACTCTGCTGGCACTCCTAGATGTAAGGAGGGACTCTGCTGGCAATTCTAGATAAAAGTAGGGACTCTGCTGGCACTCCTAGATGTAAGGAGGGACTCATGGATGAAACATGTAGCCAACATATAGCTTTCATGTTACTTGTGTTACTGGTGAAGGATCCTAGACTTTTGAGACCATCTCTGGGTAAGTCCTGACTCAGATCTAGCTTGGAAGTGGGCAATGGAAGGTAAGTACCAACTGCAGAAGGGGATCAGCCAGTCTATTGGCTCACCCTATTAGGGCACAGGGCAGATCTATGGATAATATTCCACAAAGAGCGATTTATTCCCCCACTTGAGTTAATGTAAATAGAGGCGGCGGTGCGATTATGTAGGCTGAGCTCAGTAAGTACTTGATGTCTCATCCGATAAGGATTTCAGCTGTTAAACTGTAGAAAAGATAAGAATCTCGATCCTCCAGAATTCCGAGATCGAAGACGGACCCTGAGAATCATCAATCGCATTCATCCGAAGGAAGGCTGTACAATAAGGGGATCTATATGGGAGGAGGTGATCTCCATAGCACTCTATTCCATATATTCTCATAGGCGGCGTAAAATAAAAAGGAGAGATCTGATTGGTTGATGAAGACGCTTTCTTACCTTTAGATTTTATTATCCCCTGAGACATGATTGTAGGAGTGCAGCCAGTGACAGGGGGGGCTCATTGCTGTTATTAGGCCCCCCAGATGTTTCATGTCGGTGATCGGGTGACAGCTGACAGTATAATGAGAACAAGCTAAACTTGTGTTCTGCTGGGAACCGCTTGGACACGCGGGATTCTGTCACCACCATTCACAAAACAAGTCAATTAATAAAATCGAGCAGGAAATCGTCTACTTTATCCAAGAATCATAATGTCTTAAAGTTCATTTAAAGGGGTTGTAAACCCATAAAACGAAAAATGAACAAAGCATATCCCTTTACAGTGTGTACTTGCCTCAATCCAAAGCACAGAGTGTGGTTCCAATCTGATCTCTCCTCTCTCTGCTATCTGCATGAGTCACTTCTGACAGTTTAACTGGACTCCTAGCAATCCTGGGAGACGGCTCCGCCCCCCTCCAGCACACAGAAGGTGATTGATGGCCTCGGTTGTGCATATTTTTCTATGTGCAGAGGGGGGTGTGTCCATTCCCACCTCTCAGGACTCAGATTACACTTGGCAGTCTGCTTTATGCTGTGCAGTGTGTAACATCAGATCCCCACCCCCTGCCTTCCAGAGCTGATAAATAGCCTTTAATCTGTGTTTTAGGAGGCTGTAGATGAGTAATGGCTGCAGGGTGCGCAGCGGGTGATGGCGACAGGCAGTGAGCGGTGTCCAGTGTCCTCCATCTTCCCCGACGTCTTCTCCTGCCGGCTCCTCCTCTTGTCCTCTGCTGTGATTGGACGCCTGATAGGTGTTCAATCACAGCGCCTGTTGTTTAAGCCAATCAGATGCTGATAAATAGCCTTTGATCTGTGTTTTAGGAGGCTGTAGAGGAGTGATAGCAGCAGATAAACAGGTACAACTTTTGTAGGTTTGGAAATGTTCCTGTTTTTTGGGATGCACCCGATTAGAGCCATAGGTTCTTATAGGCGTCCAAAAATGTGAGAAGCAGGCGCAGCGCTGTGCGTTCGCTTCTCACTCAGCTGTATGTAGGGAAAGCAAAGGAATTTGCTTTACTAACATTGAACCGCCTCTCAGCCTATGGCTCTAATCATCCAAAAAAAAAAACATTTCCAAAGCTCCAAAAGTTGTACCTGTTTATTTGCAGCTATTACTCCTCTACAGCCTCCTAAAACACAGATCAAAGGCTATTTATCACCATCTGAGTGGCTAAAAAGACAGGCACTGTGATTGGACGCCTATCAGGCTGCGTTTGATGGACACAGTGGCTACGTTTGATGGCACAGTGGCAGCGTTTGATGGCACAGTGGCAGCGTTTGATGGCACAGTGGCAGCGTTTGATGGCACAGTGGCAGCGTTTGATGGCACAGTGGCTGCATTTGATGGCACAGTGGCAGCGTTTGATGGACACAGTGGCAGCGTTTGATGGGCACATTGGCTGCGTTTGATGGACACAGTGGCTGCGTTTGATGGGCACAGTGGCTGCATTTGATGGCACAGTGGCAGCGTTTGATGGTACAGTGGCTGCATTTGATGGCACAGTGGCAGCGTTTGATGGGCACATTGGCTGCGTTTGATGGACACAGTGGCAGCGTTTGATGGGCACATTGGCTGCGTTTGATGGACACAGTGGCTGCGTTTGATGGGCACAGTGGCTGCGTTTGATGGCACAGTGGCAGCGCTTGATGGGCACATTGGCTGCGTTTGATGGACACAGTGGCAGCATTTGATTGACACAGTGGCTGCGTTTGATGGACACATTGGCTGCGTTTGATGGGCACAGTGGCTGCGTTTGATGGCACAGTGACAGCGTTTGATGGCACAGTGGCAGCGTTTGATGGCACAGTGGCTGCGTTTGGTGGCACAGTGGCTGCGTTTGATGGCACAGTGGTTGCGTTAGATGGCACAATGGCTGCAATTGATGGTTATATTCAGAATTTTTCAGTTTGTTTGCACCCCCCCCCCCCCCCCGCCCCCCCAAAAAAAAAAAATTGGAGCACCAGCCACCTCGGGAGAGCACGGGGGGAGCTGGAAACTGGAAGTTCAGTGATGTTGGACATCTTGGGTGTGGAAACGGGATGATGTCAGTAGTTAGGGCATGGCTATGTATTTTAGGGCTTTGCCCCTTTCTCAAGCCTCAGGCTTTTTGCAACAAACTGTGCATTGCCTGGTAACGTTTCCCTGGCAAACACTGAAATGTTACACAGCACCTTCCAAGCACCACTCTGTTAAGCTGGGCCAGAAACTGAAAGTTCAGGGATGTTGGACATCTTGGGTGTGGAAACTGGATGACGCCAGCAGTTAGGTCATGGTTACGTGTTTCAGGCTTTTCCCACTTTCTCAAGCATGAGTCTTCCTGCAACACACTGTGCATTGCCTGGCAATGGTTCCCTGGCAAACTCTGCAATCTTATACACAGCATGTTCCAGGCTCTGCACTGTTAATAAGCAGTTGGGGGTGTGGATGCCAGTGGAACCAGGGTGGTATGCGCCGCTTGCCCAGTAACTGGAAGTTCTGGGAAGTTGGACATCTTGGGTGTGGAAACTGCAGTTAGGTCATGGCTACGTGTTTCAGGGTTTTGCCCCTTTCTCAAGCATGAGGCTTACCGCAACACACTGTGCATTGCTTGGGTAAATCTGCAATTTTACACAACACCCTCCAGGCGCCACTCAGTTAAGAAGCAGATGAGTGTGTGAACGTCAGTGGAATCAGTGTGGAATGCACCACTGGACCAGAAACTGGAAGTTCTGGGATGTTGGACACTGGATGACGTCAGCAGTTAGGGCATGGCTAGGAGTTTCGGTGGTTTTGCCCCTTTCTCAAACATGAGTCTTTCTACAACTCACTGTGGATTGCCTGGCAATGCTTCCCTGGCAAACTTTGCAATGTTTTATAGACTCAAGTCCCTGAGTCTAGTGGGAGTGGGAGAAATAGTACCCCATCTACAGGCTCCACAATGTTAAGAAATAAAAACTTGACAGAACGCTTTCCCAATTTATCCGAAACTGGAAAAAAAAAGGTTTTCCCTAGACATATATGGCCAGATTTAGGTAGGAGAGCGTATCTTTGACAGGTAAGTGCTGTATTCACAAAGCACTTGCTCCGCAAGTTACGGCGGCGTCGAGTAAATTGGCCGGCGTAAGCCCACGGAATTCAAAGTAGGAAGGAGGTGGGCGTCATCTATGGAAATGAGCTGTGACCCCATGTAAATGAAGCGCCGATCGTACGGCGCATGCGCCGTCCCTGGACGTATCCCAGTGCGCATGCTCAAAATCACGTCGCAAATAGTCAATGCTTTCGACGTGAACGTAACCTACGCTTAGCCCCTTTCTGAATCGGCTTACGCAAACGACGTAAACGGCGTGAAATTCAACGGCTGTTCCGACGTCCATATTTAACATTGGCTGCGCCATCTTTTTGGTGGTTTATCTTTACGCCTGAAAAACTCCTTACGTAAACGGCGTAGCTTACTGCGACGGGCGTAGGTACGCTCGTGAATAGGCGTAGCTAGCTAAATTACATATTCTAGGCGTAAATCCCTTAGCGGCCAGCGTAAATATGCAGCTAAGATACGACCGGCGTAGGAGACTTAGGCCGGTCGTATCTTAGCAACAGTTAAGCGTATCTCAGTTTGAGAATACGCTTAAAGATACGACGGCGCGGATTCGGACTTACGACGGCGTATCTACTGATACGCCGTCGTAAGTCTTTCTGAATCTGGCTAATAGCATTTTAGTTGGATTGCTTTATACTCTTCATGCTAAAAGATTCGATATTTTGCTGGAGCGGTACTGGGACTTCTTGTTCCTTGATCCTAGCCTGAGGACGGTTTCTCTCCCTGCCTGATAGATGGGGAAGTCTACAATAAGCAAGACCAAGAATACCTGACCTCCACATTCACCTTTCTAAGCAATCGGTGTTCCCAGAACAACAAATTACTAGCAAATATTTTTTAAGAGGGTTGAATTAAAACATTCTTGGATGAAATGCAGACGCCCCCCCCCCCCCCCCCCCCCGGCCATGTAGACTGTGTACTCTGTATGCATCTCAGGACACTCAGTAATTGACCAGAACAAAAGGGGGAATTCCAGGTTGGAACATGTTTCAATCAATTTAGTATTGGCAAAACTACAACTTCCATCATAGCTCCCAACTGTCCCTAATTTGGAGCAATGTCCCTCTGTCCCTCATTCCTCCTCAATTGTCTCTCATTTTGATCTGATCTATATAGATGTACCGTATATACTCAACTATAAGACAACCCGCATATAAGCCGAGGCACCTAATTTTACCGCAAAAAACTGGGAAAATGTATTGACTCGAATATAAGCCTAGGGCAGGGGTCTGCAAACGTTCTAAATAAAGGGCCAGTTTACTGTCCTTCAGACATTAGAGGGGCCGGCCTGTGGCCATTGAAGTTAGACATTTCCCTGGCATTAGTGGGAGTAAACAATGCCCCATCTTTTGTTTCAGTGACAGGAATTGTTCTCCATCATTGGTGTCATCAGGAGGACTTGTGCCCCTTCATTGGTGTTAGTTGGAGGAATTTTGCCCCATTGTTGGTGTTAGAGAATGAAATATTGCCCCAAGGGCCAGATAAAAGCAAGCAAAGAGCCGCATCTGGGCCCCGGGCCACAGTTTAGACACAACCTGCCTAGGGTGTCCATCTGCATGCCTCACTGTACCTCACTTTGCCCCACTGTGTCCATGTGCATGCCTCACTGTGTCCATGCCTCACTGTGTCCATGCCTCACGGTGTCCATGCCTCACTGTGTCCATGCCTCAATGTGTCCATGCCTCACTGTGTCCATGCCTCAATGTGTCCATGCCTCACTGTGTCCATGCCTCACCGTGTCTATGCCTCAATGTGTCCATGCCTCACCGTGTCCATGCCTCACCGTGTCCATGCCTCACTGTGTCCATGCCTCACTGTGTCCATGCCTCACTGTGTCCATGCCTCACTGTGTCCATGCCTCACCGTGTCCATGCCTCACCGTGTCCATGCCTCACCGTGTCCATGCCTCACTGTGTCCATGCCTCACCGTGTCCATGCCTCACCGTGTCCATGCCTCACCGTGTCCATGCCTCACTGTGTCCATGCCTCACTGTGTCCATGCCTCACTGTGTCCATGCCTCACTGTGTCCATGACTAGACTGACGTTTAACATCAGAGTCTATGGAAGGGGTGCTTGTAGAGGAGAAATGGGGCTACATGTATGCTAAGTTCAGAGGTCCAAGGGACCTACGGCCGGCCGCTACCAGGTCCCCAAACTCCGGGAGATCAGGCGCAAAAAGGTGACTCGAATATAAGCCGAGGGGGCATTACCCTATCATTGGTGGAAAATGGAAGGAATATTACCCCAGCATTGGTGTCACTGGGAATAGTGTCCCATCATTGGTGTCAGTGGGAGGAATAATTTCCCATTGTTGGTGTCATTGATAGGAATACTGCCCCATCATTGGTGTCAGTGGTAAGAATAGTACCTAGTGTCAGTGGGAGAAATAGTACCCCGTCATTAAGGTCAGTGGAAGGAATAGCAACCCATTATTGGTGTAGGAGGAAGGAACCCCATCATTGGTGTCAGTGGAAAGAATACTACCCCATCATTGGTGTCGGTGGAAAGAATAGTGCCCCATTGTTGGTGTCAGTGAAAGAAGCAGTGCTCTATCATTGGTGTCAGTGTGAAAAATAGCACCCTATTATTGGTGTCAGTGGAAGAATTAGTACTCCATCACTAGTTTCAGTGGAAGGAATACTACCCCATCCCTCGTGTCAGTGGAAGAAATAGAACCCCATCATTGGTATCTGTGGAAAGAATAGTACCTCATTATTGGTGTCAGTGGAAGAAATAGTACTGCATCACTGGTATCAGTGGAAAGAATATTACCCCATTATTGGTGTCAGTGGAAGAAATAATACTACATCACTGGTATCAGTGGAAAGAATAGTACCCCCTTATTGGTGTCAGTGGAATGGATACTACCCCTCCACTGGTGTCGGTGGAAAGAATAGTGCCCCATCATTGGTGTCAGTGGAAGGAATAGTGCCCCATTGTTGATGTCAGTGGAAGGCGTAGTGCTCTATCATTGGTGTCAGTGGGAAGAATATTGTCCCATCGTGTGTGTCAGTGGGAGAAATAGTGACCCATCATTGGTGTCAGTGGAAAGAATAGTAGTGCCTCATTATTGGTGTCAGCGGAAGAAATAGTACCCAATCACTAGTGTCAGTGGAAGTAATTCTACCTCATCACTGGTGTCAGTGAGAGGAATAGTACCCCATTATTGTTGTCAGCAGAAGGAATCGTGCCCCATCACTGGTGTCAGTGGAAAGAATAGTTCTCCATTATTTGTGTCAGTGGATGGAATACTACCCAATCATTGGTCCCAGTGGAAGGAATAGCGCCCTATCATTGGTTTCAGTTGGAGGAATAGTTCCTCATATCAATGGGAGTAACAGAGCCTATATTGTGACACCTATGCAGGAATGAATGATTGATGCCTATCTTCCTCAGTCAGTGATCCGATGACTGGAGACTTGTAGGTGAGCTTATGCTGACTCCTTGCCTTCCCTGAGGGCTCAGTCACTGGTATGATTGTCATCTCTTCGGCTGCTGCAGTTATTTATTTCCTTCTGCCTCAGGTATCAAAATATAGGAATTCTCTGATGTCTCCTGTACAGACTCTGCATTCCTCTCCGGTAACTGGGCCCTCGTAGGGTTGAGCCCTCCTCATATATACTTTGTATAGGGGGGAGGAACAGGTGTGTCTGCTGAGATTCAATTAATATGCTATACTAGAAATGTATAGGCCCCATTCAAACTTGAGTGTGAACGTTTTTTTATGTGATTTTGAACCTTTTTTTTTCCTTGTGAACGTGCATTTTCATGTGTTTTCCAACTTGAGCTATTTTTGTTTTGGCAGTATCATCTGTAAAATCATATGTTGTCATCATCCTTGTACCTGCGTCCTGGTTTTTCTCCTTAACCACTTGCCCTCCGAAAAATTCACCCCCTTCAGACCAGGACATTTTTTGCGATAGGGCACTGTGTTACTTTGAATGAATGAATGAATAAAAAAACTTATAGCATATAACACATATAGCGCAGCACATGCAAACTGAATCGCCTCTGGGCGCTTGTTGTTCCTGTTCCTGTCTCCTTTGATATCAAAAGAGATGTGTCTTGATCTTTCTCCTAAAAGCTAGGTGATTTTCCTCCAACCGAATGCTGGCTGGTAAAGCGTTCCATAGTCTGGGACCTTGAACCGCAAATCTTCGCTCTCCTTTGGCCTTGTAGTTGGCTTTCGGAACCTGGAGCAGGTTCTGATTGGTGGATCGCAAAACACGATTGGGGTTATGAGCTTTTATTTTTTCGCATAGATATTGGGGTGCCTTCCCATGGACACATCTATGCGTTAGACAGAGTGCTTTGAAAGCAATTCTGTCTTTGACTGGTAACCAGTGAAGGGATCTCAGTGAAGGTGAGATGGATTCCCAGGGTTTTTTCCCAGTCACAAGTCTGGCGGCCGTATTCTGAACGACTTGCAGACGAGCGATTTGGTACTTGGGGAGTCCGAGGTAAAGGGCATTTGCATAATCCAGTCTGGAGTTAACAATTGCTCCCACCACGACTGCTAAATCTTCTTTGGGGATGAACGGAGTAAGTCTGCGTAGTAGGCGCAGCAGATGGTGGGATCCGCTGACTACTGACCCTATTTGTGCGTCCATTGTCATAAAGGAGTCAAAAATGACCCCAAGACTTTTGACTTTGGCGCTAGGGGTGATAATTTTGCCTAGAATAGGCGGGGGTGTCCATGCTGTTGAAGGTTGATTCCTGCGCTTGGCGTGAAACAGGAGAAGTTCTGTTTTCGCTCCGTTGAGTTTAAGATAACTCTGACTTTAACCGACAATTGCCTGTGAACAGCAATTTTCAAGTTTTGCCACAGATTCTCAATTGGATTTAGGTCTGGACTTAGACTGGGCCATTCTAACACATGAATATGCTTTGATCTAAACTATTCCATTGTAGCTTTGGCTGTATGTTTAGGGTCGTTGTTCTGCTGGTGAAGGTAACCCTCCACCCCAGTCTCAAGTCTTTTGCAGACTCTTATGCCTCGTACATATGTTTTTTCAGATGGGAAAACTTTTTTTTGGGAATCCCGGCCGTGTGTAATCTTCATTGCATTTTTTTAGACGGGAAAACTGCTGGACAAAAAAAGAGAGCAGGATCTCTTTTTTTCCTGTCAGGAAAAATCCTGGCGGGAAAAACGTTCGTCCGTATGTAAAAGAACGCACATGCTCAGAATCAAGTATGAGACAGGAGCGCTCTTTCTGGCAAAACTCGCGTTCGTAATGTAGATGGCACATTCATCATGAGGCAAAACGCTGAAAAGCGTGAATCGTCTCTCACCAAACTTTTACTAACACAAGGATCAGCAAAACCAGCCCAAAGGGTGGCGCCATTGGAATGGAACTTCCCCTTTATAGTGCCGTTGTACGTATTTGTCTGAGCGTGTGTATGCAAGGCAGGCTGAGAGGAATTCTGTTGGGAAACCGTAGTTTTTTTATCCGTCGTGTGTACGTGGCATAACAGGTTTTCTTCTAAGATTGCCCTGTATTTAGCTGCATCCATCTTCCCATCAACTCTGACCAGCTTCCCTGTCCCTGCTGAAGGAAAGCATCCCCACAACATGATGCTGCCACCACCATGTTTCACGGTGGGGATGGTGTGTTCAGGGTGATGTGCAGTGTTAGTTTTCCGCCACACATAGCATTTTGGTTTTAGGCCAAAAAGTTAAGTTTGCTGTGTCCCCTCCCCCACATGGCTTCTCACAAACTGCAAACAGGACTTCTTATGGATTTCTTTCATCAATGTCTTTCTTCTTGCCACTCTTCCATAAAGGGCAGATTTGTGGAGAACACAACTAATAGTTGTCCTGTGGACAGATTCTTCCACCTGAGCTGTGGATCTCTGCAGCTCCTCCAGAGTTCCCATGGGCCTCTTGGCTGCATCTCTGATTAATGATCTCCTTGCCTGGCCTGTCAGTTTAGGTGGACGGCCATGTCTTGGTAGGTTTGCAGTTGTGCCATACTCTTTCCATTTTCCGATGATGGATTGAACAGTGCTCCGTGAGATGTTCAAAGATTGGGATATTTTTTTATAACTTATCCCTGCTTTAAACGTCTACAGAACTTTATCCCTGACCTGTCTGGTGTGTTCCGTGGCCTTCATGATGCTGTTTGTTCACTAAGGTTCTCTAAAAAAACTCTGAGGGCTTCACAGAACAGCTGCATACTGAGATTAAGTTACACACCGCTGAACTCTATTTACTAATACCGGTGTACTAATTAGGTGACTTCTTAAGGCAATTGGTTCCACTAAATTTTAGTTAGGGGGTCTCAGAGTAAAGGGTGGCTGAATACAAATGCACGCCACACTTTTTACATATTTATTTGTAAAAAAAAAAATTAAAACCATTTATCATTTCCTTCAACTTCACAATTGTTGTGTTGGTCTATCACATAAAATCCCAATAAAATACATTTATGTTTTTGGTTGTAACATGACAAAATGTGGAAACTTTCAAGGGGTATGAATAGGCACTGTATGGTTGTTACTTTAAGCTATAAAACATATCCCATAAGAAAATGTAACCTCTTGCCGACCAGCCGCCGCAGTTTTAGGGCGGCAGGTCGGCTCGGCTGTGCAAAATCACGTAATATAACATGATTTTGCATTTCAGCCACTAGGGGCGCGCACGCGATCGCTTGTTACAGAGCTCCCGGTCCTGTCAGGGGGAGAAATGACTGATCGTATGTTCTTACAATGTATGAACAGCGATCTGTCATTTCCCCTAGTCAGTCCCACCCACCCCTTCAGTTAGAACACACCCAGGGAACATAATTATCCCCTTCCTCGCCCCCTAGTGTTAATACCCTGAGGCCCCATACACACGATCGGACATATCCGATGAAAACGGTCCGCGGACCATTTCCATCGGATATGTCCGATCGGGAGTTTGATCCGATGGCGTGTACACACCATCGGATCAAATTCCCCGCCGCCGGACGGCGCGGTGACGTGGCGGTGACGCGGCGGTGACGTTGACACGTCACCGCACCAGGAAGTAAAACACTTCCGCGCATGCGCCGAATCCATTCGGCGGCGGCGGTGGGGGACGACATGTCTGCTGGTAAGTGTACTAACCAGCAGACATGTCGGGCGGACAGATCCCCACCGGATAGATTTCAAAGCTTGCTTTGAAATCTGTCGGGTGGACAAATCTGTCCGCTAGCCCATACACACGAGCGGAGATGTCTGCTGAAACGGTCCATCGGACCGTTTTCAGCGGACATATCCCCTCGTGTGTACGCGGCCTTACAGTAATCAATGCATTTTTATCTCTATAAAAATGCCAATGGTCCCAAAAATGTGTCAAAGTGCCTGAAGTGTCCTCCATAAGGTTGCAGTATCGATACAAATTGCTGATCGCTGCCATTACTAGTAAAAAAAAAAAAAATATTAATAAAAATGCCATAAAACTATCCCCTATTTTGTAGACACTATGGGCCAGATTCTCAAAGGAAATCCGACGGCGTATCTCCAGATACGCCGTCGTATCTCTGTTTGTGCGGCGTTGTATCTATGCGCCTGATTCTTAGAATCAGTTACGCATAGATTTTGCTTAGATCCGACCAGCGTAAGTCACTTAGACCTTCGTATCTAAGTTACATATTTACGCTGGCCGCTAGGTGGCGTTTACGGCGATTTCCGCGTTGAATATGCAAATGATCTAGATACGCGTATTCCCGATCGTATTTGCTCCCCGTCGCCGTAGTTTACATCGTTTGCGTAAGCGTAAAGTTACCCCTGCTATATGAGGGGTAACTTTGCGTAGGTGAGGCGTACGCTATGTTAAGTATGGATGTCGGGTCAGCGTCGCATTTTCCGTCGTTTACATTGTTTACGTAAAACGTTTGCGAAAAGGGCTTTGCGTAAGTGACGTTCACGTTGGTTCCATTGACTTTTTGCGACGTGATTTGGAGCATGCGCACTGGGCTACGTTTACGGCCGGCGCATGCGCAGTTCGTTCGGCGCGGGGACGCGCTTAATTTAAATACAAGACGCCCCATTCATTGCCAATTTGAATTACGCAGGGATACGCCGGGCCATTTACACTACACCACCGCAAATTACGGAAAGTGCTTTGAGAATACGGCACTTGCGTCTGTAAGTTGTGGCGGCGTAGTGTAAATATTATATGCTACGCTACTCCGCAATCTACGAGAATCTGGCCCAATAACTTTTGCGCAAACCAATCGCTTATTGCGATTTTTTTATGAAAAATATGTAGAAGAATACGTATCGGCCTAAACTGAGGAAAAAATATGTTTTTTTATATATTTTTGGGGGATATTTTTTATAGCAAAAAGTAAAATATATATATATTTTTTTTCAAAATTTCGCTCTATTTTTGTTTATAGCGCAAAAAATAAAAAATGCATAGGTGATCAAATACCACCAAAAGAAATCTCTATTTGTGGGGAAAAAAGGACGGCAATTTTGTTTGGAAGCCATGTCGCAGGACCGCGCAATTGTCAGTTAAAGCGACGCAGTGCCGAATCGCAAAAAGTGGCCCGGTCATTGATGGTCCGGGGCCGAAGTGGTAACAAAAATCGAATTTCTTCGTAAATTTAGGCCAAAATTTATTCTGCTACATACTTTTGGTAAAAAAATCTCAATAGGCGTATATTGATTGGTTCGCATAAAAGTTATAGCATCTAGCACGAGTGCACTCACAATGCATTATACAAAAGAGCTGAAACGTGCGCTTATTAGCGCAACAGAAATTGATTATGCATAGCGTATATTTAAATTTCCCCAAAATGGGATACTATATGTAGCGCCCTGCTCCTAATGAGTGGGTGCTATGTGTTAAAATTGTAGTTATCTGAGCAACTGAGAAGTAGGCCCCGGAGTTACTGAGGCCTACTGATACAGGGATGATCCTGTGTCGCCTTACCTGATGGAATGGACCGAGCAATTGACGACTCAATTGGAGGATGTATCCGTATCAAATTTACCTCACAGTGCTGCTGGAATGCCTGAGAGATCCTGGCACTGAGAGCTGTGTTCTTTTACTTCAGAAACTAACCCAGTGAGGGGTGGACCAAGTCTGTGGCAGAGAGACTATCGAGCGAATCCTAAGTTCGCTGAGTCTGTGGCAGAAATGAACAAATTTTACTACCAAGTCTGAGGCAGAGACTTTCTTTGATCGAGCTTCACACCGACTGCTAGGACAATGAGAGTGGTTCTTCCCAAAAAATGCTTCAAGGGGAACCCCTGAGACCAACGCAAGAACAGTAAGGTAACAGTAGGCCCAAATATAAACCAGCAGCTTCTTCGGGGTAATGCTACACGTACATACTGGATTTTTTACTCACAGGTCAGTGGGCAACTTTAGAGTATAGTCTTGGCTGGTCCTCTTTAAAGGAATGGCTCCTGTTTACTTTTGCCTGTGGCACCTATCCAGGCCCAATCTGTTTGGCTTTGCATTGTTGATATTAACATAGCGTGTGAACTATTTTTAAATTAGCAGCATTAATAGTGATAAACCCAGGCTGACTTGTAAGATGATGCCCTCCTAAGTTCGCCCATCCCAGCGGTGATTCCCCAGCTATCCCTGGCTCTGGCAGATGACAGCCGTGCGTGATGTGTGTTTTCACACCATGCAGGATGAGGCTGGTGAGGTGATGATGTTGACTTGCCAAATAGCAGAGTCAATGACTGGCAGTCTGTGTCAGAGAACAAACAGGGGCTGAGCGAAGACGAATGTTGCTTAGATCTTCTCTTGCAAGGACTTGCAGTGTTTCAAGCAATTCTGGGCTATTAGGTCAAACACAAATGCCGCGTACACACGACCGTTATTCATGTCATGGGAAAAAAAAAAGTTTTTCTCAACGTGATTCCTCTCAAGCCTGCCTTGCATACACACGATCGTGAAAAAAATGCTCGAGCAAAGCACAGTGACGTACAACACATACAATGGCACTATATAGGGGAGGTTCCATTCAAATGGCGCCACCCTTTGGGCTGCTTATGCTAATTTCCTGTCTCATAACTTGCTTCTGAACTTTTCAGGACGTGAAAAAATGCTCTGGAGCCCACACACGGCCGTTTTTCACGACAAATTAAAAAAAATGCAATTTTGTGTGTACGCGGCATGAGGGTATTAGGAGGTTCTGGTACATATGGCCTGATGTCTAGAAATGGCGTAGCTACAACCATAGTAAGATCGGGGCTCAACATTTCAAGTCCTGATCTACTAGCCAGGCCTCAAGGGTTACTCGCCACCGGTTTCCCCGCCCAACCCCTACCCTGTCGGCCCTTTATTCTGCCACTAATCACACCCTAATATATTATCTCATGAAATGACACTTAAATGTTTTATGCAGAATTAAGTTACAAAAATAAATATTAACATTGCAGCCTCACTGTGCCCCCATTGCAGTCTCACCATGCCTCCATTGCAGCCTCACCGTGCCCCCATTGCAGCCTCATCGTGCCCCCATTGCAGTCTCACCGTGCCCCCATTGCAGTCTCACCGTGCCCCCATTGCAGCCTGACTGTGCCCCCATTGCAGCCTCACCATGCCCCCATTGCAGTCTCACTGTGCCTACATTGCAGCCTTACTGTGCTCCTTGCAGCCTCATTGTGCCCTTTGCAGCCTCACTGTGCCAACATTGCAGCCTCACTGGGCTCCTTGTAGCCTCATTGTGCCCCTTGCAGCCTCACTGTGCCAACATTGCAGACTCACTGTGCCCAACATTGCAGCCTCGCCAGGGTGGAAGAAGAGAGAGGGCAGACGGATCATGACTGGAGGAAGAGGAGAGCCACGGGATCACCAAGCGGTATAGCACGCTGTTACAGCTTACATTGAAAAGTCCTCCTCTCTGCTCGCTGTCATACACAGCCCTGCCTCCTCCTGAATCTGCAACTGTGATAGACAGAAAACATCCCAGCATTGGAGCGGCATTCTGTCTATCACAGGCGAGGAGTTAGGAGGAGGTGGGGCTGTGTGTGACAGCAAGAAGAGCGGAGGCAATTTCAATGTAAGCTGTAAGAGAATGCTATACCACTCAGTGATCCCATGGTTCTCCTCTTCCACAGGGGCGATCGCTGGGAGAACCACTCCCGAGCTCGCAAGCCCTCATTTTTCACTCGCAAAATGCGAGTAAGCGAGTGGAAAATTTGAGGGCTGGTGAGATGACATGAGTGTTATGAGGTCCAGCATGAGGGCCCTAAAAATCATTATCTAGGATCATTATCTACGCTGCAATGCTGTTTGTGAGATAATTAGTGTGAAGCACGTTTTGACCATATTGTGTTGAAGGATTACATGGTTTAAATTGGACCTCCAGCCAATCCTTTTTATATTCAGTTCTGGGCAGAATTTGAAGGATTAGAAAACGTTGTTTATTCTGGTTCCCTGTCGGTATTATTGGTAGGACGCCAACTGCTAAATTGATCTTCTCATGCTGTATTAGCGCACTCACCTCTAACATCTAAACCTCCTAATAGAATGTAGCTAGCTTTGGATAAAGATGCACACTAAGGCGGCGTACACACGACCGAGAAACTCGACGGGCGAAACACATCGTTTTCCCCGTCGTTCCTTGTTCGGCAGTCAAAAAACTTGTCGAGCCAAATTTTCCCATTGCCCATCGAGGAAATAGAGAACATGCTCTTTTTTTGGCTCGACAAGTTCCTCGGCGGGTTTCTTGGCGAAAAGTGTACACACGACTGGTTTCCTCGGCAGAATACGCTGAATATTGCTGAATTCTTCTGAGTAAACCGGTCGTGTGTACGCGGCCTAACAATGCTAGCTAGCAAAACCTACCATGAGTAAAGCTTCAACACTTTAAACCTCTAAGGCCGCGTACACACGGCAGAGAATCTCGCCGGGCGGAACACATCGTTCCACCCGTCGAGGTTCTCGCCCGGCCGTCAGCTTCGGCGACCAGCCCGTTGGGAAGGGCGACGAGCCCTTCATCCCGACGGGCCGTCGAGCAAATAGAGAACCTGCTCTCTATTTCGGCTCGACGGCTTTCCCGACGGGATGCTCGCCGAGAGTGTACACACGGCTGAGGTTCTCGGCAGAATGAGGATCCCAGCGAGGTTCTCGCTGGTTTCTGCCGAGAACCTCGGCCGTGTGTATGGGGCTTCAGCCTTGATGAAGGGGGCTTTGTCATCCCGATATGTGTTGGAATCTTCTACACTACAAATAAAGTAGACCTGTGCAATATGCCTGCAATAGCTAACCCCCTCTGGAAAGCTCTCTCCCGAGGGGGTTAGCTTGCAGGCGTGCTCCCTGTCATACACTCTTCGTCCATAGACACAGAGTGTATGACCAGGTCCTGCCCCCAACGGCCATGCCATTGCATTTAATTGACAGCAGTGAATGTTGGCTCAAACGTTTGTTGCATACACACGGTCACACAAAATTCCAACCGTCAAGAACGCGGTGACGTACATCACTACAGGGAGCCGAGAAAATGAAGTTCAATGATTCCGAGCATGCGTCGAATTGATTCAGAGCATGCATGTTTTTTTGTGCGTCGGAATTGCATACAGACGACCGGAATTTCCGACAAGAACTGTTCTTGTCGGAAAAATTGAGAACTAGCTCCTAAATTTTTAGAAAAAGTCTAATGGAGCCTACACACAGTTGAAATTTTCGACCAAAAGCTTACATCGGACTTATCTTATCGGAATTTCCAATTGTGTGTACACGGCATAAGAGAGGATCAGTCCCTTCAAAAAAGGACTGCCATCTGCTCGCTGTTCTACATTTGCAAGGCCTTCAGTTCTTGGTGAACTTTTTTACACCCCCTACATCCCACAGTGCGGTGCAAGCACTATAGAACATTTTAGGGGGTTCCAGAACTCCAACATTTTTGTCCTCACGATGTTTGAGACGTAAACCACCTGTCTCTTCTGTCTCTAGGGATTCCTAATGATGAGACCTCTGCACTAAATTCCCAGGATTGTACATCTGCTCTGTACATTATGAGGGGCTCCCAACATCCATTCTGGATTTTTATATATGAAGAATGTAACAAGGGGTTGTGGTGGAAACGTATGGCTATACGCTGTGCGCAAACCATATCTCCTGTGCTAATAAAGCACCATTTCAACCTATTTCAGTCTAATGGTATCTTACCTATCACTCTATTTCCCATATATCCCCAAGTAAACAGACATGACCACAGCTTACGTCCTCAGCACCATCGCACGACTGCCTCCACCGAGCACCACACTGGGTTTCTTATTTAAAGACCACAAAACAATGACAAACAGGAAGTGATGGCCCCCAACAGCCATTCGCTTCCTCCATAAGAAATTACCTTGCAGGATATGACCTCACAGGATATGAATGTCAACACAGGAAATCCTTCCAACAGGATTTTATACACCAACCAATGAATAATGACTAGGGGGAGTCTTATGGGCGTGTCTGGGCAAGGACAGTGTGTATGTTTTACCTGGAAGCCATGCTCTTCAACTAGACAAAGGATGCCGCATGGCTAACAAACATGGACGTTCTCCCCGACCATATCAATTCAAAATTTCCTGTTTTACATTTAGGAATGAATCCTTTTTCTGCGTTGTTCAGAGAACAACGATACCCGGATTATACTACTGTTCCTGTGGATGGGGGATTATCTGCAGGGGCACGGCATGGCCGCCCCAAAATGTGTTGATCAGGCACACAGGGGCGACATGAGCGTACATCCAGTGCAGTACACTCGTGTACATTGGGCCAGGCTCGGCTTCGCTCGGGCTCACGCATAAACGTCACAGAGCATGAGCACGAGCGAAGCCTAGCCAGGCCAAATGTACCCGAGTGCAGTGCACTCGGTATATGTCGGCGGCTCAGTTCAAACTGAGCGCGGGAAGCGGGTATCGGCGTATATCGCGCAGCCGGGAGGACACCACTGGAGCCGAAGACGGACGCCGGACCGGACGATGGACGCCGATGGATGCCGCGCAAGACACCAAAACTGTAAGTACTAAAAGTACTAAAAGTTTTTTTTACAGGTCCACATTAGGGGTGCGCGCTATACGCCGGAGCGCGCAATACCCCAGGAAATACGGTACATGTTCATAAAATTTCCAAAATAGGATGGACAATAACACCCAATAATTCCAAGTGGACAATAACAGAGCTGAGAATGCAGGTTTTCTATGGCAGGTTTTCTTGTTGTTGATTTTCCAAGACATAAGAAGGCTGGGGCTGATTCCTATCCATATATCACTTTTGGGGGGCATGACCTTCTAATGAGCTGTGATTAGGTCACTCATGTACCTGCTCAGAGCAGATGCATCTGGGAGTAGATCCAGCATAGATATGGTGGCCATCTCTGCATCTAGTTCATGTTGTTGGATCAGTGACAAGCAATTCATGTAGAAACAGATTCTTTCTGACAAAGGTTCTAAGCCTAGGCGTCATTGTGTTTACCAGGCTGTGTGCGGTTTCTGTATCAGATGGGACTGTTATCATTGCGCTGTCCAACTATTGTTTTCATGGTTCTGGAGGCCATCTTGTCTAAAATTAACCCCTGATTTGTCTGTATCTGTTTTGTTGTCGGTTCGCTTTGAAGGATATTTTAATCCTCAGTTGGTATTGCGTTACATTTGCTGTATAAATAAAATGTGTGAGATATTGAGCTAGTCCTGGAATACACACTGTTGCTTTGCAGATACCCCAGTTTACCTTCTTTTGGGTTTACTCTTGAGTGAGTAGCTAATCACAGACAGCCTGTATTTGTGTTGCATTAGTACTGCCACTTCTAACCCTACATAACCTCTGTGTAGTCCATATACATATACCATGTTTCCCCGAAAATAAGCCCAAGTCTTAGTTTAATTTCGGCAACAAAAGACACAGTAGGGCTTATTTTCAGGGTAGGTCTTACCATGTAATGTGCTGTCTTCTCTCCTCCTCCTCTCTCTCCCTGCCTGACATGAATCCTCATTGTAAATTGTAAATAGGCTTGTAAAATCCTATAATTTACTATATTACAGTAGTAAATAATGTACAATGTGTGTGTGTTTCTGTAATATAATTGTGCCAAATAACTCCTGCACTTCTGTGATCCGCTGGAGCTCTCTTTCCCACAATTATATTACCGAAACACACACATTGTACATTATATACTACTTAAAGCGGAGTTTCACCCTAAATATAAGATCTCCCATGCGCTTCAGCATACTGGCGTCAGCGCCAGTATGCTGGGTTTTTTTTTTTTTTATAGCACACTTACTGTTTTATCGTAGAAATCCTTTTCTGTCCCCCGCGTTGGACGGCGCCAGTACAGCGCGTCACATCTTCCTAAGATACCCGATATGGACTCGGGTATTTCCGGCGCTATGCGGCGCCTGCGCACAGACCTAGGAGCTGACTGCGCAGGCGCCGTATTTCTCCGAAATAGGACTCGGAGAAATACGGCGCCTGCGCAGTCAGCTCCTAGGTCTGTGCGCAGGCGCCGCATAGCGCCGGAAATACCCGAGTCCATATCGGGTATCTTAGGAAGATGTGACGCGCTGTACTGGCGCCGTCCACCACGGGGGACAGAAAAGGATTTCTACGATAAAACAGTAAGTGTGCTATAAAAAAAAAAAAAACCCAGCATACTGGCGCTGACGCCAGTATGCTGAAGCGCATGGGAGATCTTATATTTAGGGTGAAATACCGCTTTAATAGAGTGGATTATAGGATTTTACAAGCATTTTAAACTAGGGCTTATTTTCGGGGTAGGGCTTATATTACCACCATCATGGTATATAATGCTAGGTCTTATTTTTGGGGTAGGTCTTATTTTTGGGGAACACGGTATGCTGAATGTTTGTTACCAACGTCCCGAAAACCCAGCGGATAAACCAACAGTCCAACCCTGCAGATTACTCCTGGAGATCCGCTTTCCTAGCATAATCTGTACAGCTTGGCTGACAATTTGACAGGCAGCTCCATTATGTGTATGGTACAACCAGAACCTGGTACAGACTGGGAAATGCCAGGGAACTAGTACGCATGTTATACCAGATGGTGCCAGATAAAGTGGTATAGTTAGATAGGAGAAGCCACACTAATATAGTCCAAATATTACAATGTATTTGATTGTGGAAATATACATCATGCTTTAAATAGCAGAAATGATAAAATAATAAAACGGATTCTTCTAGTATTGACAACACAGTGAGTCATTCAACGAAGTGTGTTACCGCCTTTAGAAAAACTCGCTTACCAGATAAGAAGCAAAATTAGGCATGCGTCTATAGCCCAGCCAATGCCTTTGCTTGCACGGAAGATCATGGAAATAAGCTCTGGATGGAAGACTGCATAGGTATATCCAAACACCGATATCAACGTTCAATCTGATATCATTAGTTCAGCAACAAACTCAGCAGTCAACCCAGAAAGAGAAACCAACCATAGTGTAATAGGCCCGGATTCACGTAGCACTTACGCTGACATATCTCGAGATACGCCGTCGTAAGTAAAAATGTACGCGGTCGTATCTATGCGCCGATTCCCAAAGCCAGATACGTCGAAAAATAAGGCTTCATCCGTCCAACGTAACTTGCCTATGCCGGCGTATCGTGGACGCATAGTTACGCTGGCCGCATTCGGCGTTCCCATTTTAAATATGCAAATGAGTAAGATACGCCGATTCACAAACGTACTTGCGCCTGGCGCATGTTTGCGTAAGGGTTACGTCCCGCGTAAAGTTATTCCTCATATAGGAGGCGCAACCCATGTAAAGGTATGGACCAGGGAACGTACGTCGTCGATTGTTACACCGTTTACGTAGTACGTGAATAGGGCTGTGCATAGGTTACGTTCACGTCGTAGGCAGTGTTTCGACGTATCTTAGGCAGCTATTTCGACGTGACTGTGAGCATGCGCACTGGGATGCGTCCAAAATACGACACATGCGCAGTTCGTTTTTTGAAGCTCAGCCCAACATTTGCATGGGGTCACGCTTCATTTAAATATATCATGCCCACTTCCACCTACTTTGACATACGTCGGCTTACGCCGACAACTATACGCTGGCGCAACATTGAGAGCATTTTCTTTGTAAATACCATGCTTGCCTCTCAACGTTGCGCCGGTGTAGCGTAAAGAAGATACACAAAGATGCGCCGAGGTACGTGAATCTGCCTGATATTGTCTAACCGAATATTTATTTAATAAAAACAATATTGCACTTACATTTGCAGTGTTTAAAAATCAAACAAACTCCCGTCCTCTTAATGAGACAGCGTGGTGACGTCAGCACATATCCTCCTCCAGATGCGTTTCGTCATGTGACGTTGTCCCCCCATTGACAGTGTCACATATGGCGAAATGCGTCTGGAGGAGGATACGTGCTGACAAATAGAATGTATTAAGGTGAAAAACCTTAAGGCTTTAGATCCATTTTAAAGGGGTTTGCCTAAATAGCTTCCTTTACCTTAGTGCAGTACTGCTTCACTTACCTCATCCTTCCATTATGCTTTTAAATGTCCTTATTTCTTCTGAAAAATCCTCACTTCCTGTTCTTCTGTCTGTAACTCCACACAGTAATTCAAGGCTTTCTCCCTGGTGTGGAGTGTCGTGCTCGCCCCTCCCTTGGACTACAGGAGAGTCAGCATGCCCACTAAAATTCTATATTTTTATGGAAATTAATTGTATTACTTTGCCTAAGTACAAATGTCCCGTGAGCTAGAGATGTAATAATTTAGCAGTGGTTCCCCGAGGTGTAAAAAAGAGCCGTCAAGGCCAGGGGGAAAGCAACGCGGTATCGCGCCCTCGGAGATTTGGGGCTGAGGTAAGTAAAACGGGGACTCGGGGGGCCAGTGACTGCAAGATGTTTTTTCACCTCAATGCATAAGATGCATTAAGGTGTCTTTTAAAGGTTCCTCTATATTAAAAAGCTTGATAAAGGCTACCATAGAGAAATAATCAAAAGTAATCCTACCAATTGACTAATTGTCCAATTGAGCAACCTTGATTGTAACCGAACTGAAATTTTAAATGCATCCAGATGCTTTCATCCAAAACTTTATTCCGTCTTTAAAATGCTGTAGAATAATTATTGATAATTGCTTGATTTGATCAAAGTATCAAAACAAATTTCCAAATGACTTAAACGATATCAATATGGGCAGCATTGGCCACTATAAAACATTGGCCAATGGCCAGTAAGTTTAACATACTAAGGCAGGGGTGTCCAAACTTTTTTTTAAAGAGGGTCAGATTTGATGAAGTGAACATGCGTGAGAGCCGACCATTAAAATTCGGTCTACGTGTGTTCGTTTGAGCACTAATAGTCTGCCCAACAAGAATTCTCTTGCCTTTGTGTCTGTGTGTGAGTAAAGAGATGAGCTTGGGCGTGTGTTTTGGATATACCGTATTGGCGTATAACACGCACCTTCACTTTAGGAGTTTCAGGGGAAAAAATAACTTTTTAAATAAAGATCTGTGAAACAAAATAAGGGTCAGTGCCCATCTGCAGCCTCACAAGTGCCATGAATGCAGCATCCCCTTTTCCATGAGTGCAGCGCTCCCATTTCCATTAGTGAAGTACTCCCCATTACCAGGAATGCAGCACCTCCCATTGCCAGGAATGCAGCACCCACCATTGCCAGGAATGCAGCACCCACCATTGCTAGGAATGCAGCACCCACCATTGTTAGGAATGCAGCATCCACCAATGCCAGGAATGCAGCACCCACCATTGCCAGGAATGCAGCACCCACTATTGCCAGCAATGCAGCACCCATTATTGCCAGGAATGCAGCACCCACCATTGCCAGGAATGCAGCACCTCCCATTGCCAGGAATGCAGCACCCACCATTGCCAGGAATGCAGCACCCACCATTGCCAGGAATGCAGCACCCACCATTGCCAGGAATGCACACCCACCATTGCCAGGAATGCACACCCACCACTGCCAGGAATGCAGGCTCACCTTAGCCATCGGTGCAGCCTGATTGTTGCCCATCCATTTGCAGCTTTGGAGGGGACATGGAGGGGACGGGACAAGCACCAAAAGATTGCAAACTCCTGTTTTCTCTGCAGCCTCTTTAATAGAAAGTCCCGCCTCTTTTAACCACTTCCCGCCTGGCCAATAGCCGATTTACGGCAGGGAAGTGGTTATGAAATCGTGACAGGCCGTTCTGAAACGGCCTGCACGATTTTATGCCGCACGCGCCCGTGCGGGCGCGCAGCGCGGCGATCGGTGATGCGGGGTGTCAGTCTGACACCCTGCACCTCCGATCTCGGTAACGAGTCTCCGGCGGAGCCTCGTTACCACGTGATCAGCCGTGTCCAATCACGGCTGATCACGATGTAAACAGGAAGAGCCGCCGACGGCTCTTCCTCACTCGCGTCTGACAGACACGAGTACAGGAGAGCCGATCAGCGGCTCTCCTGACAGGGGGGGTTCGCGCTGATTGTTTATCAGCGCAGCCCCCCCTCGGATCGCCACACTAGACCACCAGGAAAAAAAAAAAATACAAAAAAAAAGACACAAAAAAATGACAAAAAAAAAAAAATGACAAAAAAAAAAAAAAGACAAAAAAAAAGGGGTGGCAGTAAAAAAAAATGATGCCAATCAGTGCCCACACATGGGCACTGATTGGCAACATTGATCCATCAGTGCCACCCCTCAGTGATCATCAGTGCCACCCCAGTGTCTGTGAGTGCCACCCCACAGTGCCAATCCATGCCCAGTGCCCACCTACCAGTGCCCACCGGTGCCACCTATCAGTGCCCACCTGTGCCGCCTATCAGTGCCCACCTGTGCCGCCTATCAGTGCCCACCTGTGCCGCCTATCAGTGCCCACCTGTGCCGCCTATGAGTGCCTACCTGTGCCGCCTATGAGTGCCCATCTGTGCTGCCTATGAGTGCCCAGTGCTGCCTATGAGTGCCCATCAGTGCCGCCCATGAGTGCCCATCAGTGCCCAATACCAGCGCCGCCTATCAGTGCCCATCAGTGCTACCTAATCGGTGCCCATCAGAACTACCTCATCGGTGCCCATCAGTGCCACCTCATCGGTGCCCATCAGTGCCACCATATCAGTGCCCATAATTGAAAGAGAAAACATACTCATTTACAAAAAAATTAACAGAAAAAAATAAAAACTTTATTTTTTTTTCAAAATCTTCGCTCTATTTTTAGTTGTTGCACAAAAAAAAAAAACGCAGAGGTGATCAAATACCACCAAAAGAAAGCTCTATTTGTGGGGAAAAAAGGACGCCAATTTTGTTTGGGTGCAGTGTAGCATGACCGCGCAATTGTCATTCAAATTGCGACAGTGCTGAAAGCTGAAAATTGGCTTGGGCGGGAAGGTGCGTAAGTGCCTGGTATGGAAGTGGTTAATGGACAGAACAGTTGTCCAATGGAAGTGCCGGAGACTTTCTATTACAGAGGCTGCCGTGTAAACAGGAATTACTCTTGTGTGCATGGCACTCGACCCGCCTCCTCCCTGTCCCCTCTAAGGCAGCCAACCTATATATCTTTTGTGGCTCCGGCACTGGGAGATCGTTGGGGGCCACAAAGGATATATATGTTTAGGCAACCGGAAAGCGGGCCACGATTGGCCCACGGGCCGGACTTTGGACATGCCTGTACTAAGATATCTACTGTGAAATTTTACCAGTAGGTCTTGCTTGTGTTTTTACATAAATCCTTATATATGTCAGCTTCTTCCTTGCGATTTGGACATTTAACACCTATAAGTTATTTCAGTCATTGATTAGTCAGCTGTTTCTTTGCTGTATCTGAAGTACCAATTTATTTTCAAAGATCAGCCCATCTGTTTGGCTTGAGACTAAAAGATTAGTCAGAGCAACACGCCGATAACGATAAATGAGCTCATGAGGGAAATTTTCTTGCGCTGACCTTTTCATGAATCCTTACGTCATTGACTCCACAATTGTATAATCACTGTAAATAATATTGTTCTTATTTAAAACAACACTATCAGGTGTTTGTTAGTAACAGAAAATCCTGTTTTAGACTGACAACGCTATCTCACAATTTGCAGCAGTGTTGTCAACCTGCCACATGGGCTCCTTCAGTTGGCCATTGGTCTACCTATCAAGTCTATTAGCCGATAAGTTTGGCTGAACATACCTTTTTCCGTCATAGCACCCTTCAAAAAAATGGAAAATCTCAAGGCATCCAATCTCAAAGTTTTGCTTGAGAAATCTTTTGAAGCTGGCCATACACTGTACTAATTTGGGCCATACTTATGGCTCCATTCCACGCTTGCTCCTTTCAATCCTCATAGACACCCAATGTGCTTGCTCAGTCAAAAGTAAGTATAAGCCGTACTCGAAAACTTGACTCTTTTTTTGTCAAAAGATGAAAACTGCATAAATGTGTCTACCTGATACCACCTTTCTTGATGCGTTTCACCCCTACTGGCCTTCTCACAAGGATAGGGGAAGTCCCCTATCCTTCCCACCTTCCCTATCCATGTGAGTAAGCCAGTAGAGGCGAAACACGTAAGCCAGCAGTGGTAAAACACGCAAAGGAAGGTGGTTTTGGGTGGAGACATTTATGTATGCACTTTTCATCTTTTGACTAATTAAAGTGGTTCTAAACCTTTGTGTTCTTTCACCTTAATGCATCCTATGCATTAAGGTGAAAAAACACCTTGCAGTCACCGCCCCCCCCCCCCAGCCCCCGTTTTACTTACCCGAACACAGAATCTCCGTGGGCGCGATTCCGCGTTGCTTTCCCCCTGGTCTTGTCGGCTCTTCATTGGATGATTGCTAGCAGCGCAACCATTGGCTCCCGCTGCTGTCAATCACATCCAATGACATGGCCACCGGGGGCATGGCTGAGTCATACAATTGACATCTATGGACGCGGATTGTATGGCACAGGAGCTCGCCCACAAGCTAACCCCCTTGGGAGAGCACTTCCTAGAGGGAGTTAGCTCTTGCAGGGAGGATCCGCGAGAGCTGCCGTGGGACCCCAGAAGAGGACGATCAGGGCCACTCTGTACATAACAAACTGCACAGTGGAGGTAAGTATGATATGTTTTTTTTTTTTTTAATAATAATCTGCAAACCTTTACAACCCCTTTGAATAATAAGAAACACTAAGTTTTGGAGTGCAGCTTATATTTATTTTTGACTGTGAGTGGAGACAGGCTGTGGTAGCCAGCACTTGGAACATCTGTGTGGATTGGAAGGAGCAAGCTTATATTTATTTTTTCTTGTGGAACCGGTTGACATAACATTCACTCGGCGGGAAGCCATGTCAGCTGTCTTCTGTCCCACATCACTTGATTGAACAATTACTTACTTTATTGTTGCTCCTCAGTATTCTCCTCCTGAGCTCAGACATGTGGTAGATGACAATGCACCCAGAAGCTGGTAGAGGACAACCTCCTGTCCAAGACCCGACCAAGAAACGTGAAAGGAGGTGAGGTCGGCTTTTCCATGGAGTTAGGACACAGTGCTGACCTGTGTGTGTGTCTGTGCGGCAGGTCAGGTTGACAGGGTGGTCATCACGTCCTCCATTTTTTCCTCCTCGTTGGGTGCCAAGTAAGGGTCACATAAGGGGTCTACCCATGGTGGGTTCTTCTGGGCTACACTAAGCACCTGTGCCAGGTTCACTTTTATTATACATGGGTACCTTTACTCTTGTGCCTTTTTTCATCAATGCCCTGGGACAAGGCTGAGGCTGCCATGAGGAACACTCGGGTCTCTACTTTTAAAGATGAACTTACACCATGTACACTTGCACTGTAACTGTTCTCCAGTGAACCCTCAGGTCCCTGTGACAATGTACACCTTCTCTGTAACTTGTGTTTAGTAGGGACATGCTGATCCAGCCACCCAGCATATCACTGCTACCTCACTCCCAGTAGCGGTATAAGGTCTCATCGTGCACAAAGCACAGACTCCATGTATGAACTTCACTTCACTTAACTCTTTCGTACGAGAGCACAGGCAGCATGAATCAGCTCCTGCTGCAATGGGAGACAGATGGAAAGAATGCCATTAACGACACCCTCCTGTAAGAGACTATCTGACCTATCTCAGGCTGCATGGTGACCTTCCCTTACCCTAGATCAGGGATCTCCAAACTACAGCCCTCCAGCTGTTGTGGAACTACATGCCCCATGAGGCATTGTGAAACTCTGACATTGACAGAGATGACTAAGCATGATGTGAATGATTGTAGTTCCTGAACAACTGGAGGGCCATAGTTTGGAAACCCCTGCCCTAGATAAGCATTCTTAACTCCACACTGTGTAACTCTTATGGAGCTGCCTTCAAACCCCAAGTATCGAGTGACCTGAACCATGAGATGGTGCCAGTTACTTGCATTGCATCCCTTTGAATATCTTCAGATCAGGAGGGAACAAGGTTTACAAAACTTGCAAAAGGCATTACAATGTCCAACATTCAGAGACATAATTCTTCCCTAAATCCCTTACTACAGTCTGTGTGCTGCCCCGGCATACCTGCATTGTAGTGTCCATGTAATTACAGAGTCCATTAAAGGTGTTCCCCAGCAGCTGGTGTCTTTCGGGGGCCAACCCCAAGTTCTGACAACTTTATATCCAGATGGTAATGAGTAGCATCCTTCTTTTCCTCACGAGTATTGTTCTCCATCTCATTCCCTTATGGGTACTGGATCTCTCTCTGACTCGGGCAAGGGGACTCTCTGAACCAGTCCACTGCCTCTTTTATATAACTTAGGATAAGTTGGTCGGACACAGAGAAAAACCTACCATGAAGCCTCAGGTTTCCCGGCTGACTTTTTACCACCGGGAAACCCAAGGGGAAAGCTGAGAACCTGCTCGGTTCAGTCTTTCCCCTACACACGGCCGGTTTACCCGACAGGAAAACTGTGATGGAGCTTTGGCCGGGAATCCCGGCCATGTATATGCTCCATCTCAGTTTTTCCTATAGAAAAACTGCCAAAAACCGCTGGATTTCCCGCTGGAAAAAAACCGAACTTTGTGGACACAGATTTTGGGCAGTTTTCCCTTCGGAAAAACTGCAGGGAGTATACACACGGCCGGGATTCCCGGCCAAAAGCTCTCCTCAAAGTTTTCCCATCGGAAAACTGATCCTGTGTACGAGGCTTAGGCCCGTACACACGAGGAGATATATCCGATGAAAACGGTCCGACGGACCGTTTTCATCGGACATGTCTCCTGGGAGATTTTGGTTTGATCAGTGAACACGCGATCAAACCAAAATCCCCGCGGACAGACAGTGCGGTGACGTGGCGATGACGTCGACGCCGCCACGTCACCAAACCAGGAACCAGCAGACATATCCGACAGACAGCTTTCCAGCAGACAAGTTTTAAAGCATGCTTTAAAACTTTTGTATGCTGGAAACCTGTCCGCTAGCCGTACACACGATCAAATCTGTCCGCTGAAACTGGTCTGTGGACCAGTTTTAAGAAGATATATTCGATTGTGTGTACGCGGCCTTAAGACCAAACAATCGGGAAAACTTCTTCTGTCCGGGACAGAACCTAGCTCGTTATTTTCATCCTGTTTACATGTTCTACCAACCAATGACACCTTGTATCCCCTGACTGGTTTGTTGACATTTTTTGCAATTCAATACATTTTTGATGGCACCCCAGTTGAAAACAGCTGATTTAGAGGCTGGGTGAAAGGTTTGGTATAGTTAGACACTTTTGATGGTTAGTAGTACAGTGGAACCTTGGATTACGAGCATAATACGTTCCAGGAGAATGCTCGTAATCCAAAGTACTCGCATATCAATGCGAGTTTTCCCATTGAAGTCAATGGGAACTAAAATAATTTGTTCCTGAGATTCTCAGAGAATTTGTAAAATACAGTGCTTGTATTGCGAAACACTTGTTAATCGCGTTACTCACAATCGGTTCCACTGTACCTTTATTATAGAGATCTACACAGCAAAGGCGGACAACTGAGGAGAAATAGGGAACAGAGGGACTAGACGAGGGACAGTTTCTGAAAAAGAGGGACAGTTTTGGTGGTAGCTTGTGTTACACTGCAAGAAACCACATCGTTAAAGGGTACAACACTCCTTTATACCTTCTTCTCATGTCAGAAACAGACTGGCGGACCTTCAGCTGTTTACTCACAAAAGAGTCCGGTGTAAACAGAATGAGTTATGAAGTTGGATGGAGTCCATTGCAGATTCGATGCCAGGAACTCCTGGAATAGCTGGGAAGGTCAAGGGAAGTCCCTGTACAGAATTAGCCATCGGTGAGCTAGGCATTTTTCATGCACTGGGAAGCATGCTGTACACTCAGTGAAGGGGAATAGAGGCATTGGGGGGAGATTTACTAAAACTGGTGCAGTCAGAGACTGTGTATTGTAGCCAATCGTCTTCCAACTTCAGCTTTGGCGATAAAACCTGAAAATCGACGTTCAAATTTCCATTATATTCAGTGGGCCAGATTCTCAAAGGAATTACGCCGGTGTATCTACACATACACCGGCGTAATTCGAAAATCCCGCCGGCGTATCATTGTTTTGTATTCTCAAGACAAGATACGCCAGAATTAGGCTAGGATCCGACTGGCGTAAGGCAACCGTCGGATCCTAAATGCAATAATACGCGGGCCGCTAGGTGGCGTTTACGTCGATTTCATCATCGAATATGCAAATGAGCCGATACGCCGATTCCCGAACGTTTTTGCTACGCTTCGCCGCAGTTTACGTCGTTTACGTAAGCGTAAGGTTAGACCTGCTATAGGGTGCTTTAACTTTACGTAGGTCCAGCGTACGCCATGTTAAGTATGGGCGTCAGGACAGCGTCGGGTTTTTCCGTCGTTTACGTAACTCGTCGCGAATAGGGCTGTGCATTAATTACGGTCACGTTGCAACCAATGTATTTGCGGCGTACTACGGAGCATGCGCAGTGGCCTACGTTTAAGGCCGGCGCATGCGCAGTTTGTTCGGCACGGGGGCGTGCTTAATTTAAATACAAGCCGCCCCCTTTGGATACGCCGGGCCATTTACACTACGTCGCCGCAAATTACGGAGCAAGTGCTTGGAGAATACGGCACTTGCTTCAGTAAGTTGCAGCGGCGTAGTGTAAATGACATACGCCGCCAGATACGCGGATCTACGAGAATCTGGCTCAGTGGTGACTGTTCCCATCTAATGCCGCGTATACACGGTCGGGAATTTCCAACAAGAAAAGTTTGAGAGCTGGTTCTCAAATTTTCCGACAAGAAAAGTTCTTGGGGGAAATTTCCGATCGCCTGTATGCAAAAAAACACACTTGGAATCAAGTCAGAAGCATCCAACTTCATTTTTCTCGGCTCGTCGTAGTGTTGTATGTTGCCACGTTCTTGTGGGTCGAAATTGTGTGTGACCGTGTGTATGCAACACAAGTTTGAGCCAAAATTCAGTCAGAAAAAATTCACGGTTTTCTCGTCGGAATTTCTGATCGTGTGTAATGTGGCATAAAGCCCCGTTACACACGGCCGAGATTCTCGGCAGAAACCAGCGAGAACCTCGCTGGCATCCTGATTCTGCTGAGAACCTCGGCCGTGTGTACGGATTCGGCGAGCATCCCGTCGGGAATGCCGTCGAGCCCAAATAGAGAGCAGGTTCTCTATTTGCTCGACGGCCCGTCGGGATGAATGGCTGGTCACCTTTCTCGACGGGCTGGTCGCCGAATCTGATGGCCGACCGAGAACCTCGACGGGCGGAACGATGTGTTCCGCCCGTCGAGCTTCTCGGCCGTGTGTACGGGGCCTAAGTGTAGCGTTGTTTGAAGTTTATTGCTCGTTGTTGAAATGGTATGTGCTTCTTTTAGGACCCCAATAGACTTTAATGGGAGTGCCTAAAAACATAATTTTTTTTGTGTTTTCTTAACTAGTAACTAGCTTTCCAATTGGCTATAAAACATAAAAAAATTACCGAAAAGCACTCAGTTCCAATCTGAATGTGACCTAAATCTCAAAACAAGTTTGGCTTGAGTTTTGTGGCTTCCAAGTAAATAACTAATGCAACTAAAAAACATAAAAAAGATCAATAATGACTTATCTTGTAACATGCCGATATAGTGTGTGGGAAACCTAATGAAATATGAGCGTGGGCACCATGCCTAGATCCGTTTTATGGGCATCCAGGTAGTAAGGCCACCAATTTGCTGCATCGTGAATGAATATCTTTGTCCTCAACTGACTGCTGAGGAACAAATTGCTACTGACCTTACCTGCACCCTAAGAGGCACGCAGCGTCTGCTTGCTTTATAGTAATGTGTATGAATCACCCTGCTGGAACTGTCCAAAAATTGGAGCGGCTCCCTGGAAGTCAAGGAAATCGATTTGCATGAAGATTTTACTACTGTTTACACTGCGGGGTGCCAGGTATGTGCTCATTACATCTTTTATAATGGAGGTTGATGGCCTGTTACCTGGAAAAGCCAAAACGTGAAATTCTACTATAAAGAGGAGCTCTGTTACACAGGGATTTATACAATTTGTATTGATAAACAACTTGCATAGGAATTGGCATTGTGAAAGTACATTTGTTCTGTGTGAATGGGGAAAATAATGAATGCTATTAGGCAGATTCCTGTGATGGAAGAATGTTTCTGCTTGATTTAAAACAGAAAACACTGCAATTGGCCACCAGATGGCGCTAACTATCTTAGGAACTTGCACTGATACTTAACTACTTCCCTACCGTCCCATTGTAATATGACGGCCGCAGGAACCCTTTGTCTCTCCGGCCGGCCGACATATGGCCTTCTCGGCTTTCTGGCATTGTACAGAGCTTGCCGCATCACTCAGGAACCGATGCGCATGCCTGGTGGGCGTGATGTCCGCCGGGCACCCGCGATTGCTCCTCACATTATTAAATTGATTCCACTGAGAGCTCCCTCTACTGACAAGTTTGCCAATCAAAAAAAAGAAAATGACAACAGAAGTACCGTATATAGTCGAGTATATGCCGAGTTTTTCAGCACACTTGTGCTGAAAATGCCCCCCTAGGCTTATAGTCGAGTAACCTTTTTGAGGACCCAGTACTTGGCACCCATGTAGCCCCACTCTTCCTCTACAAGTGTGCAAAGTTTGTTTTTCTGGGAAACCTACGGCCGGGGGAGCACCGATTTTTCAAAGCCGGGCACCCCTTTCATAGACTCCCATGTTAAACATCAGTCTAGTCATGGACACAGTGAGGCATGGGCATAGTGAGGCATGGGCACAGTGAGACATGGGCACAGTGAGACATGGACACAGTGAGACATGGGCACAGTGAGACATGGGCACAGTGAGGCATGGGCACAGTGAGGCATGGGCACAGTGAGGCATGGGCACAGTGAGACATGGGCACAGTGAGGCATGGACACAGTGAGGCATGGACACAGTGAGGCATGCACATGGCCACAGTAAGGTATGGGCACAGTGAGGCATGCACATGGACACAATGAGGCATGGGCACAGTGAGGCATGGGCACAGTGAGGCATGCACATGGACACAGTGAGGTATGGGCACAGTGAGGCATGCAGATGGACACCCTAGGCTTATACTCGAGTCAAGCCTTTTTTCCCAGTTTTTTTGTGGTAAAATTAGGTGACTCGGCTTATATTCGGGTTGGCTTATACTCGAGTATACTTTTCCAGATGGGAACGTCATGTCAGAAATGAGGCTCACACTGTAATAGTGACTTAAAATAGGAGCTCATTGTACTTTGCTTTAACCCTTTACACATAAGCCTTAGCTGGATTTTGTGTTATAGAATAAGTCAGGATTTTCTGTAGATTTATGCTGCAGGGATGTTCTTTTGTGTCTCTATTACCCATGCAGAAAAATTCATTCCATCTGTCTGGGATCTGTAAGGTTGCGTCAATTGGGATGGGAAATGAGATGCAGGACATATGGAAGGTATTACACATTGAGACGGTGGCCATTTTCGTTATTATTTTTCTCTTGTGTTGTAGTAAAAAAACATTTTTATTATTAAACTTAGGTAGTAAGGCCTACACTGCTTCAAGACCTTCCATTATTACTGCAACGGTATATTAAAATTTGATTATTTCTAATGCTGCAAATTGCTTATGTTTAAAAAGGCAAAATAATACAAGTACATTTAAAGGGTCACTAAAGGAAAACATTTTTTTTTGCTCAAATGACTGTTTACAGAGTATAGAGACATAAAAGTTAACTGATTCCTTTTCAAAATTATTAAAAATAGATAAAAATCAATCATATAATGTGCCTGCAGGTTAGTTTCACTTTTGAACTGGCTTCATGTATCTGCAAAGTAGAAATAGACACACAGAACAAAAACAAACAAATCCAGGGCAGTGTTTTGTTTTTAAAATTAATCTTAATCTGGGAAGTTTTAGACACACAGTAATGACAGTTTAGACCACCGTGAGAAAGCTCCTAGTATGGTGGTTATAAGGAAACAGACAAGCAGGAAGTGTGGAGAACAGAGCAGGATTACAGCAACTTCAAAGCAAAAACGAACAATAAGGACATGAAACCAGTACTGCAGTAAGGTAAAGGAAGCTATTTAGCTAAAAAAAAATTCCTTTAGTGATCCTTTAATTAGCCAAAAAAAGATTTAGTAACAAGTGATATAAATGTATCGTATATACAAATATACAAAACACCTAGAACATAGAAAGATTCACAGAGCACTTACGCCGACGTATAACAAGTTACAAGTGCAAATGTGCGCCGTCGTATCTGTGCGCCAGACCCACAAACAGAGATACGCCTAAAACCAGGCTACACCCCGCCGACGTAACTTGCTTACGCCGGCGTAGGGTGGGCGTACATTTAGGCTGGGACGCCTTCGAAAATACACTACGCTGGTGTATCTTGGTAAACAATACAGTAGCTTGCTGAATACGTTTTTTTTCATTTCTGAAAAACGATCGTGTGTACACGGCATTAGGCCCTTTTCACACGACCAGCCTGACCAAATGGGACCCTCAATTCACCTCTGTAGAGCAACAGATGTCCGATTACGCACGCCTACCTCCAATCCGAAAAACAGAAGGGAATTTGTCCCCTTCCATCAGGGTGGATCAGAGGGCCTATAGAGTAGCCGTGACCTGTCATCTGACCTGTTGTGACATCAAAAAAATAAATACAATTTTGGGGGTTTACATCCACTTTAAGGTGAAAAAACATTTATACCTTTACAACAAAAATATGAAAGTCGTTAAAAACAACTTTAAACACTTAAATAATAACTCAAACTATGTGCGCACTACAAATAAATCATGCGTTTCCTTTAAAAACCACTTAACCCCCGGACCAATGACCAGAGCACTTTTTGTGATTCGGCACTGCGTCGCTTTAACTGACAATTGCGCGGTCGTGCGACGTAGCTCCCAAACGAAATTGGTGTCCTTTTTTTCCCACAAATAGAGCTTTCTTTTGGTGGTATTTGATCACCTCTGCGTTTTTTTGTTTTTTTTTGCGCTATAAACAAAAATAGAGTGACAATTTTGAAAAAAATGCTATATTTTTTACTTTTTGCTATAATAAATATCCCCCAAAAATATATAAAAAAACATTTGTTTTCCTCAGTTTAGGTCGATATGTATTCTTCTACATATTTTTCGTTAAAAAAAATCGCAATAAGCATTTATTGATTGGTTTGCGCAAAAGTTATAGCGTTTACATAAAGGGGGTAGTTTTATGGCATTTTTATTAATTTTTTTTTTTTACTAGTAATGGCGGCGATCAGCATTTTTTTTCAGTACTGCGACATTATGGTGGGCACTTCGGACACTTTTGACACATTTTTGGGGCCATTGGCATTTTTATAGCGATCAATGCTATAAAAATGCATTGGATTACTATAAAAATGCCATTGGCAGTGAAGGGGTTAACACTAGGGGACAGGGAAGGGGTTAAGTGTATTCCTGGGTGTGTTCTAACTGTATGGGGGGGTGGCCTCACTAGGGGAAATCACTGATCTTCTGTTCATACATTGTATGAACAGAAGATCAGCGTTTCCCCCGCTGACAGGAACGAGAGCTATGTGTTTACACACATAGCTCCCGGTCCTCGCTCTGTAACGAACAAGCGTGCGTGCCCGGCGGCGATCGTACCCGCCGGGCACGTGCGCGTGACTCGGGGGCGAGCGGGGACACGCCCCCTAGCGGCCGCTAAAGAGCGGACGTATAGCTACGGGCTCTCGCCCAGCAGTGCCACCGTCCCGCAGTAATATGACGGCGGGCGGTCGGCAACTGGTTAATGATACAAACAGCTGACACATAACTGGTCCTGGGACCTTTGTTCCAGCTAAGCTATCAGGACCAGTGGCAAATTCTCCTATAATTAGGAATTACTGGACTTTGCCCCTAGGCGATTAATATTACCGGAGCCACAGCGTACATATTGTATCTCATCAGAAAACCATGCAATTCTCCTTGTACGTGTTAAGTCATTCGGGGTGGAGTGCAGCACTGTTTGCATGAGTTCAAATGCTCTGCAGCCCAGTAATACGACATTGGCTGGGTGTCCTCCAGGCAGATCTGGGCCAAACGTGGATTATAATCCAAGCATGGGAACGCGGTTTACTCTAAGCGGATAGAGGCTGCTCTCTTGGCCATTAACACTTGAAGTGTTCCAGTTGTCCTGGTGAACCAGTAGACGACAAGGAGAAAGATTGGCTTGGGTCATTGTCAAGCAGCTGTTGAACCTGTCAAGTCCAAATACTGTATGCCAGATTCTTAAAGGAATACTCCAGTCACACTTGACCATTCTACTTATAAATATGACTGATGGGACAGAAGTGCTCTCAGTGCCCAAATCTTCTAAATTAGGAGATCCCACATCTAAAGATTCTCTATACCTCTTTGTTTATTATTTAGCCTGGTCACTGTAAGTCCTCTGTGGCCACACAGAGCTCTTTGTTATTGGGTTGGTCGGACCCTTTCTTGGCAGTGGTCCCTCCCGGAATTCCTGGTGCGGTACGCTCTCCTCTCATTGGGCCAATTACTGGGAACCAAATGTGCATTTTTCTCTCATAATGTGATATAAAATCTTTATTTATACTAATTTTCTTTTGTATTTCTGTACATTTTGTATGCATACCTTAAATGATTTGTATATCCCCTGATGAAGCTATTAGGCGAAACATGTCAGGTAAGAGCCTGTTCACACAGGGGCAACACGACTTTTTGGAGGCGATCTGGAAGCGACCTGAGCCTGCAACGCAGAGCGACATGGGGCGACTTACAAGGCAACTTCAAGTCGCCTCCAGGAAAGGAGGCTTTCCAGTGGCCAATTAAACTTGAATCAGCTCTGTGGGAGGGAGAGGGGAGGGAGGGCTTTGCCCTAAAAACGATTTTCGCTTCCTGAAAAGTCGCTGCAGTAAAGACAGTGATCTGACTTCTGAGGCGACTTCCATTGAAATCAATGGATACAAGTCGCCTAGAAGTCGGATTGAAGTAGTACAGGAACCTTTTCTGAAGTCAGAGCGACTTCAGTAGTGTACATTAAGACGGCTCCATTCACTTCCATTGATTTTCTCAACCGTTCGACTTGGGGCGACTTCAAGTCGGATCCCAAGTTGCCCCTGTTTGAATGGACTCTTAATATATACGAATTTGAACTGTTTGCTCAAAAATTTAACGTCTGTGTCCGGACCACCTTCATAATTATGTTGAATATTTTTAATTAATTCAGCTCTGTTGTGTTTTTTTAATGTTATTTGATTTAAAATTATATACCAATTTATTTTAAAGTGGAGTTCCACCCAGGAAAACCACATTTGGCCAAAAGTCTTAAAAAAAAAAAAAAACGTGAAAAAAAAAAAATACTCACCCGAAATACCTGTTGCTATGCGGAAGTCCGTAATCTGCCTTTTCCACACCGCGGTGCCTTTTCTTCTGCATCTTCTCCTTGTGAATGGGGCGCGCTGCTTTCTGGGAACTGTGTGTGTTCTCAGAGAGCAGCGCGCCCATTCACAATCTGGCGTGAGACTCACGCAGGCGCAGTAGGAAATGGGCAGTGAAGCTGTAAGGCTTCACTGCCTGTTTCCCCTAGTGTGAATGGCGGCGCGGGACCCGGAGCGATCGTGGGACCGGCATCGGGGGGGCCATCAGCGCGGGCAAGTAGGACAGGTAAGTGTCCTTATTAAAAGTCAGTAGCTACACTGTTAGTAGCTGCTGACTTTAAAAAAAAAAAAAATGCGGCTGGAACACCCCTTTAATATTTGATTTCCTTTATTATTTGTAAGCACCACAACAATCCCCTTTTCCCTTTCTACCTTATACAAATGACTGATGGGATAGTTGGCCTCATTTTTATGGGGCCTCCATTTCCTACACTTGAGTTATCTTCCAGTTGAATCCTTATTATGGCTGGTATCATCGCCACCTGGATCCGAGCCCTTGTAATTCCAGGACATGGTGTTCCTTGGTTCCAGTACTACCCTTTTGTTCAAATTGCAGTTTCAGCCACACACACACAAGAGATAATTGGGCTGGAGGACAGAGGGACATTTGCCTCCTAGGCCAGTGTAGCACCGTTCTAGTTAGGTGCTAGTGAGATAAGTAAGAGGTCAATTTGGCTGTTTTTTGGCTCTAATGTAGCCAGTTGAGCTTGTGGATTGCTTTTGTCTACTCTGGGTTCTGCAGCTGCAGGCTTGCCTGTCTCCCCCTGTTTTTCCAGAAAGCTCTGAAACATAGTGGGTGGAGAAGGTAGAGCCTGCGCTGGCACTGTGTACAGCCTCAGCCAATCCCTGGTCGGAAGAATGACCAGCAGGGGGCTGAGATGGGTATATAGGGCCAGATTCAGGTAGATCAGAGCATCTTTGCTCTGGAGTAACGCTTCTCATTTACGTTACTCTGCCGAAATTTTAGGAGCAAGTGCTGTTATTCATGAAGCACTTGCTCCTAAAGTTGCGGCAGCGCATCGCAAATGAGCCGGCGGAATTCAAATTGGGCGGGTACGGGGCGTGTAATATTTAAACTATGCGCGATCCCGCGGCGAACGTACTGCGCATGCGTCGAGTGTCAATGCATCCCAGTGCGCATGCTCCAAATTCTGTCAGTGAACGTCAATGACGTCACATCCCCATTCATGAATGTTTTACGCAAGCAACGCGATTTTTTTTTTTTTCCGACGCGATGACGACGCCTATACTTAACATAGGATACTCCACTAGGGGGCTGCTTTATCTATACGCCGCGTATCGCTTCCGGAAACGTTGTAAAGTCACTGCGTCGCGCCCGAAAAAGATCGTGAATTGCCGATTCCCGCTCATTAACATATTTTTTGAGCGTAAATCGGCGGGAACGCCCCCGGCGCCATTTTTAAGTTGAAGTAACGATGCGATGGCGAAATTCAATTGCGCCGATCGCATCGGAACTCCAACCCGGCGTTTCTTGTTTTCTGGTTACAGAAAACAAAAACGCCGGCTTAAAGTGACAGTTAGGCTGGCGGATCCATTGATCCGCCAGCCTAACTCTACCTGAATCTGGCCCATACAGTAGAGTGCTGAGCCAGTAAAAGAGTCTTTTGCCTGCTGGAGCGTGACCCAGCCTGGCATGATTTTGATAGGACAGAAAAATATGAAATATTGGAAATGGTGGTAGGAGGGCCTAGCAGATAATGTAACCACTTCCTACCCGCTGTATAGTAAAATGACAGCGGGCGGGATGTGCTCTCATTCTGGGATGACATCATATGACAGCACCCCAGAACGGGTGCACTGCACAGTGATTGTGGCCGCACCATGTTCCTAGGACACAGTGCGCCCCTGATCTCAGTAAAGAGCCAAAATGACGTGGCTCTTTACCCATGTGATCCGCTGTGTCCAATCACAGCCAGTCACATGTGACAGAGTGTGAGGGGAGGGGAGCAGCATCTCCTCGCAGGGGAGACCTGTACAGATAATTAGGCCAGTGATCATCAGTTCCCTGATTACAGAACAGCCCCAGCAGTGCCAATCAGTAACACCAATCAGTGCCCATTAGTGATGCCAATCAGTTCTGCCTTTCAGTGCCTGCTCATCAGTGCTACCCATCAGTGCTGCCTATCAGTGCCACCTATCAGTGCCCACCAGTGTCACCTATCAGTGCCCATCAGTGCTGCCTATCCATGCCCATCAGTGTCGCATATCAGTGCCACCTAAACATGCTCATCAGTGCGGCATATTAGTGCCTCCTCATCAATGCCACCTAATCAGTGCCACCTACTCAGTGCCCATGAGTGCCAAGTACCTCACCGGTGCCCATCAGTAAACCCAATCAGTGCCCATTAGTGATGACAGTCAGTTCTGCATTTTAGTGCCTGCTCATCAGTGCTGCACATCAGTGCCGCCTATCAGTGCCACCTATCTGTGCCCATCAGTGCGGCATATTAGTGCCTCCTCATCAATGCTACCTAATCAGTGCCCTTCAGTGCCACCTAATCAGTGCCCATAAGTGCCACCTCATCAGTGCCCATCAGTGCAGCCTATCAGTGCCCATCAGTGCTGCCTCATCAGCCCACATGAGTGAAGGAGAAAAATTACTTGAAAATTAAAAATGAATTTAGGTACAGTGTTGCATGACCGCGCAATTGTCATTCAAAGTGTGACAGCGCTGAAAGCTGAAAATTGGTCTGGGCAGGAAGGGGAGTAAAAGTGCCCTGTAGGCAAGTGGTTAAGGACCCAGTTTGATTTGCATATCTCTTTATCTGGATCTACAGATCATTTTACCAACTTAAAGCGGAGTTCCAACCACAATTAGCTTTTTTTTAAATGTATGTCCTTTCATCATGCGTTTTTATAATATAAATCCGGTCACTTACTATTTTACAATCCGCCGCCGCTCCACATAGTTATTCAAGAAAGATAGTTTATAAAACTAGGTCCACACCGTTGTCATTTTGCTTGTGGGCATTGTGAAGCCCACAAGCACTTACTTCCTGGAAGTCTTGGATGGGGAGTGATAATTGGGTAGCGCACTGCATCCTGGGAAATGATGACACACATTTCCCAGGAGCATTAGAGGGAGATGGTGTCAGAATCCTAGGTGATTCCAAGGGCAGATTTCGTGGGACAGCATAGCAACAGGCTTTTTCAGATGAGTAAAAAAAAAAATATATATATATTTTCCTTTTTTAGGTCTAATGAGCACAATAATGAAAAATTTTTTTTCGATGGAAACTCCACTTAAAGGACTTTTTCCTTATATACTGGGCCAGATTCTCGTAGATCTGCCCTTTTTCTGCGTAGCGTAGCGTATCCCCTTTACGCTACGCCTCCGCACTATTTACGGGCAAGTGCTGTATTCTCAAATCACTTGCTCCGTAATTTGCGCCGGCGTAGCGTAAAGGGGACGGCGTAAGGCCGCGTAATTCAAATAGGGAAGGAGGGGGGTGTGCTGCCCCCGTGCCGAACGAACTGCGCATGCGCTGGCCCTAAACGTAGCCCACTGCGCCTGCTCCATAGTATGCCGCAAATACATTGATTTTGACGGCAACGTAATTAACGTACAGGCCTATTCGCGACGAGTTACGCAAACAACGTAAACGACGGAAAAACACAACGATGTCCCAACGTCCATACTTAACATGGTGTAGGCCGGACCTACGCAAGGTTACCCCTCATATAGCAGGGGTAACCTTACGCTTTCGCAAACTACGTAAACTACGTCGACGGCGCGTAACTTCTTTCAGGAATCGGTGTATCTTGCTCATTTGCATATTCGCCGCTGAAATCGACGGGAACGCCACCTAGCGGCCAGCGTAGAATTACATCTAAGATCCGACGGTGTAAGTGACTTACGCCAGTCGGATCTACCCCAAATCTATGCGTAACTGATTCTAAGAATCAGTCGCATAGATACACAGGGCTAGAAACAGAGATACGACGGTGTATCTGAAGATACACCGTCGTATCTTTTAAAAATCTGGCCCACTGAGTTTAAATTGCCCAGGTTTGTCACAGGTTTACTTTAATACGTACAGCGTCTTTTAAATTTGAACCTTTTTTTTTCTTCCCCCTCTCCGATCATTCCTTCATGTGTTGCAATATTTGTAATATCTGTAGCTCATGGCAATGTTACAGTTACATCCCAGACTCCAGCGATACCTGAACCTGCACGCACATGTTCCCCTCGCACGTTCACTGTGTCTGTAATTATCGCTGAACCGTGTAATCAGAATTTGGCATGTCTTCCCTGTTATCGTGTTATTAGGGACAGGATGTACTGATTGCTGCTTGTTATTGTTTAATATACGGTAGTATTCTTCTGTTTCTTATTGTTGCTATATGACTTCTTTTGTGGGAATTTTTCCACAAATTAATTATGACAGTTATTGCATTTCAGATATTCCAAGCTGGCAACGATATTATTGCCCCGATTTAATATTACTATTATCACGTTGCAAATATTCAAAGCTGGCAGGAAAATTCTATTAACGTTTGCATTATTACCCTGATTTATTTATTGCAATTATTGCAATTCAAATATACCAGGTGGCACTTAAGCTGTATTTAAGTTTATATTTATTACCCTGAATTAATATTACATTTCAAATATTCCAAGCTGGCATATAGGCTAGGTTCACATTACTGCAGGTGGTTGCAGGACAACTAGTAAATTGCACCTGTTCCTGCACCTGCAACCACCCACAGCCAAAACACGCTGCATTTTTTCTGACGTGCAAGCAGTGGTGTATATCTAGGTTATGGCAGCCATGGTAAGTGCCAAGGGCGCCATGGGGAGGGGGGCTGCAAAAAGCCCCCCCCTGCATGAAAAAAACCCCACTCGTCCTCCCACGGCCGCCTCCCGCACTAATGTAGCTCCCGGCGCCGCACCCACCCTGCTGAAGCGCAACGCTAGCACAGCAATTGCTAATATTTCTCCCTCTGCCTGGGAAGGGGAGTGACGGGTGCACCAAAGACGGCCGATGACTGGCCAGACCGGATCCACATAGGGCAGTGTTTTTCAACTCTAGTCCTCAAGGCACACCAACAGGTCATGTTTTCAGACTTTCCATTATTTTGCACAGGTGATTTGATCAGTTTCACTGCCTAATGGCCCATACACACGATCCGAATATCGGACGAAAACGATCGTCCGATGATGGATCGTACGATTTTCGGATCGTGTGTACACTACTTTCGACAGCCGATCACGACCGTTCATCCGATTAAATTCGATCGGACAAGCGCGAAAATTTTCCTCGTACGATGTCCGATCGTCCGATTTTCCTTTAGTCAGTACAGCCGTCGTCCGACAATACAATACAAATACATTTCAACACGGGACATCACTTCCGATCGTTTTTTTCTATCGTACGATAATTTTCGTGAGTTTAAAAACCTATTTTATTTTACTCGCGATTATTAAGCGAAAAAAGTCGTACGATCCGTCGGCCGATATTCGGATCGTGTGTATGGGCCATTAGTAATCACCACAGCCATTTCATCTGAGGGAAATCCTGAAAACTTGACCTGTTGGTGTGCCTTGAGGACTGGAGTTGAAAAACACTGACATAGGGTAGTGGCTGAGATTGATGGGCACAGTGGCTTAAATTTATGTTTTGTTTTGTTTTTTTCAGTTTGTTTGCGCCCCCCAAAATTTTTCAGTACAAGCCGCCAGTGGTCCCTAGTGTCCCTCTCTGTCCCCGCCGTGTCCCTGGTTATCAGAAAGATGGGTTTAAATGTTTTGACAAGGGCACAGTTTCAGTGCTTGCCATAGGCGCCATTTTCTCTAGATACGCCTCTGCGTGCAAGGCTGACATTCATTCTTAATGGCACCCCCATGATCCATGCAATCTCCCTGCGGCTGCGTTTTAAAAAAAAGGTACAGGGACCTTTTACCTGCAATTCCTCTGACACCCGTGTGGGGGCGTTCCCGTGTCCTGCTGCTGCATCTGTTGACACAGACAGCAGAACTCGGCTCCGCCCCCTGGTGCCCACGTCATTGTATTTCATTGACAGCAGCGGGAGCCAATTGCTGCACGCTTATCAATCTATCCAATCAGGACACGAGACTCCGGCCGATGCTGGTGTTGTCATTTTTGTCGCAGGAATTACAGGGTCAGGTAAGTATAAGGGGGGCTCGGGGCGCTGCTGCACTAAAGACTCTTTTGTTTCTTGCCAGGCCCCCAACCTGGAAATTGGCTATGGACCCCTAAATTTGCAAGACAGCCCTCCTAGCCTCTGCCCACTAACTTCCAGAACATTCTCCAACATTCTAGAAACAGGGAGGCATCAGAGAGGGTCAGACTATGATTTGCCTGTACTACCATTTGTAGCTGTTCTCGTTTCCATCTCAGGAATTAAGGGATAAGGTAAGTATAAGGGGGGCTCGAGGGCACTGCTGCACTAAAGAAGTTTTTTCATCTTAAAACGCTGAGGGTTTACAATACATTTAAGGACTCCTTTGTTCTTTGCCAGGCCCCCAACCTGCGAATTTGGCTAAGGACCCCTAAATATGCAAGACTAGCCCCCCCCCGCTAACTTTCAGAACATTCTCCAACATTCTAGAAATGGGGAGGCATCGGAGAGGGTCAGACTATGGTTTGCTTGTACTACCACTAGTAGCACACTAGATTGTGCTACATTAGCAAGGTGTAGAACATGGGTGCTTAACCTGTGGCCCTCCAACTGTTGCAGAACTACAATTCTTATCATGCCTTTGCCTTTGGGAGTCATGCTTGTAACTGTTAGCCTTGCAATGTCTCTTGGAATCTGTAGTTCCGCAACAGCTGAGGGGCCAAAGGTTGAGCACCCATGGTGTAGAATGAGACTTGCTGCCCAGATCAGCATCTCGTGTCCTGCTGCTGCGTCTGTTGACACAGACAGCAGGACTCTGCTCCGCCCCTCGGTGCCCGCGTCATTGGATTTGATGGACAGCAGCGGGAGCCAATGGATGAGCTGCTATCAATCTATCCAATAGGGACATGAGTCACCGGCCGGAGCTGCTGTTCTCATTTTTATTGCAGGAATTGCAGGGTCAGGTAAGTATCATGGGGGCTCGGGGGAGCTGCTGCACTAAAGAAGATTTTTCACCTTAAAGCATAGAATGCCTTAAGGTGAAAAAAGCTGATGGTTTACAACCCCTTTAAATACTACTTTGTTCCTTGCAAGGGCCCATAGGCGTGCGCACAGGGTGTGCCAGGTGTGCCCAGGCACACCCTAATCATTCTGTGCAGCACAGATTCCATCTACTGCCCTGCCCCCCCCCCCCCCACACGCTACCGACTTCCCTCCTCTCCTCTCCTGTCGGCTGTTGCTGCGGAGATGTTTTAGGATGAGTGGGGGAAGGGGCCGCTAAATATGCAATTTACCAGTCCCTTCCCTTTCTGAAAGAACATTGTGAGTTATTGGTAATGTGTGTTTTAGCTTTGGGGTGCACACCCTAATGGAATAGACTGCGCACACTTATGCCAGGGCCCCTACCTGGGAATTGGCTAAGGGCCCCTAAATATGCAAGACAGCCCTCCTAGCCTCCACCCACTTACTTTCAGAACATACTCCAACATTCTAGAAATGGGGAGGCATCAGAGAGGGTCACACTATGGTTTGCCTGTACTACCACTAGTAGCACACTAGGGGGGCAAAGCCGAGTCCTGCTGTTTGCAGCCTCCACTGCTCCTGCCCATTGAAACGAATAGGCACTGCTGTCGAAGCGCCTGCAAAGCTACACGGGCGGTATTAACCCCTTCATCGGACGCTAACGGGGTTAAAACTAAACTCCGCTAGTGGCCGAATAGCGCCGCTAAAATGATGGTAAATCGACGGTAAAACTAGCAGCGTTTTTCCCATCAGCGCTCGCCCTCCCCAGTGTGAAAGGGCTCTTATTGTAGGGAAGGATTGGACCCTTTGCTATGGAAATTAATGCAGCCACCATATAAGGGCTGGTAAGCTGGAATATATAACATTTTTTAGTCTTTAGTTTAGATATCCTTTAATACCTAGTTAGTAGGGTGACCACATTTCCAAACTGCCATTCAGGGACACACCCCCTCTCTCACCTTCCCCAATAAAAGATATGGGGGGCGGGGGAAAATGTAGGCTTGGGGTTGATGGGGAATTTGGCAGCGGGTTATTTGTCAGGTGAATGTGCCACTTTCCACCAGATGCAGTGCCGCTTGCCACCCACAGCCTGCCACTAGATGCAGTGCCGCTTGCCACCCATAGCCTGCCACCAGATGCAGTGCTGCTGTCACTCCCTCAGCATGAGCCACATGCGTAGACGGAAAGGAGGGGCATCACTATCTGAAGAGTGAAAATCACACCAGTTCCCTGCTGTTTGCTGCTGGGTCCCGGAGAAGGAGGAGGTGCCGAGGTGGGTTGGGACAGCAGTGCTGCACTAGGCGCATGCTGCCTCGCTCCCGGTCTCACTGTCTGAGAGTAAATTGTCACTGGGTGCAAGATGCCAGGCAGTGCCAGCCCTAGCAACCAGTTTCCATAAATGTAGTTATTAATTAGTAGGGGGTGGTTGTGTCTTCTCTTTCATTCCGGGACATTGTATTGTCCCGGAATGAAGGTGCCTGGGACCCAGGACAGACATGTCAATTGCGGGACAGTCCCGGGCAATCCGGGACACATGGGCACCCTAGTAGTTCTGCCACTGACACTGTACTATGTAATACTTATGACACAACGAAGGCCTGAGGCTTAGTATGTATACATAACAGACACCTATATATCACATGCTGAGGTAGCCTGAAGTGACAGGCCTGATGTACAGAACAAACCTCACTCTTATCTGACAGACTAAACATAACCCAAATTCCGTACTGTCAGACCTTTTCATTTTTTATTGATACCCAACTAGAGATTTGGCTTGACAGCGGCAATTACTACTTCATATTAATCATCCTGACCTGGAGAAATGCCTCAAAGCAAAACGCTGTTCTGAAGACCTGAATGATGTGCGTACGCCAAATGGCAATTATAGTGTCATTGCTCAGGAGATTATTAAAGGGGTGTTCCAGCCAAAATTGTGTTTATTAACCACTTGACCACTGGGCACTTAAACCCCCTTCCTAACCAGACCAATTTTCAGCTTTCGGTGCTCTCACAGTTTGAATGACAATTACTCAGTCATACAACATTCTACCCATTTGAAATTTTTGTCCTTTTTTTTCACACAAATAGAGCTTTCTTTTGGTGGCATTTGATCACCTCTGGGTTTTTTATTTTTTGCGCTATAAAAGAAAAACGACTGAAAATTCTGTAAAAAATAAATAAAAAAATCTTGTTTCTGTCATATTAGCGGGTTATTTCTCACACACAGCATATACATACCACAAATTACACCCCAAAACACATTCTGCTATTCCTCCCGAGTATGGCGATACCCCATGTGTGAGACTTTTACACACCGTGGCCACATACAGAGGCCTAACATGCAGGGAGCACCATCAGGAGTTCTGGAACACCCAGACCAATTCTGACATTTCTCTCCTACATGGAAAAATCATCATTTATTTGCTAGAAAATTACATAGAACCCCAAAACATTATATATGCTTTTTTAGCAAAGACCCTAGAGAATACAATGGCGGCCGTTACAACTTTTTATCTCGCACGGTATTTTCGCAGAAATTTATTGAACGCGTGTTTTTTAAAAAACTGTTTTGTGCTTAAAACAAAACAAAACAGTAAAGTTAGCCCAATTTTTTTTCATAATGTGAAAGATGAAGTTACGCCGAGTAAATAGATACTCAACATGTCACACTTCAAAATTGCGCACACTCGTGGAATGGCGCCAAACTTCGCTACTTAAAAATCCCCATAGGCGGTATTGCAGAGTATCGCGCAGGGTATTGCAGAGTATTGGGGTATTGCAAAGTATCATGCAGGGTACTGGGGTATTGCCGAGTACTGGGGTATTGCCGAGTATTGGGGTATTGCCGAGTATTGGGGTATTGCAGAGTACTGGGGTATTGCCGAGTATTGGGGTATTGCCGAGTATTGGGGTATTGCCGAGTATTGGGGTATTGTTGAGTACTGGAGTATTGGGGTATTGCCGAGTACTGGGGTATTGCCGAGTACTGGGGTATTGCCGAGTATTGGGGTATTGCCGAGTATTGGGGTATTGCCGAGTACTGGGGTATTGCCGAGTACTGGGGTATTGCCGAGTACTGGGGTATTGCCGAGTACTGGGGTATTGTTGAGTACTGGGGTATTGTTGAGTACTGGGGTATTGCTGAGTACTGGGGTATTGCTGAGTACTGGGGTATTGCTGGGTACTGGGGTATTGTTGGGTACTGGGGTATTGTTGGGTACTGGGGTATTGTTGAGTACTGGGGTATTGTTGGGTACTGGGGTATTGTTGGGTACTGGGGTATTGTTGAGTACTGGGGTATTGTTGGGTACTGGGGTATTGTTGGGTACTGGGGATTGCAGGGTACTGGGGATTGCAGGGTACTGGGGATTGCAGGGTACTGGGGATTGCAGGGTACTGGGGGGAGTGCAGAGCTGGGATGTTTTGAGGGATGGCTGGATCTGTGACTGCATTTGTCACAGATCCAGCCACAGCTCGGCTGCTGACACCCCACTCCCCCCCCTCTCCTCGCACACTGTACAGAGAGGAGAGGGAGGAGAGGGAGGAACCGGCGTCATCAAATGACGCCGGTTTGTTTACAAGTGATCGCGCCGTCATTTGACGGCACGATCACGTGGTAAACGGCCGCGATCAGCGGCAATTTACCGTGATCCGTGATGCGCCGGGTCTTCTAGACCCGGCGAGCACGGACACTTTTGCGAGCGCGTCCCAGGGGACGCGCAATCGCGAAAGTGAAGGACGACGTCCCGGGGACGTCGTCCCAAGATAACCCCGCCGCGCCGTAGCAGTAAAATGCTTATGGCGCGGTGGGAAAGTGGTTAAAAGTCAGCAGCTACAAAAAGTGTAGCTGCTGGCTTTTAATAAACACTCACTCACCTGCTCCACGATCCAGCGACGCGCCGGCCGGGGGGTCCGCTCCTCTCCCCCCCTCCCTAGCCGGCGTCTCCATCTCGACTGTGGGCACCCAGCCGTGACAGCCTTCGGCTTCACGGCCGGGCACCCACTGCGCATGCGCGAGCCGCACTGCGCATGCGCTCGCGGCGAGGCTCGCCGCTGATTGGAGAGGCGATCGCATGGGACCTGACAGTGTCCCATGTGATCGCCTACAGGGAGGGGCTGGTGTAGGCGATTAAGGCTTAATCGCCTAACCAGCCCCTCGGCGGAAGCAGGAAGTGGGACAGGAAGTCCCACTCCTACTGAAGCCCCCACTCCCCCCCCAAAAAAATTACATGCCAAATGTGGCATGTAAGGGGGTGAGGAGTGGATTAAAAAAAAGTCATTTTTTAGGTTGGAACTCCTCTTTAAGTAATAAAAGAAACAAATGCCATGTTATCAGGTTCCAATTCTGATTAGTATAATATACTCTACGCTACATACAAACCAAAACACAAAATACAAAGGCTTTCTATCAAGCCCAAAGTGGCTGTAAACCCTTCCATATACCCAGTGAAGTGACTGGCCTTAGGAAATACACAGAGATTAAAAAAAAAAAACGTTCCTACTAAGTTGTACCTGTTTATCTGCAGCCCTTTCTCCTGCACAGCCTTCTAAAGCACATATTTTACACAGCATTTCTTAGCTCCAGAAGGCAGGGGTCAGGGAGCTGATGTCACATACAGCATAGAGAAAAAGAGCCGAGTGTAATCTGAGACCCGAGTGCTGGGAAAAGACACCCCTCCCCCTTTTACACAGTCTCATAGGGAAACATGCATAGCCGAGGCAGTCAATCACAGGCTGAAGCTGTGCTTCCCTGTTCCCTGTCCTGCCTTGGAGTAAGTATATGAACAACTTTGAAGTTGTTGCAACTTTAAAGCGGAGGTTCACCCAAAAATCAACTTTCTGCAGTTAGATCCAGCATACTGCTGACATCTGCAGTATGCTGGTCTTTTTTTTTTGGTACTTATCGTTTTAGCAGTATTTCTTCTATGGCTCCGAGCGGGGAATCCTGCGGGGAATGGGCGTTCCCAAAAGCAAGCAAGTTGATTGACGGACTTCGATAGCGCGTCATGGCTTCCGTAAATTGCAGGCCGTCAACTTACTTGCCTTTGGGAACGCCCATTCCCCGCAGGATTCCCCGCTCGGAGCCATAGAAGAAATACTGCTAAAACGATAAGTACCAAAAAAAAAAGACCAGCATACTGCAGATGTCAGCAGTATGCTGGATCTAACTGCAGAAAGTGGATTTTTGGGTGAACCTCCGCTTTAAGTCGCACATATATGAACAGTTATCATTGGAAAACATGGGGAACGACTTGTTATGTGACTTTGAAGTTCAAAGTTGCATGACAAGTTACACAAGTGTGAACGGAGCCTTACAGAAGCCCAATCCTTTTGCAAAGGCTTCCAACACTCCTTATGTCAGCCAAAAACTGCACCTGACCATATATAAAAACCATAAAAACAAAAAATACATTGTATGAACAGAAGATCAGTATTTCTCTCCCTGACAGGACCGGGAGCGGTCCCCGCTCTGTAACGAGCAATCGCGGGTGCCCATCGGTGATCGCGACCGTGGGAGTCAGGAGCGAGTGGGGGGCGCGCGCGCATCCCTAGTGGCCGCTTTGAGAGCTGACGTTATACTACGGGCTCTCCCGCAGGAGAGCCAACCTGCCACCGTAAAAGAGAGAGAGAACACAGCAGAAGTTTCCTCTGTCTCTGATTGAAACTTCAGAGGGATCGTTCTGAAAAGCGGGAAAGTCATGCTCGGCATGAGCTGTTGAACTTTGTAAACAGGCTTTAAAAAAAAGCATAAAAGGAGGGCCAGTCATAGCAATTTAGAATATTTTTTTATATATATATATATATATATTAATATATATGCGACGAGCCAGAACCGCAGGGGCGACACGTGAGGTGCACAGTGGGCCGATGAGAGACAGCAATAATACAGTTCATCGGTTTACTCACGGTTAGCAGAAAGCCTCCCTGGGCCGGTCGCACAGAGATGGGGAAGACAGCACAAAATCCTCCGGGGCACGCTCTGTGATAGGGAAACGCCAGCCAAGATGGTGGTTGAGGTGCCCGTGATGACAGGGGTGTTTAAAGTGCTTGTGGTGGCTGGGTCCCTTGATGGTATTTGTCGTGACGCCAGTACCGTTAATGGTGGTACGACCATTTGCAGTGTTGAAGAATGAGGTAGACAGAAGTAGGATACAACTCACAATTTTTACTGTGACTGGTTTTGATTGCAATACAGACATCCAGTTAAAATACAGTATCTGGGTGAAGAGAGAATTCTGCTGATCCACTGTTAATAGGCTTTAGTAATCCTGGACTCAGGCTGTGGTTCAGTATTATGCTTGCTTGTTACTGGTCCCTTTTGAATCCAGTGACCTTGGTGAGGTTGCCGGAGGCTAAGAAATCCTTCACCTTTATGCTCAAAAAGGTCTTTGCTGCCGATTTAATGGCTTTCACCTTTTGATTTAAGCAGTTCCAATCTGTCCCTTCTCTGGACTGACCTTCTCTCTCCTTCACCTTTTTCCTTCTGCACACACACACTTCCTGAACTTAACTACCGACCACAGATAACCTGATATCCCAGAGTGGTGCTATCCCCATCTTGTGGTGGGAAGTATGAAGCACACCTGACCCAGAGTGGTGCTATCCCCATCTTGTGGTGGGAAGTATGAAGCACACCTGACAAGCATATGAACAGGGATCTCACAGATGTAGAAATGCAAAATGACATGCAATATAGTAATAACAAAGAAATAATGCTTTTGCAGTTCCCACATGTCCTGAGTGGAACGCTGCATATATATATATATATACTAACCTCTACAATTGCTTTAAGGCTTGGCAAGTCAGTCCAACGTTTCTCAAAAATCCCAAAACCATAAATTCTGTCTAACATGATTCATGGTGGCTAATATAGGTTGCAAATTTTGAAAAAGTTCAGGAAGTAGACGGTCACTTTGGGAATCCAACACCCTGGGGGTTTGGAGAAGAATTTATTTTGACCCATGTTTAACAAAAAAGTTCAATTTTTCATTTTTGTGCAATAGAAATAATAGTGTTTTTCTTTTTATATATTAGTTTTTGTTTCATTGCACTGCAGCCTACATTGACAAGCTATGTTTCATATTCCAGACTCCCTTGTGGCTTTTGCCTGCCTCTTGACTTTCCCCTCTCTTCGTGTGGTTTGGTTTAGTAGTGTGTGGCATTTGTGGGTAGAAAAGTATGCCAGATGGAAACTGCACTATGTTTTTTTAATGTTTACAATTCTAAAAGCCCAAATTTAACCCCATCTGTGATAAAGAAGCAGTCTTCTCTCTGTTATTGGAGCATTAACCCAGAGTATGCGGACTGCTTAACCTTCTTATGACCAGAGGCCGTCGAAGCCCAGACACCTGGATCGAATTTAAAAATGTCAGTATGTGTCGGTTAACTTGACTATAACTGTTTCCTACCTAAATCATTTTACATTTTAAAACGCAGTTTAAATCTGGTGCTTTGCTGTTCGAATAAATTCCCTGCTTATGTTTTGTATTATAAGCTGTCAAATATATCTAAAAAAAAAAAAAATTTTACAAATTTTACAAAGTTTTTGATCACATTTTAAATCAACATATTCATTTATTTTAGAGTGGCCCGGATTCACAGAGCACTTACGCCGACGTATAACAAGTTACGCCGACGTAAGTGCAAATGTGCACCGTCGTATCTGTGCGCCAGACCCAAAAACAGAGATACGCCTAAAACCAGGCTACACCCCGCCGACGTAACTTGCTTACGCCGGCGTAGGGTGGGCGTACATTTAGGCTGGGTGCATGGTGCCGCTCCCATTGATTAGCGATTCAAACATGCAAATTAGTTAATACGGCGATTCACAAATGTACATGCACCCGACGCAGGCTACGCGCGGTGCGCGTAAGTTGTACGTCTGGCGTAAAGTTATTCCCCATAAAGGAGGTGTAACTCAGCAACAGACATGCTCAGGTCTGCACCAGGGAACACAAGCCAGTGTATTTTACGTTGGACGTGGGTCTGGCTGGGCGTAGGTTACGTTAACGGCGTACACAGTGATCCGGCGTATCTAAGGCAGTTGTTCCGACGTGGTTGTGAGCATGCGTGGCGCATGCGCAGTTCGTTATACGTACTTGTCTGGCCCTCGGCCCATCATTTGCATGGGGTCAAGCCTCATTTGCATGGATCACGCCCACTTCCTCTGGCCTACGCCTTCGAAAATATGCTACACTGGTGCATCTTGGTGAGCAATGGCTTGCTGAATGCAGTGCTTTCCTCTCCGTGCTGCGCCGGCGTAGCGTACTGTGTGTGCTCTACGCTGGCGTAAATGTGCGCCCACTCTCTGTGAGTCTGGGCCAAAGTGTCTAGAACACTGTTTTTCAAGCTTTTCTGAAGACAAGGCACCCTTTAAAATTAGGGACAACCTCGAGGCACCCTCCAAAATTATGGACAGTGTTGAGGCGCCCCATTCTAAAATGTATAAAATTATTCTAATGCCGCGTACACGTGATCATTTTTTGGGTTGTAAAAAAAAGCAACGTTTTTCAGGCTCTAGAAAAAACAAATTTTTTATCAACTTGATCATTAAAACGGTCTTGCCTACACACGATCGTGAAAAAAAAAATGCTCTAGCAAAGAGCGTTGACGTACAAACACGTACGACGGCACTACAATAGGAAGTTCCATGCGGATTGCGCCACCCTTTGAGCTGCTTTAGCTGATTTTGTGTTAGTAAAAGACGATTCACGCTTTTCTGTCGGTTACAGCGTGATTAATGTGCTTACTCCATTACGAACGCTAGTTTTACCAGAACGAGCGCTCCCGTCTCATAACTTGCTTCTGAGCATGCACAGGTTTTTCACGTCGTTAAAGCCCACACACGATCATTTTTTACAACCCAAAAAAACGACAATGTTTAAAACGTCGTGAAAAAATGGAGCATGTTCGAAAAAAAATGTGCCCGTTTTTCAGAACCGAAAAAATGCTCTGAAGCCCACACACGATTGTTTTAAATGACATTTTTTTAAAACGTTTTTTTTTACAACCCAAAAAATGATCTTGTGTACGCGGCATAATAGTTTTACATAATGCAGCAACATCAATATATGTAGGACACCCACAGTTCGAGGTGATATATTCTTCCAAAACAAATGCACTTTTGCAAACTGGTACTGACTAGTATTCCAATGTTTCTCTTCTCACTCAGTTTTCCATCACTTAGCTAATGAGACCCCAAAGCTGATGGAGAAAGGCAAGGGAAGGTCACACAAGAATGATATGCAAGCAACTGACATCCTCCATATCAACTGATGATGTCATTGGTCGCTAGAAGGTTGTAATGGTGTACAATGAAAACCTGAGGCTTTGTGTAACTCAATGGTAGTTTTTATCCACCCATCAGCTTGCATACAATTTTGCCGCAATTTGTAGAACTTCTGCCAAGAAACCTCAAGGCACCCCAGGGCGTCTGGGCACCCCGGTTGAAAAAGGTTGGTCTGAAATAATGGAGGGTCACTAAGCGCCCAAGGCACTGAGGGTAGAAGAAATTAGGGTTCTTAGGCAATGAACCTAGAAGAACGGAGAGTGCCTAAGCACTCAAGGCAATAATCCTAGAACAATAGAGGGAACCTAAGTACCCTCTGCACTAAACCTCAAATAAATGATTGTCCCGCCGGAATCACCAAGCCGTGCGTGTTATTTGCCGATAGCGTACCTTGAAGGAGAAGGAGGGGGATGAGCGCTGCCGGAATCACCGAACCATCATGTCCTGTTTACTCGGCTCTGACGTCGCACACATGTCCCACCTCCGCCACTGGCATTGGACCAGTGTTCTGTCAATCACAGGAGCTGGTCCAACGGCGATGGCAGAGGCGGGACTGTGTATGTGACTGCCGACTGAGAGCCAAGTACTGTAAACAGAAGATGACGGCTCGGTGCTCCTCCCCCACCTGATTTCCTGCACTGCATGAGAGATGGTGAGGCTGCAGAAAGGCATCAGGCTGCATTGGATGGGCGCAGATCAGGCTGCAGATGGGCACAAAGGCTGCATAGAGGCTGCAGATGGGCATTAGGCTGCATTGGATGGGCGCAGATCAGACGGTCGATGGGCACAGAGGCTGCAGATGGGCATTAGGCTGCAGTGGATGGGCACAGATCAGGACTGCAGATGGGCACAGAGGCTGCATTGAGGCTGCAAATGGGCATCAGGCTGCATTGAGGCTGCAGATGGGCACTAATCAGGCTGCATTGATTGGCACTGACCAATATTTTGCTTTCAAAGTGATTCTATTTAAAAAAAAAAACATTTGTTTTACCTGAAACTTCCTTCTTAAGTTAAAGGTGCGTGTTATACGCCGATAAATACGGTATATATTGGAGAGAGGTTTAACTAGAGTATCATCTCAAGGGTAGATCTTTTTTTACTTGCTGGTTTTTCAATGTTCCTGATGCTGTAAGACACACATTAACATTTACGGCGGCGTACACACGACCGAGAAACTCGTCGGGCGAAACTCATCGTTCCGCCCGTCGAGTTCCTAGTTCGGCAGTCAAAAAGCTTGTCGAGCCAAATTTTCCCATTGAACAACGAGGAAATAGAGAACCTGCTCTCTTTTTGGCTCAACGAGTTCCTCGACGGGTTGCTCGGCGAAAAGTGTACACACGACCGGTTTCCTCGGCAGAATACGTCTCCCATCGAGGTTCTTGCTGGATTCTGCAGAGAAAATCGGTCGTGTGTACGCCAACTACCAGCGCCGTACAAGTTGACTTTAATAAAAGTTCCAGAATGTAAACTGTCAGTGTTGCACGTCTGGAAGGTCAGTGGTTTTGGGGCTGTGGGAGGTCATAACGGCGAGCAAAGGATGACCTCAGAGTGACCGGGGCCAGGAAACTTTTATTTAGTGAATTAGGGAAGACGTTAATTGCGCAGCCATTGTCGAAGTGACGTGCCGCAGCGTATCAATTGGCAGTAATAGAACTGTGACTTTTATTAGAGGAATTTTCATGTAAAAGCACCTGGCAGAGCCTTTTAAAAGCTATGCGTCTATGCAGATTGGAAGGAATCTTCTGTTCGCAGCCCTGGGTGGGGAAACACTGCAACAATGTGAAATGACATAATCTGTCATCGAGGAGCAAGTTTCGCAGGAAATGGGGCTAGTAAATACTGCTAGCGGAGCACATTAAAGGAGTAACCGCAGCTAGCACAAATACTGCTTCAGTAGGAAGGTTTTATAAAACCGGCCACGGTAGTACATGGCATGAGTGTGGGCCGGTCAGCGGGATTTTACAGCATGTTGGGAAATCTTTGGAACCAGTGTTCTGTATTTTAGTTCTAATGGTTAGAGGCAGTAATCTTTCACTGCACCTGCACTGCACATAGTCTATGCAGATGGATATGCACCCAAAGGGCCACTAAATGGGGGCAAGAGCTTCAAAACTTGTTGCTAATTGCAAGTCGGCATCTTAATGTTGTGTAGCGCCGTTCTGTGTTAGGGCGTTATGTAAATTTCATTTTTGACTCAATTGTGGTGAATGGAGCAAGGATTGATTTTGTAGGTCTGTTCAGGGCTTCCTGCACAGAGTTTGATTACTCCCACCTGCCTCTGTAAGATGTTTCCAAAGCATAAGGGCCTGGACATTCAAATCATCAGTTAAATATTTATCATACCCAGCAAATCCCTGAAAGGGACCAAGGGTCTCCAAACTTTCTTAAGAAAGGATAAGTTTTCTGCCCTTCAGACTTTAGGGAGGTGGTCTGTGCCCAGTGGGTGTAAACAATGCTCTTTCTTTGGTATTAGGGTGAGAAATGTTTACAGGTAGCTGCGGTGGCCCAACGCGATTAGCACTGCACTGACAAGCCGTTCACCTCTGCAGCTAGAGGTTCGGATCCCGGTCTCGGCTGCATGTGAATTGAGTTTGGTGGTCTCAGCCCGGCTCCCGGTGTGCTATGCGAGGTAAGTCTGCGCTTAATACGCCCACCCCCCTCCCACAAAAACACATGCACGCACTTTGGCCACGCGGTCTCTAAAAAAAGAGAGGTGAAGGACTAACAGGGCTGGCTGAGCGGGCTGGATCCTCTCACTCCCTCATAGGGGAGTCCCTCTGCCCCGTTGGGCTTCAAAGCGGAGCAGGTAGGGCGGGCTGTGTGGGAGGACCCCCTCACACCCGCCATTGCCACCCGGGGGCATGGAGAAAGATGGCAGATTGCTTCTGGGGGAGGTCTGCCTACTCCCAAACTCCTGCAGTCCGGCTCCTCTCTCAAGTACACGCACAAAATACACTTAAAAAAAAAAAAATGTTTGTTGTCAGTGGGAGGAATAGTGCCCCGTTTTTGTTGTCAGTCGAAGAAATTATGCCCCATCGTTGGTTTCAGTGGAAGGAATAGTGCCCCGCCACCAATGCAGAGGGTCTCGAAGGTCTCAGTGAAGACCAGGTGTGGTGACGTCTAGCGGCAAACTAAAACTCACTTGCCAATCGGGTCTCTGGACCTGCTTCCTGATTTTCTGGGAGGAGAATCAGGAAAGTCATAGCGAATATTAAAGAGGAACTGCTTACATAATTTGTAATAAAAACATCTTTGCCATTTTGAAGCTTCCCTCCAACCACTTTGCATATTATTTTATATATGCTGTGATTCTGTACTTGCCATGTGCTGCAGAAATCTCCTTTGTTACGTTCAGGAATGCCCATCATAGTCTCCCCTTACTTCCAGGAGTGCCCATCAAAGTCCCTCCTTACATCCACAAGTGGCCATCAGTGTCCCCCTTTAATCCATGTGTGCCATGTGGCGCCCCCTCTTACCTTTTAGGGTGCCGACCAGTAGGGCTAAAGCTGGAAGCTGGAGCAGGTCTGAATGAAGGAAGTTTGGTCCCCCTGTAAATACAGAGGAACCTCGGATTACGAGCATAATCCGTTCCAGGAGAATGCTTGTAATCCAAATTACTTGCATATCAAAGTGAGTTTCCCCATAGAAGTCAATGGAAACTAAAATAATTTGTTCCGCATTGACTCCAATAGCATGCAATACCGAATGCAGCCAGAGGTGGGGGGAGCGCCAAAAAGTCTCGAAAACAACCGGAAAGGCCCGGGAACATCTCGGCTGAACTCTTAAAACCTCAGAAAGGCCCAGGGACAACTCAGCTGAACTCGGAAAACCTCAGAAAGGTTTGGGAAGAATGTTTTTCTGAGCATTTCCGGACTGCTCCGATTAGCTCCAGAGCCCCAACCCACAGCAATGCAAACCGAGAGTTTTTTAAAATACAGTGCTCGTTTTGCGAAACGCTCATTAACAGCGTTACTCGTAATCCAAGGTTTCACTGTACTGGATTCGGGGCAAAATGCCAGTAGTCCTAGCAAACAACCACAGTGGCTACACCAGTCTCCATATCAGACTACACAGATTAGCGCATCCACTGCCAGTCTACAGACAGTTGCTACAGGCCAGATAAAATCTGGTAGCAGGCTGCATGTGGCCCAGGGTCAAAAGTTTGGAGACCCCTGCAGTACAACAAGTAGAATGGTGTTCACACTATGACTATTGGTGACTGTAGAGCCCAACTCCCTGACCCTTTGCTGTTTTTTGTAGATTAAATAAAGCTAATTGTATGCAAGACATACTGTATAGCACAAGATGACTGACACGGGATCAAACACATGCTAACCACACAAAGCAGAAGGCGCGGGCTCTTCCCGTCGTACATAGAAGCCCCTTTGTAGAGTTCCAACTCTAAATTGGTCTTCCAGGCATGGGCTTAGACTCAATATTTGCAGCCTATTAGTAAACACTCAGCGATGGGGGCACCGGTCAGGGCGACAAAGACTTTTTTATTAAAAATCTTAAGCAAATATGGAAATAGGAAAGGAGCTGAACTAAGAGGAGTTGACACAGCTTGTGCCGAGCTATTTAGTAGGAAATTGAAACATTGTTCCTCATCCAAAGTATACTGTATCTTCCCCGTCCAGGAGTGCCAGAGACCTTTGCCCTGCTTAGGCTGTGCTGTTGACATAAGAGCGCCCCTGGTGGCCAATATTGGACGTTCCTGCCAATAAAGAAAAAAACTATTTTTAAAATATGAAGATAGAAGGTTGAACGCCTGATAATAAAAATCCAATTGCTTTATCACAACAGGTTAAATTCTTGACAGCAGCACATAGCATAACACACAGAGAACATGGGTGATGCGTTTCACATCACAGATGCTTGACCACTGCAGCCCCGGAAGAATTGGCTGCCCAATGACCGGACCATTTTTTTGTGATTAGGCACTGCGCCGATTTAACTGTCCATTGCGCAGCCGTGCGACGTTGCACCCAAACAAAATTTACATCCCACAAATAGAGCTTTATTTTGGTAGTATTTGATCACCTCTGCGGTTTTTATTTTTTGCGCTATTTCACATTTCTTGTGATAATAATAATCAAGGTAATCAACATTTTTTTTAACCACTTAAGACCCGGACCAAAATGCAGGTAAATGACCAGGCCCCTTTTTGCGAATTCGGTACTGCGTCGCTTTAACTGACAATTGCGCGGTCGTGCGACGTGGCTCCCAAACAAAATTTGCGTCCTTTTCTTCCCACAAATAGAGCTTTCTTTTGGTGGTATTTGATCACCTCTGCGATTTTTATTTTTTGCTCTATATACAAAAATAGAGTGACATTTTTGAGAAAAAAACTATATTTTTTCATTTTTGTTATAAGAAAAATCAAACAAACTAAATTTTAGTCAAACATATAGGCCAACATTTATTTAGCCACATGTCTTTAGTAAAAAAAAATCGCAATCATTTTTTTTTTAGCTACCTAGCGGGAACAGCGACACTAATACAGCGATCAGAAAAATGGATCGCTTAGTGATGCTGGCAATAGGGAGTGAAAGGGTTAGCTAGGGCGGTGATCAAGGGGTTAAAACTTTATTGGGGGGGGGGGGTACGGGGGCTACCCTGAACCTAACACTAACTGACTGTCACACTAACTGTCACACTGACACTAAATACAGTAATCATACATGTATGATTACTGCATTCAGTGACACTGTGACAGGGGGGAGGGGGGGGGTGATCGCAAGGGGTTAATGTGCCTATGTGTGGTGTGTGTCAGTGTAGTGTTGTGCAGACTTACTGTGCGATGTGATCTCTCCTCAGCGGTGGTTGAAAAAAACGCTGAGAGGAGAGATCACATCACTTCCCCCTTCCTGTGTTTACACAGGAGGAGGAAGTGCAGGGCGGGGGAGAGCGCGGATTGGCTGGGAGCGATCCGGAGGGGGCGGACAAAAACGAATAGCCGTCCCCTTGTCCCGGATCGCTCGGCCAGCCACGGGGATCGCCGCATGGACCCCCGACCCACCTCAAGGCACCAACGTATATATACGTTGATGTCCCTGTCGGTGCCATTCTGCCGACGTAAATGTACATGCGGCGGTCCATTAGAGGTTAAGGGAAAGTCTAAAAAAAATTATGAGCATAATCCTTTCCAGGAAAATTCTCGTAATCCAAAGCACTCGCATATCAAAACGAGTTTCCCCATAGAAGTCAATGGAAATGAAAATAATTTGTTCCGCATTGACTTCAATGGCATGCAATACCGCATATGGCCAGAGGTGGGGGAGCCGGAGAGCCTCGGAAATTATCGGGAACAGCTCGACTGACCTTGTTAACCCTCGGAAAGGCTCATGAACAGCTCCGATCAACTCTGCTCGCACCTCAGACCAAATGCGGTACTGCACACCCCTTGAATTTTGCTCGTTTTGCAAGACAATACTCGCAAACCGAGTCAGATTTTTTTTTTCTTAAAGTTGCTCGTCTTTGAAAATGCTTGTTAACTGCGTTACTCGTAAACCAAGGTTCCACTGTATTTCCCTTTTGAAGAAACCTGGATGGGAGCTGCCATTGTAGCATGCATATTATACACCCCGAAATTTGGTTTCTAATGTTTAATAAAGTTCAACAAACAAAGTATGGTATCCACAGCAACCCATGAGAACCCATTTTGTATTACATGGTTATAGGATACTGAAATCTGATTGGTTGATATGGATTACTGCTGTTTGGTGCTAGCACTGGTGATGTCCACCATATAATTCAGGGTCGTGTACTACATATTTTTCTATGCCTGGCATGTTATTAAGCCTAAAATCAGTAAAACAAAAGATATGGAACTTTTATAGAAGAGCAAGTTAACTCTAAAGACCGACATCTTGCAGCTTTGATGTGACAGCCATGTCAGCCTAAATACTATGTATAGTCTGCAGAAGTCATAAGACAGGTGTGTGTTTACATCCCCAACATGCGTGTTTTTCTCGGAAAGGGAAATTTAAACTTCCTCTTTTCTTCCACAGGCGGGGAGTATATAACACATGCTATTTAGGAACTCAATTACTGAAGAGTCTTGACTTCAAAGGACACCACTAATCTCCTAAGAACCCTCAAAAGCTCAAGAGAAGGCAAGGTATAACGATTATTATAATACAAGATTTTTATAGAGCCAATAGTTTGTGTAGTACTTTACAGAATAAAGAGAGACAATACGGTTACAATAGAATATAAGACAAGAAGGGTCCTCCTTGTAAAAGCTTAATGTCTAAAGCAGGGGTCTCCAAACTTTTTAAACAAAGAGCCAGTTTATTATCCTTCAGATTTGAGGAGGGCCAGATTGTGGCCAACAGGGGCAGAAAATGTTGTGGGCACAGCACGAGTGAGAATAAATATGGCCTTAGTTTTGGTGGTTAATAGGAGTACTGTCCCTATTAGGAGGAGGAGGAATAGTATCCCCTATTGGTATCAGTGGAAGAAATAGTGCCCCATTGTTGGTGTCAGTGGGAGGAATAGTGCTCCAAGGGCTGGATAAAGGCTAGCAAAAGGCCACATCTGGCCCTCGGTCTGCAGTTTGGAGACCCCTGGTCTAAAGGAAGGGGCAAGTGATAGAAAAGGCATCAACCGTGAGGGATAAGCTGATGGGAAAGGTAAAGGTTTTGTATTTAGGTAGGGACGGGTAAGGTTTACCTCAAGTGATGAGTATTTTAGACACTCCTTAATTTAGACAGAATAAAGCAGTCCATTGGTGATATGATTTTTTCCCTCAGGCCACGTACACACGTCCGAGAACCTCGTCGGGCTAAACCCATCGTTCTGCCCGACGAGATTCTCGGCCGGCCGTCGAGTTCGTCGACCAGGCTGTCGAAAAAGGCGTCGAGCCATTAGTCCCGATGGCCCATCGAGCAAATAGAGAACCTGCTCTCTATTTTGGCTTGATGAGCTTCCCGACGGGACGCTCAACGAAAGTGTACACACGATCGAGCTTCTCGGCAGAATATGGATCCCAGCGAGCTTCTCGCTGGATTCTGCCGAGAAACTCGGTCGTGTTTACGGGGACTCAGGTTGCAGGAAAGAAAATTGCCCAATTCCCCCATCAACACAATTAGTGTTGATGGGAGAATCCTTACCGTGGAGCTATTGTGTTCTCCCGGAAGAGCGTCGCAGGAAGCCGTCCCTGTCCGGGGAACACAGTGATTATTGCTAGTGTACAATGCTGGGTACTTATTTGGAGTATGGTAGTGTGAATGGGCATTGGAAGATAGTAGAAGTATGTAAGTGAGATTGTGTTACTCCTGAAGAAGAATAGAGGAATGAAGGATGGGAATAAGGAAATTAATAGATATCAACTAAGATCCTTTATCGACATACAGGAGAAGAAGTAACTGTATATTTTAATGAATTTTGTATAATTGTAAACATTTTGTATAAATTAATAAAAATAAATTAAAAACAATGCTGGGTACAATCATCCTATCCATACATGGATCGAATCTTGGCCAGTCCCTGCTGAACCGGCTGAGAACCATTGATCATAAGAGATAGCTGGACAGATTGGGGTAGAGCATTCCAAAGGATGGGTGAGGCTCTGGAGAACTCCTGGAGGTGGATGGGAGGAGGTGACAAGGGAGCTAGAAAGTAGAAGGTCTCGGGAGAACCTGGAATGGAAGGTTGGGGTGATATTTAGAGATGAGGTTGGTGAAGTAACTAAGGACAGAGTTGTAGATGACTTATGTTGTTGGTATTTAGAATTTTATACATTGGACAGCCCAGTGGAGGGACTGGCATAGAGGGAATTTTAGACACTGACCAGTTAGTAAGGTGGATAGGTCTGGGAGCAGCATTCATAATAGATTGAAGGAGGTATTGCCCAGGTAGAGTTAGGCAAATGGGAAGAGAGTTGCAATAGTCAAAGCAAGAAATAACAAGGGTGTGAATTAGAAGCTTTGGTTAAGAAGGCGTTAATTTTGGAAATGTTATGGAGATTATTGATAATTTACAATATAGGTGAGTCCTATGCCGCGTACACACAATTGGAAATTCCGTTGTGAGCTTTTGGTCGGAAATTCCGACCTTGTGTAGGTAGGCTCCATCTGAGTTTTTCTGTCGTAATTTCCGCCAAGAAAAATTTGAGAGCTGGTTCTCAAATTTTCTGACAAGAAAAGTTCTTGTAGGAAATTGCGATTGTCTGTATGCAATTCCGACGCACCAAAAACCACGTATGCTCGGAATCAAGTCGACGCATGCTCGGAAGCATTGAACTTAATTTTTCTCCGCTCGTCGTCGTGTTGTACGTCACCACGTTCTTGACGGTCAGAATTTTGTGTGACCGTGTGTATGCAACACAAGTTTAAGCCAAAATTCAGTCAGAAAAAAATTCACCGTTTTCTTGGCGGAATTTCCGATTGTGTGTACGTGACATAAGTTTTATAATTTTGCCATTCACTAAAACATCAGTTTTTTTGCTCTCTCGTTTTTTTCTTGTTTGCTATCTGTGCTGTCCATAGAAGGCTCAGAAACCTTCACAAGTACCATAGCTCAAGAGGTCGATCTGACTGTCTACATCTTTTATGGTCCAACTTTCACAACTGCAGGTAGCTACGGAGGACACAAAAGTTGGTGTTTGGTTGCCAGGCTTACATCCTTGCTTTTCCATATTCAGTTCATGCTCACCATCATTTCATATAGAGTACAATCACCACTTCAATCAATCTACAATCCCAAGAAAAGTGATATTCTCCACACCGTCAATTAAGCCTCGTACACACAACCGGTTTTCCCGCTTTTATCCGGGAAAACCGGCCATGTGTATGCTCCATCGCAGTTTTCCCGACAGGAAAACTGCAGAAAAAAAAGAGAAACAGCTATCTTTTTTCCCGCCGGTCTTTTTCCCGGCAGTTTTCCTATGTCGGGAAACCCTCTCGTGTGTAGGGGGAAAAACTTACCGAGTAGGTTCTCGGTTTCCCCCTCAAGATTCCTGGCAGACTTTTTACCGCCGGGAATCCCTTACGTGTGTACGAGGCTTTACTGTTTTGAAATATCAATTCCTTGTAGTGGTCATGATTTTGGTCTTCTTGATGTTCAAGGAGAGAGCAAGCTTCTCACTTTCCTTCACTTACCTGGCTTCAGGCTCCATGCACACTGGGCCTAAAAGCGTTGTTCTCTTTGGAGTAAAAATCTCACATATAGAGCATTTTTTTGTACAAAGTTTAAACGAGTTTAGGAGAGTTTTACGTTTTATCTGCCAGTGATCTCCAATCAGAAACGCAAATGAGAAGTTCTCAAAATATGCCTCTTAACGTCCGAATGTGCATGGACACATAGGATAACATTGAGTTGCTTCAACAGGCAGAACATAAAACTCCTGTAGAAGCAACGTTTTTTAAGTCAGTGTGCATGGAGCCTTAGAAATGTAATTGGTTGCTATGGGTTACTGCATTACGTGCAATCATTGAACTTTGTAGTACAAAACGGGTTAGTATTTTGTTGATAGTACAATAGCGTCTGAGGGTCTAGGAAACTGTTTTTCCTGTGTCTGTTAATGTTCCTGTAAATGGCACCATTTTGTTTCAGCTGTCACGTATGTTATTGAAAGGGAAGTTAAGCAGTAGATGGCAGAAAGGTTTATCTCAGAAATAGGTCTAAAATGCAGTATAATTTACAGATAGGCTTGTTTTCACACCCCTTATTTTCTTTTCATTTTATGTCTTAATCAACATATTCGCCTGGAATAGTTTCTGTTTGAAGGGTGAAAGAAACTCTGAATAGTTTAGAGACATGTTGTTTTTCAGTGTTTGAAATTGGCTTGGTTATTAGCACGTAAAATCTTTTATTCTTGCAACCAGTACATGATTGATGCATTAAAGCAGGGGTTTTCAAACATTCTAAACAAAGGGCCGGTTTATTGTGCTTCAGACTCTTGAAGGGCCGGACTTTGGCCAGTGGGAGTGGACATTTTCCTGGCATCATTGTTAGTAAACATCTGGTATTAGGGGGTGGAATAGTGACCCATTGCTGGTATCATAGGGAGGAATAGTGCCCCATTAGTGGTGTCAGTGGGAGGAATAGTGCTCCATTGTTGGTGTCAGATAGCAGAATAGTGTCTCGTATCAGTGGGAGGGATAGTGCCCCAAGGGCCGGATAAAGGCAAGCAAAGGGCCGCATGCGGCCCTCGGGCCGCAGTTTGGAGACCACTGCATTAAAGCCTTACTTCGGACAACTATTTTAAGTTTTGAAGTGTGTAAGAGATAAAATGTAGTTTTTAGTTGATTATTTGGCCTTGGTGTTTTAACCTGGTGGTTGCCCTCCCATGGGCTGGCAGGCTATTTTGTGAGATCACTGACCCTTTTCCTTCCATGCACACTGGGTAAACTATACTACATCCATTTTGAAATTTGTTTTTAAACTATTTGACTTATCAATTTCAATGTGCCTAATTCTACTGGTCTTGACGAAGTGGATGATCTGCGAAACATGTTGACCCTTTTAGAAGACCTTATGCACAGAATTTTTTGTAATGGACTATATTTGATAGCAACATTTTCACATTGTGTAAAATAAAGACAAAATTCTTTTAGACACATGGCATGTCATTCTATATCTAATTGTTCACACAGGGTATATTTAAAGTCCCAACACCCATTCTCCTTCCTTGCTACTATATACAAGATGATACCTCTGTGTTAACATTTTCTCAATATAGTTACACTCCCTTCCACAAACACAAATTCCTTGCATGTTGTTAGATGTTGTAACCATTCCTCACGCTACAATACATGGTAGGGAGAGAAGGAAAATCTCACCATTGGAGGAACAGACAACAATAAATGCTGCAAGGGGACCTCCCTTCCGCCAAAACAAAATGAATTTTTGGGGCTTTAAAGTAGAACTATACTATATATTTGCAAATGTCCCCAGTATTAGCATTATCATAAACTTTACTTTTTTCATCTTTTTCTAATTGGTCTTCTTTCTTCATTGTTGCCCCCCCCCCCCTGCATTTGCTTGTTTAGATCTGCTCGACCAGCAGGAAGCCTTGTTGAAGATTATCTGTCTTCTAGTAACATTGGCAAAGATTTGTGGTTCAGATTCCTCCACCCTTGCATCGGTGATATCATAGAATGCTAGGCCAGTAAAACTGGTCAGGGCATGAAAATATTCCCTCTCACATTCCTCATACAGTGCCAGCAGGGGTGCTTAGTCAGGACCACCACTATCCAAAGGAGTACGTAGGTTAACCCTGGAGGAAACTGCTACTGTCATTCCTTATCAGACCATTAAATCATATATTAATTTTAATTTAACAATAGGATTTTTCTCCTTGGCAAAGGTTTCTCTTTCAGTTGGCCCTTTTTCAATGTATTCTTTAAACACTTAAGCCCCGGACCAATATGCTGCTAAATGCCCAGAGGCGTTTTTACAATTCGGCACTGCGTCGCTTTAACAGACAATTGCGCGGTCGTGCGACCTGGCTCCCAAACAAAATTTGCGTCCTTTTCTTCCCACAAATATAGCTTTCTTTTGATGGTATTTGATTGCCTCTGCGATTTTTATTTTTTGCGCTATAAACAAAAATAGAGCGACATTTTTGAAAAAAAAAAAAAACAATAATTTTTACTTTTTGCTATAAGAAAAATTGAATAAACAAAATTTTAGTCAAACATTTAGGCCAAAATTTATTCAGCCACATGTCTTTAGTAAAAAAAAAATTGCAATAAAAAAAAAATGAGCTACCTAGCAGCAACAGCGACAATAATACAGCAATCAGAAAAATGATCGCTTAGTGATACTGGCAATAGGGAGAGAAAGGGTTAACTAGGGCGGTGATCAAGGGGTTAAAACTTTATTAGGGGGGTACGGGGGCTACCCTGAACCTAACACTAACTGCCTGTCACACTGCCTGTCGCACTGACACTAAATGCAGTGATCATACATATATGATCACTGCATTCAGTGACAGTGTGACAGGGGGTGGGGTAGGGGGTGATCGCAAGGGGTTAAATGTGCCTATGTGTGTACTGGTGTCAGTGTAGTGTTGGTGCAGACTTACTGTGCCTCTTCTCTCATCTCGATGGTTTGAAAATACCGCCGAGATGAGCGCTGCATCACTTCCTCTGCCTATGTTTACATTTTACAGGCAGAGGAAGTGACACGGTGGCGGCGCACAGGATTTGCTGGGAGCGATCACGAGGGGGCGGACAGAAATGAACCGCCACCCCCTCGAGTCGGGTCGCTCCCGGAGGTAAGCCGCCCACCTCACGCAGCGGAGGGGGTCCCGATCGGACCCCCGAACCACAAGTAGGCAGGGACGTAAATTTATGTCCATCTGCCTGTCCGTGCCCTTCTGTAGACGTAAATAGGCGTGCGGAGGGCGTTAAGTGGTTAAAAAGCAGCCCCCTTGTCACTCTGATCATTGGCTGCAAACCCTGTGTAAGAACCAGGGGAGTTGCTAGACCCTGGCACCCAGGGCACATGCCCCTGTTCTTCTACTCAGTGGCCCAGGTCTTTTATTGCTGTCTCCCCAAGAATTGTCCTCTAGACCAAAAATGCCAAAATACAGCTTGTGCTAGCCTTTAAGCCCCGTACACACGGACAGAATTCCCGACAGAAAAGGTCAGATGGGAGCTTTTCCGACAGAAATAGATTGATCAATGCCGCGTACACACAACCGTTTTTAATGTCATGGAAAAAAACAACGTTTTTCTCGATGTGATTCTTGTTAAGCCTGCCTTGCCTACACACGATTGTGGAAAAAAAAATACTTGAGCAAAGCGCGGTGACGTACAACACGTACGACGGCACTATAAAGGGGAAATTCCATTTGGATGGCACCACCCTTGGGGCTGCTTTTGCTGATTTTGTGTTAAAAAAAGTTTGGTGAGAGACGATTCATGCTTTTCAGTCTGTAACAGCGTGACGAATGTGCTATCTCCATTACAAACGTTAGTTTTACCAGAACGAGTGCTCCCGTCTCATAACTTGCTTCTGAGCATGCACGTTTTTCCCCCCGTCGTTAAAGCCCACACACGACCGTTTGAAAAACAACCAGAAAAAATAGAGCATTACATTTTTAATGCCCATTTTTGACGTTGAGAAAAATGCTCTGGAGCCCACACACGATCGTTTTTAATGACTAATTAAAAAAATTGCATTTTTCTCGTCATGAAAAACGGTCGTGTGTACGCAGCATGAGAGCTGGTTCTCAATTTTTCCCGTTGGAAATCCCAATCATGTGTACAGGCATTAGAGTGTTATTTCTTCCACTGGCACTACCAACGGGGCACCATTCCTTCCACTGACACCAAAATTGGGGAACCATTCTTTTCTCTGACACCAACAATGGAAATCTTCCCTTCCAATGACACCAATGATGGAGAACTATTCCTCCCACTGACACCAGCAATGAGGCATAATTCCTTCCACTGAATAAGCAATTAGACACCATTTGTCCAAATAATGCCAATGATGGGCTACTATTTCTCCAACCAATACCAATGATGGGGCACTATTTCTCTAATACCAGTGATGGGGCACTATTCCTCTCACTGCCACCAGCAATCGAGCCTAATTCCTCCCACTGATATAAATAATTAGGCATTATTCCTCCAACTATTACCAACAATTTTCCACTATTCCTCTAATACCAAAAATGGGGCACTACTCCTCCCACTGGCACCAGCAATGAAACATAATTCCCCCCACTGATATAAAAAATTAGGCACTATTCCTCCAACTAATACCAATGATAGGCCACTATTCCTCCGACTAATACCAATGATTAGCCACTAGTCCTCCAATGATGGGGCACTATTCCTCCTTCTACTGACTACAGACGCTATGTAATTTATAAAACAGATTATATTAGACCAGATCTCCTTCAAAGAGGACTTTTTATTACCTTTTTAATACCACTGAAACACAATCCAGAGTATCAGGTATGGTGGAAACAATGGTTTTAAGAAAATCTTGGGAGGCCTTTCGTGAGTCTAAGTTCTTATGTTTGGGATCCATGTAAACAAAGGGCCTGGAAGCAAATGGCAGAAAAGTGCAGTAAAAATGGGAAAATAGCCCAACTAGAGGGTAGGTAGAAAGGTAGGAATGAACATGGTGGGCAAGAGTTAACTAACGTTTCAGGGTATGCTGGAAGGCCTGCAACATTTTACTATTTTGAAGTACCAGTGGGGTCCCATCGTCTTTTAGGTAGCAACACCCCTGGTAATCTGTATGAACTTTGCATACAGTTAATGACCTGCTCTCATCTTCGACATAACCGCTTTCAGGAGATTGGTGTCTTAAGCCTCGTACACACGATCAGTTTTCCAGACAGGAAAACTGAGGAGAGCTTTTGGCCGGGAATCCCAGCCGTGTGTATGCTCCATGTAGTTTCTTCCGACGGGAAAACTGCCCAAAATCTACCGGACAAAAAAAGAGAACCAGCTCTCTTTTTTCCCACCGGGTAATCCGGCTGACTTTTGCCCGGCAGTTTTTGGCAGTTTTCCTATGGGAAAAACTGCGATGGTGCATACACACAGCCGGGATTCCCAGCCAAAGCTCCATCGCAGTTTTTCGGTTGGGGAAACCACCCATGGGTAGGGGAAAGACTAAACCGAGCAGGTTCTCAGCTTTCCCCTTAGGATTTCCAACAGGAACTTTTCCCATTGGAAATCCCGTACGTGTGTACGAGGCTTTAGACCCCTGCATTTTTCGAGGAAGGATATTCTAATTTTCCATATCTGGAAAGTGCCTTAAATTACAGATTTTCGTTACCACGCCAGCTAGTTTGAATTTTCATTTTAGTGGTGCCACCAAAGTGAAATTTGGTTGGTATTGGCTACAGAATTTTGTATATCACCATTCCTCTTTCCATTGTCCTATTTCGAAGGACCCATCATATGTGAAAAATGTGTTCTACGCAGATGTGTTGGAATTAGCTGTGATTATCTTTGGAGAAGATTTACATCAGGAATACAGCAGGGGACTTTCACTTATGGCTTTCTTTTATCTGTGTCATTCTGCAGCTAGGAAACAACGCTACAAAACATTGGATGTAGGTCACGCATGCAGCTGTGTTTGTGTGTTATTGGGCCTCGGAAGTAAGACCGCACGTGAAGAATTCAGTGAATTTCATGTATTCATACATATAGATGACACAATTCACCAGGATGAACCATCGGGAAAGTGATAGCGCGGTGTGTCTCCAGCTGTCCAAATTCTAAATTGTGCGTGGACTGGCTAAATAGCTTGACATGTAGGCCCACTTCACTAAAACTGGAGAGGTATAACAATAAAAGCAGTGCAGCGCAACCTAAATGTAAATATAAACACTAATATATAATGTCCATGAGAAGAAACAGTCCACAAGTGATTGTGAAAAGGCACAATGAAAATGACGGCATGCAATGTGGATCAAACGTGGCCAGAAATCCCTCCACCGCACACAGAGTGGCCTCTCACCTCACTGATTCGACCTATCACATGGTAACACGGTCACATGGCATGCAACTTATTCCCAGTATAACTACTTAGAACATCCAATCGATCAGAATATCATAGGTGTCGATCAAGGTCCTGAGCTTTGTAAAGACGGCACTTAGACGCGAGTGCTTACAGACAGCATAGGAAACAAATGCAACAGCGATGGCTGTGGGTGGCGTCTGTTGTGACTTCTCCCCCTCATACGCGTTACGTCCGTAGGCAGAACTTCATCAGCGTGAGGTAGGATGACGCTTTTCTTCACTTCAAAAAAATAAATAACAGGAAAATCAAGTGTTTTAAACGCTTACTTGCATTGTTTCTTTTTTTTTTTTCATAAACCATTGTTTTTTACTTTCAATGTGCCTATAAATGTTCTAGAACATGTGACTACTCCAAGAAAGTCAATTCTCTAGCAAAGCCCCCTTTTCCTTTTACATAATAGCCCTCTACTTTTCTGGGATTGTTTAATTACTGTTTGTGTTGGCCTAGTTCCTCCACCCTCCCCTCATCTTCCCATATAACCTTTTATAACGCAGCCGAGGGAAGCGCTATAATAATATGGAGCATATCTTAACCACTTGCCGACCACTGCGTGCCGATATATGCAGAATGGCAGAGGTAGGCAAATGGGTGCAACCCTTTAAGAATGCATGCGGCGGGCATGCAGCGCCGGTGTCCCGCGATCGGGTCACAGAGAGGCAGAACAGGGGGATGCCTGTGTAAACAAAGCATTTCCCTGTTCTGCCTAGTGACAGGACAGTGATCTACTGCTCCCTGTAATCGGGAGCAGTAATCAGTATGTCACAGTAAGCCCCGCCCCCACACAGTTAGAATAATTTCCTAGGACACACTTAACCCCTTCCTAGCCCCTAGTGGTTAACCCCTTCACTGCCAGTCACATTTATACAGTAATCAATGCATTTTTATAACACTGGTCACTGTATAAATGTGAATGGTCCCAAAATAGCATCAAAAGTGTCCAATGTGTCCGCCATAATGTCACAATAAAAATTAATAATAAAAATGCCATAAAACTATCCTTTATTTTGTAGACACTATAACTTTTGCGCAAACCAATCAATAAACGCTTATTGCGATTTTTTTTTTTTTACCAAATTATGTAGAAAAATACATATCGGCCTAAAGTGAGATTTTTTTATATATATATTTTTCGGGGAATATTTATTATAGCAAAAAGTTAAAAATATTGCTTTTTTTTCCCAAAAATTGTCGCTCTATTTTTGTTTATAACACAAAAAATAAAAGCCGCAGAGGAGATGAAATACTACCAAAAGAAAGCTCTATTTTTAGGGAAAAAAGAACATCGACATTGTTTAAGAGCCACGTCACACAACCGCGCAATTGTCAGTTAAAGTGACGCAGTGCCGAATGGCAAAACATGGCCAGGTCATTGGGCAGCCAAATCCTCCAGGGGTGAAGCGGTTAAAGTGTATATATAGCCAAAACATTTATTTTAGCTTTGGAAACAATCGGAAGGATTAAAAAACCTTTCCCGTTTATTTTGCGCTGTACCATTGAGGAGATTTCCTTGTATTTCTTGTCTCAGAGATGCAAAATGAAATTAAAGGAAATCTCCCAATATGAGGGAAACTTCCATCTTGGATAGTTGTCTCTGGAATGGATGTCCCCAATGAAAGATTTACCTTCATGCATTTTATTTTTAAGTTATTTTGTTTTGGATGGAGCTAGGAATGTATTTGTTAAGGGTTTGTTACCATCTATGTGCCTACTGGGGAGATTTCTCCTCTCTTCCTGTCATAACAAGCAATGACAGGAAGTCATTCGAACCAAGAAGACAAAAAAAAGTTTAGTAGATTAGAGGAGGGAATACAAAAAAAGGGTTCCAAATGGCAACCCAGGGTCAGACTTTAAACGCACCGTAAACAATAGGGATGTAGAAAAATACTAATGTTTAATAAAACATAAATACATATATAATATGAAAAGGAGCATGAAAAACTGATTAAAAAACATATATATTAAAGAGCAAAATATATAGTGTGTCAACACATTTCGCTGTTAAGCTTCATCAGGACACATTCTGGATTTGTGAGTTGCAAATAGAGGAGACAGGTCTCACTGTCTAAAATTAAACAGATATATTCATGATTAGAACAATAACATATATTTAAAAACACTGTATTATCCAGAAGAGAAATCACAACATGTGTGGGCATATAGAAAAAAAATACGGATGAGGCAATGTGAGTGCTTCCTCCTCCTATTTTCATAGATTGGAAGATGGGTTCAATTGTCTGACAATATTTTCCTGTCCTTGTGATCACCACACCCATGTGCAGGTTTTGAGAAGGATGGAAAGTGAAAGAATATCTCCACAATGTAGACATAGGCATAAATGAAAGCCTGGCAAGAATCTCCACTATCCAGAAACATAAAACGGCTAGCATTTGGCATTTTAGGTCCAGTTCCAGCCTGACCAAAACAAAGAACATTGATTGGATAAAAGTTTTTTTACTTGTCTATAAATTATATTGGCACCACATCCCCTTTATTGGTAACAATTTAAGAAAAATAGGGGTTTTGGGGATTTTGAAGGTGCAGAATTACAACATTTAATATGAAAAATGATTTGTTTATAAAAGTTAAAACTGACAGAATAATAGAAAATACATCTGATAATATAATGTGCAAAGCTGAAGAATTCTCTCTACATGTTTCGTCACTGTGGCTAAAGATGTAGAGAGAATTTTTCAGCTTGCACATTCTTGAAACTGTATTGTATTATCGGATGGATTTTCTAATATTCTGTAAGTTTTAACTTTTATAAAAAAAAATTCAGATTAAATGTTGTTGTAATTCTGCAGCTTCACAATCCCCAAACCCCTATTTTTCTTAAAAAGAAAATTGATTCTCAATCAGTTAAGTAAAGCAGCTCCATCAGTTGTACTTATCCTATCTCCGGAGCTGTTGCCCATAGATTTACCCAGTCACTGATCCAGTGCCACTCTTCTTCTGGGTTCAGTGACTTCCAGCATAATTCAACCCATTTCCTGTGAGCACAGGGTGTCATGGCTTCACCTTTCCCCTCCTAGATCTCAGAGGAGAATGCTGTAGATAGCAATGCCACACCATTAGGTGAGGGCTCTTTTCTCTAGAGAACCTTCGATGTGCCCACCACTGGAGGAAGAAGAGGACAAGACCTCGGAAGTCACTGCGCTGAAGACACCTAAATATTTATTTATTCATTTATATATTGGAGCTGCTGGAGTGGGGGGTAGAATTTTGCCTGGCGAACCCAGATTTGGGCTTTAATGGATTGGGGTAGGTAGGTTAGCAGGAAATCCTTATTTCATTATACAGTCCCAAAAGTCGCAATACGTAGGGAAAATGGGAAATTATAGCTAAATGTACCTTTATTTATAAAATATTAATTACAAAATTGTACTAAATATTAATTTAATAATTAAAAATATCAAATATATTATAAAATATAATATGAGTTTGTTAATTTTTCCTATGTATGTAGACTTTTTAGACACCCTGCCTGACTGCAAGATTATACCACAGGAAAAAAAAAATACTCTATGATAGGGATTAGCCAGACTGACGGCGAATCTCTTGGATGTCAAGAAGAATCAGGCTGCCATTTAGGGTAAATGACTTGCTGTTGACTTTATATAAGCCAGTAGAGTTGTTTCTATTGTTTGTGTTTTTTCCACTTCTGCATTACTCGAGGTTTGTGTTGTAAGGATCTATGATTAGTATGTGACTAATCTTTCTGCTTACTCGGTTTTTACAGAACTTTGTCCAAAAAAAGACAAAGTGACCTCCCTTCCTAATCCTGATATTTCCTAAGTTCCACTTTTGCATATTTTCTGCACGCGAGGTTGACATAAGCAAAATCCATTCATGGTTGTGTAATAACATATAATATGCCAGTTAGAGTTAGAAACGTCCCTCATACAGTCATTAAGTGATTTATAATATTTTAGTATTAAGTAGGCAGAATGGAGATAAAAAAATGTTTTCTTCAAGTACACAGAAGCCAGGTATATGACAGAAGGTCGGGCAGTGGTCAAATAGAGATTAGGAACATTCTACATGAAGAAATAATGAAATTCTTATGCCGTGTACACACGACCGTTATTCATGTCATGGAAAAAAACTAAGTTTTTCTCGACGTGATTCCTCTCAAGCCTGCCTTGCATACACACAATTGTGATAAAAAATGCTCCAGCAAAGCGCGGTGGCGTACAACATGTACAACGGCACTATAAAGGGGACGTTCCATTCGAATGGTGCCACACTTTGGGCTGATTATGCAAATTTCCCTTCTCATAACTTGCTTTTGAGCATGCGTGTTTTTTTCCCCGTTGTTAAAGCCTACACACAACCGTTTTTCACGACGAGAAAAAACGACAAGAAAAAAAGAGCAGGTTCTACATTTTTAATTGGCCATTTTTCTCGTCGCGAAAAATTCTCTGGAGCCTACACATGAACGTTTTTCACAACCAATTAAAAAAATTGCATTTTTCTCGTCATGAAAAATGACGTGTGTACGCAGCATAAGATATTGGTGTCACACTCTTTGGCATAAGGTCTAGCATACTTAATCTAGTCATACACAAAAAAAATTGGGTTGAACATATAGGATCCCCCATCTATGCGAAAAAGAGTGGATGACAGAATCTCCCAATTGTATTCCGACAGCCGAAATCCTGACTGCAACCGATTGGCAGCAGTTACTGTTCAGCCAACTTTTTTTCTGCCCAGTCCCTTCGAATTCTCAGACGAAGTATGTTGAGCTGGGTGGTGTTAGAAAAGCAACCCATGGCTCTAAAAGTTGAGCCGCATATGTATGCAAGCTTGGACATAGATTGCAGCTGCAAGGCCGTGTTTGACTTTAGGCCAGGGGTGCCCAACCAGTGGCCCGCGGAGCCCTCTGATGTGGCGCTCGACCTCCTGCTCGGGGATGGCAGGTTGGCAAGCTCAGATCCCTAGTTGCCGACCTGCCATCCAAGAGCAGGAGTTTTGTGAATGAAGCCGCTGGTAGAGGAAACAAGCACTGAGCCATAGACTTCTGTTATTACCTGTGGGTTTGTTAGGCTTTCAGTAAGTGTTCCACACTTGCAGGAGATAATAGAAGTTTACGGCAAAGTGTAGCTAACACGCAGAAAATCCACAGGTGCACTGTGCTGCACCCGTGGTTTGGGAAAATTGCAGTGCATCAGTGTGAAAGCAGCCTTAGGCCCCTTTCACAGGATCGGTCTGACCCAATCAAACTTAATATTTACCTCTATGGAGCAACAGATGTAAACAGACTTGTCTGTTTACACCTGCCTACCTAAAAAAACGGACCTGTCATCCTCCAGCTCCGCTCATTGTGGCCCGCGACCAGCTACCAAGTCGCTTAAGCGGCCCTCGCTCTTCAAAAGGTTGGGCACCCCTGCCTTAGGCTGATGCATCACATGGATGATTCTGATTCTGGCAAAACCAGTTTCTATGAAATTGCTCCCTCGCTAGCCAAACCAAGAAGATATTACTTCCGCGCTGCCTCCTTCTAGTGAGGGAGATTTGACAGCATTTAAAGTCAGTTAGGAAGCAATTCTACAGAAGAAGGTAACCAGCACTTCTGTGAGCATAGATCGCCAGTGGTAGAGTCACCTGTGTGACATCAGCCTTGGGGTTGCAGGGCTACATTTGGCCAGGGCTACAAACACTCTTTTGGCCATGTACTTCTCCAGACATGTGAGTCTACAAGACATTAAGGAACCCATCAGGTGGCTTTCCTGCAGTGGCATGGCAGTTAGAGAGAAAGTCAAGAGGAACATGGTTCCACTGTGATTTCCTGGGTCACTGGGGAAGCTATCCAATTTGGATGCTGCCACCCTGTGTGACTCTAGCAGCCATCTTGGATCATGCAGAGCCTATTTCGGACCCTGTTTCCCAAGCCTGTGAGTGGGTAGTGTAGGGACAGAACTAGCGGCAAGGAAAGGTTCCTGATGAGGAGGGAATGTGTAGGGCTCGCAGCTTCTCTGGATATTTTCCCCCATGGGCATTAGATGGCCAGGCTGCATTCTGCCTCTCCTAACAGGCGCTCTCAGTTCAGCTGAAACCTGCTGTCTACACGCTGTTGGACCAGTAAGTGTTCCCGTTTGGGCTGTCCTCCCCTCTGATTTGTTGTGAGCTGTCTATCATTACAAGTTCTTTTATGGCACTTGGACTGAGTGTGTTATTGCCGCCACACCACACTGAATCCCACTTACATACACAAAATGCCTGAGATTGACCTGACATCTCCTGGCACTAGTGACATGAGTATCCTGGGAGGCTTTGGGAATTAGTGGGAAGTTATTCTTGCCTAGATGAGAAAAGACGAACGTGCAGAGCTGGGATTCGCTAAAGAAGTATTTTGGGGGCAAACAAAATTCTTTATCTGATTGTTTTACAGAGGGGGGTGATTTAAAGTACTTAGGGTGTATATAAAGGTTAACAATGAATGCCTCCTCTTTGCTCCATTTTGGTCTCGTGAATATGCAGTTTAAAGCGTTTTGTTTTTTTATATCTATTAAATAAGTGCCAAAAAATACTTGGGGCCAGATTCTCAGAGGCGTTACGACGGAGTATCTCAGATACCCCGTCGTATCGCCTTTTTTTTGTCCTCGTATCTATGCCAGTGATGCTTAGCATCACTTTTGCATAGATACGCTTCTACATCCGACAAGTGTAAAACCATTACACTTGCGGATCGTAGTTGTAATGACAACTCCGGCCACTAGGTGGCCTTTACGTTGTTTTCACATTTGCATATGCAAATGAGGTAGTACGCCGATTCCCGATCGCTTTTACGCCGCCCCGTCGTCGCGTACGTCGTTTTTGTCCACGTAAGGTTACCCCAGCTTCTAGGTGGAGTAACCTTACGAACTACCGTCAGATGCCGTCGGGTCCCGTCGGATGCCATGTTAAGTATGGCGTTGGGTCAGCGTCGGCTTTTTCCGTCGCTTACATCGTTTTACTAACTCGTTCGCGAATAGGGACTTGCGTAAATGACGCTCACGTCGTTTTGACGTCGGTTTCAACGACGCTTCCCGACGTGAGCTGGAGCATGCGCACTGGGCTTTTTCCCCGGCCGGCGCATGCGCAGTTCGTTCGACGCGGGGGCGCGCTTAATTTAAATACAAGCTGCCCCATTTGAATTGCGCGGGTTTACGCTTGGCGATTTACGAGACGCCGGCGAAAACTACGGAGCAAGTGCTTTGAGAATAAAGCACTTGCTCTAGTACGCAGCGGCGGCGTAGTGTAAATGGCTTACGCTACGCCGCCGAAAATATATGAGAATCTGGCCCTTGTTGTTCTTGCCGTCTCGTGTCGGCAGTATTCTCGACTATCTCTGTGGACTACAGAACAGTTCCCAATTTTGCTGGAAATAAAGCTCCTCTATAGATACAGTAATGAGTGATGTCACCCTAGGACAGGAAGTGTATTACTGGCAGGATCACCAGGTCAAAATTAAAAAGCCTAAAAAAAGCCTAAAAAATTAAATAGAAATGCTGCCACCACATCTAAGCACTGATAAGCTGCTGTAATGTATTTCTTTGGGGGGGTTTATTGGTCCGTTGATATCATTATAGTGCCTGGTTATAGCATCAGCGCCGTGCCAATCTGCTGTCAGTCATCGGACTATTTTAGGTTTGTGGAAAGATATGTTTATCCTGCTAAACGTTCGAGCTCAGCGTTACCAAGATGACACAAAGAACGGCCTGAGAAGGCTGCAGAACCCACAATTGTGCCAATTGTACCTAAATCATTTGCTCATCATTCTATATATGGGGCTTGTAAAAAAGCATTACTGCTAAAAGTTATTGTTATTGTTACTTGTACCGTTTATGAGTTTGAAATGAAATGAAATGTCTTAAACATAAACTATAGTCTTATTAAATACAAACATGGAGATTTATGGAAGGCACTTTTGAGAAACCATCATCGTAACAAAATGTATATAAAAAATTGCAACATTTTTTTGGATACAATCTTGAAACGGTAAAAATACATGCAGCAGTAATTCATGCAAAATTAGCACAAGGTGATGAGATTTTCTTCATCCAAAGAATAGCTCTATATTCCAAAAGTAGTGAGTACCCCTACGTGTTTCGACTCATAGGTCTTCATCTGGGGTTCTCAGGAGCAATAGATTGAACAACTGTCTAGAATATAAACAGTGGTAAGTATGAAAACACACAAATGCACATAAACATGAATAGAGAGGTATTAAATAAAGCAACTTACTGGCAAAGGACGCATGTATGCAAGAACACCAGGGTACCGCCAAAGCCTCCACAGGTAGAAAACAATTCAAGGGACCCGTTCACTGTTTATATTCTAGACAGTTGTTTAATCTATTTCTCTTGAGAACCCCAAATGAAGACCTATGAGTCAAAAATGTTGTAATTTTTTATATACATTTTGTTACAGTGGTGCCTTTTTAAAAGTCCCTTCCATAAATCTCCGATTTAGTAATTGCTCATTGGGATGTGGCACCATTATGGCTACTGTACTGGGTATCGGGAGCATACCTAGAGCATTTGGCACACCCGGGGCGGATCCTATATCTGGCACCCCCCCACCTTAAAATGTAATAACACCCCACTGTGCCCCCTGCATACCTCTGCATCCTTCAATATCTCTTTGATCCTACTGTGTACCCTCTCTCCACAATTGCACCTCTGGACCCCTTTACATTACACAGCCCTTGTACCTCTGGAACCCTTTACATTACACTTCATCCTGCACCTCTGGACCCCTTTACATTACACTTCACCCTGCACCTCTGGACCCCTTTACATTACACAGCACCCTGCACCTCTGGACCCTTTACATTACACAGCCCTTGTACCTCTGGACCCCTTTACATTACACTTCACCCTGCACCTCTGGACCCCTTTACATTACACAGCACCCTGCACCTCTGGACCCCTTTACATTACACAGCACCCTGCACCTCTGGACCCTTTACATTACACAGCCCTTGTACCTCTGGACCCCTTTACAGTACACTTCACCTTGCACCCCTGGAACCGTTTATATTACACAGCATCCTGCACCTCCAGACCCCTTTACATTACACAGCACCCTGCACTTCTGGACTCCTTTAAATTACACAGAACCCTGCACCTCTGGACCCCTTTACATTACAGAGCATCCTGCACCTCTGGATCCCATTACATTACACAGCATCCTGCACCTCCTGACCCCTTTACATTACACAGCACCCTCTACCTCTGGACCCCTTTACATTACACTTCACCTTGCACCTCTGGACCCCTTTATATTACACAGCATCCTGCACCTCCGGACCCGTTTACATTACACAGCACCCTGCACCTCTGGACTCCTTTAAATTACACAGCATCCTGCACCTCTGGATCCCATTACATTACACAGCATCCTGCACCTCCTGACCCCTTTACATTACACAGCAACCTGAACCTCTGGACCCCTTTACATTACACAGCACCCTGCACCTCTGGACTCCTGTACATTACATAGCCCCCCACTCCCTACAGTACAGACCCCCCCCACACAGTGCAGTCCCCCCCCCCTACAGTACAGTATAGTCTTAGACTAGTCTTATTAAAGTGAACCTTTTCATAGGATAATAGTAACAGCAACATTTAAAGTTCAGTCCTTTAAAATGTGATACTTATTTATAGTGTAGCCAGCCCTCGGCTTATTTTTCTTGGATACTCCATCAGTAAGATCTCACCGTCAGGGGTCAGTAAAGGTGGTTGAGCCGTGGTTTTACAATTGCACAACTTTAGGGCTGTACACAAAATGAAACTCTCGGATGCATTCAGAGAGCAGTACCATCACTAAAGGTCACTCAATAAAGTCAATGTGACTGTGCTGCAACCACCCTGCAATGAACACAGGAGCTTCATGGTGGTTTGCCCTTAAAACAAGCTACATACTGTATTGCCTCCCGGCTGTTGTCAACCACCTGGATCGCATTTCAGAGCGGCAGAATAGGGCCACCGCACATGAGAATGAGCCCTTTATGTTCTCATAGGCGTTTTCAGTGTTCCCACCCAACTTTGTATCTTCCAGACTCTTTCATTAAATTCTCCACTGTATGAAATAAAATATCCATATGGGTGAGTGGGAACACCTTATAATGAAGACAGTTAGTATGCAGAAATAAAAAAAAAAACATTCCTTATCCAGGAGCTGCCTGAAACGTTGGGCTCTCCTACTGTTTCCAGTGATAGCCCGTCAAGTAACCGCACCCAATAGTACTCCGACACACCAATAGCAGATTTAGGGGTATATTGAGACATAAATAAATCCTACAGATGAATAAGGGAGGGCTAAGCAGTTGGAACCATGGTTATAGCAACAATTGAAGGACAGCGGTGGCATACAACCTCGCAATGAGGTAAATAAAGCGAGCGTTCCTTCTCTTAGCCACCAGTGAGAAGCCTTGCCTTAAAAGCAATTGGTGAGTGCAAAATGAAACCTCAAGCAGTTATGAACATTAGGTCAAGTGTCAGTAAAGCCAGTAAATTAAATTTCTATGATTTATAAAAGCTGGATTATTAATGTGACCTGTCAGTAAATTGTAATTTTGTTTTAACAGGATGTTCGGTTTGCAGTACGTCCTCCTGACTCTGACCATCATCCGTCTCAGCTATTGTGGTGAAAAGGTAAGCTCGGTACAAAAAAAGCTGATCTCCAGGCGACGAGCTGAATATACAGTTTATTTGTACATATAGTTGTGCTCAAAAGTTTGCATGCTCTGGCAGAAATTGTAAAATTTGGGCATTAATATTGAAAATATGACTGATCGTGCCAAACAAAATGTCTTTTATTTAAGGATAGCAATGAAGCCATTTATTATCACATATTTTTTTGCATCCTCTTTAAATCATAATGATAACAGTAATCTCCCAAATGTTCCTGATAAAAAGTTTACATACCCTGGAATGTTTGGCCTTGGTACAGACACAGAAGGTGGCACACACAGGTTAAAATAGCAATTAAAGGTTAATTTCCCTCATTTATGGTTTTTTAAATCACAATAAGTGTCTGTGTATAAATAGTCAATGAGTTTGTTAGCTCTCACATGAATATCCTAAGCAGGCTAGACACTGAGCCACGAGGAGGTAGAAAAGAACAGTCAAAAAACCTGCGTAACAAATATGTGGGGGAACCGTTTAGTTTTTTTTTGCTGAAAAAAAAAAAGACTAATATATGGGCTACCTTATATAAGGTGACCAGATTCTTAAAATGAAATCCGGGGACATATATTTTTTTACTAGTAATGGCGGCAATCAGCGACTCTCTGCCCGTCACCGTCCGCCTCACAGCCTGCCAAGTCTTACTCTCCATGCCCCGGCTTCTACTGGGTGACGAGCGAAGGAAGATCACTCCGACAAGGAAGGCATGGAGATAGGCAGGCAGTTGTCTGGGACTTTAGCCAAGGCAGAAGAACATGCGAGCTGAATGGGCATGCACACGAAACGGAAGAAATATTCCCTCCGCCCCGACCAGCACATGATCATCAGAAAGGGACACAGACAATGAAAGAAAATACAGTGGGGGGGGGGGGGGGTAATACCGATTTTTTTTTTTTTATTCTACACTGATTGTCTTTGAAATTGTCCCAGTCCCTGTTCAAATCCAATCCGGGGGCAAAACCGGGGACAGACTTGGTCAAGGGACAGTGTCCTCAATCCGAGGACTGTCCCCAGAAATCGGGGATGTCTGGTCATCCTAATCTATGAGTAGTGTAATACCATCTAGTTTGCAGCCTAATACCAGTCTCCCATACTGCTCTGGGAAGTACAGAGTGTGTCTTCCCACTGTTGAGGGGAGGATTGTTCTCAACTTCACATTGGATTATCTGAGGAGTTTTATTAGGGAGATGAAAAACGGTCATAAAATGATATTGTACAGAGAGGCTATCTTTTCCTTTAGGGGTAGAGCTACAGATGGATAGTGGGGGTGGACAGTGACAACCAGGCATTCTTGTGGCTCACAGGAAAGCATGTCCAGGGGACCTCCTCAATTTCAACCTCATCTCTAAAGAACATTGGGCATCTTCCATGAGAAGAACTGGCTGTATTGCTAATAAAAACGTTTCCATAGACACTTGATCCTCTTATATCTACATGTTTCTTTAACATATAAACAATGACCAGATCTGCAATAAACTTCCAATGTGTAGATAGTCTTAATTCAATTTGAGTGGAAGCTACAGTTACCATATATACTTGAGTATAAGCCAGCCCGAGTAAAAGCCGTGGCACCTATTTTTACCCCAAAAAACTGGGAAAACGTATTGACTTGAGTATAAGCCTAGGGTGAGAATGCAGCAGCCACTATAAGCGGAAAAGAGGGTCAACAATGCCCATTTGCACGCCTCACTGTGCCTATTGCAGCCTCACTGTGCCCAACCTCCCTGTGCCCATTGCAACCTCACTTGTGCAGAAGTTCTTGCACAGATTGGCCTAAGCTCCTCCGTTTTGCTCCAGATATTGTATCACACTTGTTGCTGACTCTTTAGAACTTATGTTTATTTGCATCCACAGCAGGGTACCTCTTTGTAGTGAGATTTATTAGAAAGTCCTACATCCAGCATAGAGACTGAGCTAATTTAGAGACTTCCCCTATTCAGGAAGTTGGTCCATTTGTGTAATGAATAGAGAAAAAGCACAATGGCAGAAGTTAGCTCATCTCCTCTCCTGCTGAGTTAGGGGATGACTCTGAATATGTGCATTTAGCCTGAATTCTATGTGTTGAGGATACAAAACAATGTATGTCCACCCGACCTCGCTAGGACTTTATATACATTAACAATGCTGACCAGGCTCATAAGAATGACTGACAGCTGTCCAGCTGCACAGATAATCTATACAAATAGATAAAAAAAAGTTGGGGGAAATTTTCTTACATGGGTTATTTTTTAGGTACCGTAATTAAACCATTCAAAAGGATCCAAAGCACTTGTAAGACTTAAATATCTTTAACCACTTGACTACTGTGCACCTACACCCCCTTCCTGCCCAGACAAAATTTAAGCTTCCGGCACTGCGTCGCTTTAACTGACAATTGCGTGGTCGTGCGACGTGGCTCCCAAACAAAATTGGCGTCCTTTTTTTCCCACAAATAGGGCTTTCTTTTGGTGGTATTTGATCACCTCTGCGGTTTTTATTTGTTGCGCTATAAACAAAAATAGAGCGTCAATTTTGAAAAAAATGCAATATTTTTTACTTTTTGCTATAATAAATAACCCAAAAAATATATAAAAAAAATATGTTTTTCCTCAGTTTAGGCCGATACGTATTCTTCTACATATTTTTGGTAAAAAAAAAATGCAATAAGCGTTTATCGATTGGTTTGCGCAAAATTTATAGTGTTTACAAAATAGGGGATAGTTTATGGCATTTTTTTTTTTTTTTTTTTTACTATTAATGGCGGCGATTTTTTTATTGGGACTGCGACGTTATGGCGGACACTTCGGACACTTTTCTGACATTTTTGGGACCATTTACATTTATACAGTGAACAATGCTATAAATAAATATGCATTGATTACTGTATAAATGTGACTGGCAGTGAAGGGGTTAACCACTAGGGGGTGGGGAAGGGGTTAAATATGTGTCCTATGAGTGTTCTAACTGTAGGGGGAGGGGGGGTGACTGGGGGAGGTGACCGATTGTGTCCCTATGTACAAGGGACACAGCAACGGTCTCCTCTCTCCCTGACAGGACGTGGAGCTCTGTGTTTACATACAGAGCTCCACGTCCCCGCTCAGTTACTGGGCAATCACGTGTGCCCTGGCGGCAATCGCCGCCGGGCACTCGCACCGGGATCCCAGCAGAGCGTCGCGCGCGCGCCCGCCCGCCCGCGGCTTTAAAAGGACATCACGTCATATGACGTGATGTCAGGACAATGGAGTCCTCCGCCCGCCGTCATTTGACGGTGGGCGGAGGACAAGTGGTTAAAAACTAAACTTTTGCATTAGTTTTCGTCCAAATGCATTTTTGTCTGAAATTTAGGGATTTTCGCGTTCGTTTTAACAAGCGATAATGAACGCGCAGAGTCTAAAATACGAAAGATCCGACATACAAAATGCTTTATTTTCGTTTCGTTGCAACAACAATTCGCTATAGATAGAATATTCAACATGACAGTGACAATAGCAATCTGTGTCTATTGAATCTGCGGTTGAATGTGCCTAACCTAACTCTATTAGTCCGAGATTATTCAACAAAGAAAGAAAATATTTGACATTATAGAGACATGAAGATTCGACAAAGAGAGAAAAGATTTGACTAATGCCCTGTACACAAAATCGGTTTGTTTTTTTCCCATCGGTGAAAAAAACTTGGAACCTGTTTTAAAATTATCTGATGGGGAAATCCATCGGTCAAAAATCCACGCATGCTCAGAATTAAGTTGACGCATTAACTTCATTTTTCTCTGCATGTCTTTGTGTTTTACGTCACTGCGTTGGACACGATCAGATTTTTAGCTGATGGTGTGTAGGCAAGACTGATGAAAGTCAACTTCATCGGATATCTGATGAAAAAATCCATTGGTCCGTTCTCAGCGGATGAACCGATCGTGTGTACGTAGCATTAGAGAGAACATTTTTGACAATATAGAGACGTGAAGATTCGACATAGAGAAAAGATTTGACTTAGAGAGAAAAGATTTGACTTAGAGAGAAAAGATTTGACATTATAGAGACATGAAGAGTCAACATAGAGAGAAAAGAGTCGACACAGAGAGAAAAGATTCGACACAGAGAGAAAAGATTCGACATAGAGAGAAAAGATTCGACATAGAGAGAAAAGATTCAACATTATAGAGACATGAAGATTCGACATAGAGAGAAAAGAGTCGACATAGAGAGAAAAGATTCAACATAGAGAGAAAAGATTCAACATTATAGAGACATGAAGATTCGACATAGAGAGAAAAGAGTCGACACAAAGAGAAAAGATTCGACATAGAGAGAAAAGATTCAACATTATAGAGACAAAGATTCAAAATAGAGAGAAAAGATTCAACATTATAGAGACAAGATTCAACATTATAGAGACATGAAGATTCGACATAGAGAGAAAAGAGTCGACACACAGAGAAAAGATTCGACATAGAGAGAAAAGATTCAACATAGAGAGAAAAGATTCAACATAGAGAGAAAAGATTCAACATAGAGAGAAAAGATTCAACATAGAGAGAAAAGATTCAACATTATAGAGACATGAAGATTCGACAGAGAGAAAAGAGTCGACACAAAGAGAAAAGATTCGACATAGAGAGAAAAGATTCAACATTATAGAGACATAAAGATTCGACATAGAGAGAAAAGATTCGCCACACAGAGAAAAGATTCGACACACACAGAAAAGATTCGACACACAGAGAAAAGATTTGACATAGAAAGAAAAGATTTGACATAGAAAGAAAAGATTTGACATTATAGAGAGAAAAGATTTGACATAGAGAGAAAAGATTTGACATTATAGAGACATGAAGATTCGGCGAAGCAGCTAAAAACATACGATCGACACGAGTGGACATTTATGGTCAAATGCTCTGCCCATAGGCTATAGAAGAATTCTAATGTTGGCTGACTAGTAATAATAATAAATATAATTATTACTAGTCATGCAATATTAGAATTCTACTATAGCTTGTGGGCGGAGCATTCGACCGGAAATGTACGATTACGGCATCATACAGTTTAGCTGCTCCGTCAAATCTTTTTAGAACATTAGACAGACATCACAAGCCTTCAATGACAGATTCGACCTTAACCACTTTAGCCCTGGACCATATTGCTGTCCAATGACCAGAGCACTTTTTGTGATTCGGCACTGCGTCGCTTTAACTGACAATTGCGCGGTCGTGCGACATGGCTCCCAAACAAAATTGGCGTCCTTTTTTTCCCACAAATAGAGCTTTCTTTTGGTGGTATTTCATCACCTCTGCGGTTTTTATTTTTTGCGCTATTAACAAAAATAGAGCGACAATTTTGAAAAAAATGCTATATTTTTTACTTTTTGCTATAATAAATATCCCCCAAAAATATATAAAAAAACAATTTTTTTTCCTCAGTTTAGGCCGATACGTATTCTTCTACATATTTTTTGTTAAAAAAATCGCAATAAGCGTTTATTGATTGGTTTGCGCAAAAGTTATAGCGTTTACAAAATAGGGGGTCATTTTATGTCATTTTCATTAATATTTATTTTTTACTAGTAATGGCGGCGATCAGCATTTTTTTTCAGTACTGCGACATTATGGCGGGCACTTCGGACACTTTTGACACATTTTTGGGGCCATTGGCATTTTTATAGCGATCAATGCTATAAAAATGCATTGTATTACTATAAAAATGCCATTGGCAGTGAAGGGGTTAACACTAGGGGGCAGGGAAGGGATTAAGTGTGTTCCTGGGGGTGTTCTAACTGTATGGGGGGGTGGACTCACTAGGGGAAATCACTGATCTTCTGTTCATACATTGTGTTTCCCCCGCTGACAGGAACGAGAGCTATGTGTTTACACACAAAGCTCCCGGTCCCCGCTCTGTAACGAGCAATCGCGGGTGCCCGCGGGGATTGTACCCACTGGGCACGCGCGCGGGACTCGGGGGCGAGCGGGGACGCGCGCGCCGCCTCCAGTGGCACGCACGCGCCCCCTAGCGGCCGCTTTAAAGCGGACGTATAGCTACGGCTCTCGCCCAGGAGTGCCGCCATCCCGCAGTAATATGACGGCGGGCGGTCGGCAAGCGGTTAATTCATTCAGATTTTCGGGCAAATGCATTTTTTATTGAAACAAAATAAATAAAAATGAACTTCGGAAAGTAACTAAATAATTAATTTTTTTGGACGAAAACGAAATTCCAAAACAAAATATATCAGTGTGTACATGTCTATTAAAAACCTCTTTACAAACCTATGCAATGGTTTCGGTTGGATGTGCACTAAGCAGACACCCCTGACTGTGCCCTTAGTTCAAGGAAACAAAAGCAACCATATAGGAAATTCCATTCTGAATGATCAGTTGGCCATGTCTGTCTGCAGAGGTCACAGTGTGTTCAAAGAAATACTATTACTTTTCAATCTGCTTATTATTAGTTGGGCTGGACACTAGCCATACTGTCTACGTATGCATGCTGGCCATGTGCAGATCAGTATTGTATTTTTTTGTTTATTAGAATGAAATTTTAAATTGTATTTGGGAGCATTTTAGTTCATTGTTGCCATACATAAGTTTGCTTTTTTTTGTCTGCATGATTCAAATACATCAAAATTATAAAGATTTTCCTAGAAATCTATTTTGTGCATGATGTGAAAGCTTAAGGTATGATTTTTAATTGTTTACTTACATTGGTCTAACTTGGACATCTCTTACCTAAGGGTACACTATGGGCCGGATTACGTATATATATATATATATGTAATCGGACTCTCCTGGGGAGGGTGCGAACATACGCACCGCCGGTGGCTCCTCCCACTGTGATTACACACAGTGGGAGCCCAGCGGTGGGTAGCATGTACTCAGTGGGGGCTGGTGCTCAAATTTTTTTTGGGGGGGGGGGGGTGCAAACAAATTTATAGCAAAAAAATAAAAACCGCAAAGGTGATCAAATACTACCAAAAGAAAGCTCTATTTGTGGGGGGAAAAAAGGACATAAATGCTATTTGGGTACAACGTTGCAGTTAAAGGGGTTGTAAAGGTACAATTTTATTTTCCTAAATAGCTTCCTTTACCTTAGTGCAGTCCTCCTTCACTTACCTCATCCTTCCATTTTGCTTTCAAATGTCCTTATTTCTTCTGAGAAATCCTCACTTCCTGTTCTTCCGTCTGTAACTCACCACCATAATGCAAGGTTTCCTCTCTGGTGTGGAGTGTCGTACTCGCTCCCTCCCTTGGACTACAGGAGAGTCAGGACGCTCTCTACGTTGCAGATAGAAAAAGGAGCGGTGGGCATCCTGACTCTCCCCTAGTCCAAGGGAGGGGGCGAGCACGACACTCCACACCAGGGAAAACCTTGCATTATGGTGGTGAGTTACAGACAGAAGAACAGGAAGTGAGAATTTCTCAGAAGAAATAAGGACATTTAAAAGCAAAATGGAAGGATGAGGTAAGTTAAAGGGTCACTAAAGGAAAACATTTTTTTTTGCTGAAATTACTGTTTACAGGGTATAGAGACATAAAAGTTAACTGATTCCTTTTAAAAAGGATTAAAAATAAATAAAAATCAATCATTTAATGTGCCTCTGGTTTCACTTTCGTTTTTAAACTGGTTTCATGTTTCTGTGAAGTAGAGAGAGACACAGAACAAAAACAAACAAATCCAGGGCAGTGTTTTTTTTAAAACAAATGAATCTGATTGGTTCTGAGGAGTTTTAGACACACAGCTTGGACCACAGTGAAAAGCTGCCATGAGATTTTTCATAAGGAGCCAGACAAGCAGGAAGTGTGGAGATCAGAGAAGAATTACAGCAACTTCAAAGCAAAAACGAACAACGAGGACATGAAGCCAGGACTGCAGTAAGGTAAAGGAAGCTATTTAGCTAAAAAAAAAAATATTCCTTTAGTGATCCTTTAAAGGAGGACTGCACTAAGGTAAAGAAAGCTATTTAGGAAAATAAAACGTACCTTTACAACCCCTTTAATGTAACAGTGCTGTATGGAAAAAAATGGCCTAGTCATGGATGGCCCCTAATCTACATGCAGGCGCTGGACACATGGATTTTAATGGTTTTTTTTAATGCACATATTTAGAGCCTGAGGCTCTAATTGGCGGTATCCCGTCTTGTACAGACTTATCAGAGGTTTGGAATATAAACAATACACCCCAGGTTTGATTCCATTATTTTTACTTCATTATTCTAATTGGCTTCACAAAGAGCACTGTGCTCTGAGCCCCCCGCAGTTGTGTGACATTAGCAAATTAATATTCACTATTGTCTTCCTGCTTCTCCTCCCGGCCAATCAGGAAGCGTGTCTTAAGACCCGATTGGCCGAGAGGAGAAGTGACTGTATTGGCCCGGAGCAGAACCAGGGGGGAAGCCGCTGAACAGGATACGCAGGGGGGGGGGGCGAAGCTGCCCGCGACCTGGATGGGGTAGGTACGGTACTGGTGGGCAGACAGACAAGGGGGGGTTTGTTCGCTGAGTGACGGGTGGGGTTTGCTGCCCTCCCCAAAAAAGGAAGCACCAGCTGCCATTGTTAGCATCATTAAAGACTGCAGACTGTCTGTCATTTTCTATCAGGCATGCATTATCAGGACCAGCAGGAAGTATCAGGAGCAAATGTAGCTGTCAATATATGACATATACTATCTATAAAAACAAGGGGCCAGATTCAGGTACACGTACATTTGCGTAGCGTATCCGAGATACGCTACGCAGCCGTATTTTACCAGCCTCTACACCGAATCCTGGTTGATTTTTGCCCGTACGATACGGCGGCGTAGTCTATTTCTCGCCGTGTAATCGAAATACGCGATTAGGGGGCGTGAAGCATTTAAATGAGGCGTGTCCCCGCGACGATCGAACTGCGCATGCTCCGTTCAGAAATTTCCCGTCGTGCATTGCACGAAATAACGTCGATACGTCATTCGTTGTTTGAGTAGCGTCGTTTACGGACATTCCTATTCCCGGACGTTTTACATCAAAAATAAAAAAAGACATCGGAAAACGTTGATATTCGACGCGGGAAAGACGGCCATACTTAACATGGGCTGTCTAATATTAGACCAGCAAAAAGCTGGTATAGTTTTACGCAGCAAAAAGATGACTAAAGATGCCGTAAGAGATTGCGATAGACGTTCGTAATTTCGTGGATAGTCGGCAAAAGCTCATTTCCTTCCCCCGACGCGGAAAACGACGGGAAGTCCACCCAGTGGCCGCAATTTTATTGCAGCGTAGATCCGAAGGCGTACTAACACGTAAGCCAGTCGGATTGAAGCGCAAAGCCGTCTTTTCATTGTTTGAGGATTCAAACTAGTGAAAAAACGCGCGTAATTAGAAAGTACTCCAGTCTAACACTAGTTAGACAGGAGTTACGGCTCTCTGAATCTGGCCCAAGGTTTTTAGGGCACTTGATAAGATAGATTGCATTTAGCTAATCTTTTTCATATGTACGTAAAAAATGTGTAAAACTTTTTCAGGTCTGATAAAAATGTAACCACAAGCACGGATATTTAGATTATGTCTACAAAGTGTTTCATGATAAGTTTCAGACCCCTCTTCAGCATTGAGTTTTCTCTTCGTATAATCAGCCAACTAAGACGCGTCCAAAACTGTCTTTTCACAAACCCCTCTCCACCCCACCCTTTGGGTTTCACAAGTCCCATTGGAAAACGAACACAATTTGTATTGACGTAATACAAAAAAAAATAGAACTATATGGATATTTTGGATTGCATTACCGATATGTAATATGTTTTTGTAATAAATCATCTATATTAGTCTTGAAAAGAGAATTGAATAAAATATGAAACACTGTAATGAAAATGTTATACTTCACATAAAAGGAAATTTTAGAGTTGTACTCCAGGCACAAAAGGGTATATAAACCTTAAAGTGGTTGTAAAGGATTTTGTTTTTAAATAACTGTAGCACCCCCTTACTTTCAGAAAGGGCGTTACGCTAAAATTAGTAGGGTGAGAGACTTACTTGCTCTCACCCAGGTTGATTTGATCAGGTCCGGCGGCTGTCAGTCCTGAATTGTGCTGTGGGTCATTCTGCGCTCCAGAGATGTGGTCCCATCTCTGGGCGGCAGGTGGCGCCAGAGGGGTTCAGGCAGAGCCACTTTTCCTCAGCAGCCAATAGGAGGAGCGTTACCCTCCCGGGGCATGCTGGGGAAGGGTATATCTGTGGCAGACGCCATTTTTCGGGGTTCTTCGTGGGTTCCTGGTTCCAGGTGCGGCACCCACCTTCAGGGTGTGCGCACATTACGGGCCCTATCACTATGGCCTACCTGGCCGGGGGGCCGTGCCACGCGGAGTTCCCGACTCTGGGCCCTGATGGCTCAGAGACACTGAAATGAGGGACCTCAGTGACTTACTGGGGTTCCGTATTTCAAGAGGACAGGATTGAGAGCATATGCTCTATTGCTCTTAAAGTGGAGTTCCACCCATTGTTTTATGTTTGTCTGTGCTGCATGCCCTAATCTCATAGTGTTCAGAATGGACAATTTTTAATTATTTTGTTGCTTGTAAATACCTTTATTTTGTAGTCCTTCATTACTTCCTCCTCCTTATTAGCCTAGGCCAGGGATCCTCAAACTACGGCCCTCCAGCTGTTGCGGAACTACACATCCCATGAGGCATTGTAAAACTCTGTCATTCACAGACATGACTAGGAATGATGGGAAATGTAGTTCCTGAACAACTGGAGGGCCATAGTTTGAAGACCCATGGCCTAGGCTATTAAGTCACATGGCTATCTGCAAGGGTTTCTGGGATAGGCATCATGTTTCCTAGTAGTCCTTGCAAACCTGACTGAAACCTATTACATTGCTTGTGCAGCACTGAGCATGTGCGAGATATGCAAAGCTGAAATCCAGGAAGTCATACAGTCTGGCTTCATGATGCCCACACTTAAGATGGCCACGGTCTATTTCTAGATTATAATCTAAATGCTGTAACAACCTAATAAAACGGACCTTAGTTTACAGACTAATTTTACTAGAATACATTAAGCTTGTGTATTACAGGGGTATTTATATTTAAAAAGTGAAATTGTGGGTGGAACTCCCCTTTAAGTACCGGACCTGTAGCAGAGGCCTCTACTAATCTCCTAGAGCCAAGTCGGTGGCAGCGACTCGTTCCTTCTCAGCTCTCTCGTGACACTCTGGCTGCCAGGTCTGTGTGAGAGGCCTGTCCAGGTGCACCGCACCCACTCCGGCTGGAGTGGTGACGTGATTGACTTAACTACAGGAGGCAGGACTGCTTTCTTTATCCAAGCCTGACTCTGCGAAGTTGTTCTACTTTCATCCACCCTTTCCTATCTGCCTCAAGTTGATGTTTTGGTTATGTTGGACCAGGAAATTAAAGCATTCAGAAAACTTCAGCTACAGGTTGAACATTCGTTACTGCTTTGCTCACTACATCCACCCCTAGACACCACATAGAGGTAACTTAATCCGCCGATCCCAATCTAATCAGCAGCTCCTGAATAGGGTAGCGCTACATAACAAACATGTTATACTTACCTCCACTGTGCAGCTCGTTTTACACAGAGCGGCCCCCGAACCCCCTCTTCTGGGGGGCCCCTCTCATCTGCTTCACGAACATTGGAGAGCCATTGTTTCAGTACCAGTTTACATATAAGCTGGCACATTCAATGTGTAAATTCTTCCAGGTCTTCACCACCTACTTTTTTCTGGTTGTTTTGAGTTAGGTGATTCATTTTTCAATTCATGTATTATCAGATATGGATCAGTGGTTGAAAATCGGAAATAACAGCAACTATGTAATTTCAAATATTTTCGTAATTTGACGGGTACAATTATTGGAATTTGGTTGTGTGGTACACAAGAGAAATAAGGATGGGCACCAGGGATCTAGAGCAGCCATTCTTTACCAGGTTTCGGTGAAACACTAGAGTTCCTTCAGAGGTTGCTAGGGCTTTCTTGAGCCATAGATAACTGCAGGGCTTTTTTTCTTAGAGAATAGGTGCAGGAACTCAACCATGCCCACCACCAAATGGCATCAAATAGTAGCTCTTCCCTCTGCATACAACCCCTCCCTCCACTGCCCTCATCTTCTCCCCCCTCCTTAAAAGCTCCACCATCTGCCACGTGTCTTACCTTTGTTGCAATATTAAGCTGAAGCACCCATCCAGCTGTAGTACCTCCCAGCATACTATACTACAGTCACTTACAAGGGAGATTGTGCAGTAGGAGCATCAACAACTGGTCACCAGGCAAAAAATGGAGACCACAGAGGGTGCAACCTCTCATGCGCCCTCTCCCGCCCATGACTGCAATGAACCCTGGGCATCTATTCTGTATCACCCTTGTCCCTGTCCTGCACGCATTGGGTTCTACTCAGGAGATCTGACCTGTGGGAGCTACTGGTAGATAAGCTATCATTTGTAAATGCAGAAGTTGAACTTCTGCGTTACCAAGTGATAGTGGTGATCAGGGAGCAGAAGACCTGAGCCAGAGATGGTGGAACTGAGTTCTCCCTAGTTCCTGCTGAAAAAAAGCCCTGGATAACTGACCTCCCATCTGGCGGTGTTGGCATATTTCTGGGCCCAACGCCACTTGGCAGAGCCACCAGCATGACAACAAGGATCTTTGAAGGGTGACATTCTGACCATGACTGTAGAGGGGGCATTCTTCTCACTGACCATCAAATAACCCTTGAGACCTAATAAATTATTTAACCACTTCCTGAAGGTCGTACGACTATATACGGCCGCAGGGTGGTTCTAAATCTCTGAGCTGCCGTCTTTTTACGGCCTCAGCTTCTCCGGGCCACTGGGGGGTGCGCGAGCGCCGCGGGCGGAAGGGGCGCATGCCCGCCGCATCACTGACATGCCGATGCGCGTGCGTGGCGGCCGCGATGTCCGCCAGGCACTCGCAATCGGCGGTTACAGAGACAAGGACGTGGATCTGTGTGTGTAAACACACAGATCCATGTCCTGTCAGGGAGAGAGGAGACCGATCTGTGTGCCTTGTACATAGGGACATAGATTGGTCATCTCCCCCAGTCACCCCCTCCCCCCACAGTTAGAACACAATGCAGGGTACACATTTAACCCTTTCCTCACCCCCTACTGTTAACCCCCTAAATGCCAGTCAAATTTTACAGTAATTAATGCATATTTATAGCATTGATTTTTTGTCTAAATTGACGCTCTTTTTTTGTTTATAGCGCAAAAAATAAAAACCGCAGAGGTGATCAAATACCACCAAAAGAAAGCTCTATTTGTGGGGAAAAAATTGTCGGTTAAAGCGAAGCAGTGCTGGAAGCTGAAATTTCACCTGGGCAGGAGGGGGGTATATGTGCCCAGTAAGCAAGTGGTTAAAGCTTCCCCTGGGATTTAAAAGTTGAAAACGGTGGATTTAGAGGACAGATTGGTTTTGTGTAAAAAGTAATTAATATATAAAAAGCTCCAATGATCTTTAACCACTTAACGACTGCCGCACGACTATGTAGGTCCACAGAATGGAAGGTACAGGCACATGGGTGTACATGTACGTCCCTGCCTTGTTGCGGGTCGGGGATCTGATCGGGACCCCCTCCGCTGCGTGCGGCAGTCGTCTTACCTGCCGGATCGATCGGTGATGAGGGGGCGGCTGATCGTTTCTGTCCGCCCCCTCGTGATCGCTCCCAGCCAATCCAGCATCCCCCTGAGGAAGTGATGTGAGCTCTCCTCTCGGCGGTATTTTCAATCCGCCGAGAGGAGAAGTAAGTTGCACCAAAACTACACTGACACCACACACACAGGCACACTTAGCCCCTTCCGATCACCCCCCCCACCCCCCTGTCAATGTGTCACTGATTGCAGTGATCATATATTTACTGATCACTGCATTTAGTGTCAGTGTGACAGTTAGTGTGACAGTCAGTTAGTGTTAGGTCCAGGGTAGCCCCGTACCCCCCCTAATAAAGTTTTAACCCCTTGAACACCGCCCTAGTTAACCCTTTCACTCCCTATTGCCAGCGTCACTAATCGATCATTTTTCTGATCGCTGTATTAGTGTCGCTGTTCCCGCTAGGTAGCTGATTTTTTTTTATTGTGATTTTTTTTTACTAAAGACATGTGGCTGAATACATTTTGGCCTAAATGTTTGACTAAAATTTAAAAAATTTACAAAATGTAAAAAATATTGTTTGTTTTTTTCAAAAATTTCGCTCTATTTTTGTATATAGCGCAAAAAATAAAAATCGCAGAGGTGATCAAATACCATCAAAAGAAAGCTCTATTTGTGGGAAAAAAAGGACGCAAATTTTGTTTGGGAGCCACGTCGCACGACCGCGCAATTGTCTGTTAAAGTGACACAGTGCCGAATTGTAAAAACACCTTTGGTCATTTAGCAGCATATTGGTCCGGTCCTTAAGTGGTTAAAGAATTTCCACTGGAATTATTTTTTATTTCGCAGACAGGAAAAAAAAGAAACATTTCATAATTATTGAATTAGATGCCTCTCATGGGAGTCTGTGAATATATGAGGTCTGTTCGTTTCCAAGTGAACCTCTGACTCCTGACACCTAGAAATTGTGTTTATGGGCTTTGATGGTCTTTAAAAAAAAAAAGGACTTTTAGGTTTTCCAGATGTTACCTCACTGACCGGTGATAAATGTTTATTTAAATTTCTGGTACAACTGATGGTGTCATTCGGATCCTCAGAACTTGTGAGGAACGACTGATATGACACACTTCTAACCCGTTTCTCATTGTTAATTCAGCAACATACTGCAACTATTAACTGATCTCCAGGCTACTAAATTACAGCTCAGCATCAAAGGAAGAAAAGCTTTGTTGTTTGATTCATCTGAAGTTTCCTGTAGACTGAGAATTGTACATCTGAGGAATAGGAAGAAGTGTCTGAATTTTATCCTCTTTGTTGTTCTATTTCCAATTTATAATAAAAATACACATCCTCGGACTGAGGACGCGGTGACGTTGACGCTGACACGTCACCACTCCAGGAAGTAAAATACTTCCACGCATGCGTCAAATCCATTCGACGCATGCAGGAGATTTATGTAGGCGTACTAACCAGCGGACATGTCCGACGGACAGGTTTCCAGCAGACAAATTTCAAAGCATGCTTTGAAATTTGTCCGCTGGAAAAACCTGTCCGCTAGGTCGTACACATGATCGGATATGTCCGCTGAAACTGGTCGGCGGACCAGTTTCAGCGGACACGTTCGATCGTGTGTACACGGCCTTGTCCGCTGGAAACCTGTCCGTCGGACATGTCCGCTGGTTAGTACGCCTAACCAGCGGACATAAATGGATTCGACGCATGCGTGGAAGTATTTTACTTCCTGGAGTGGTAACGTGGCGGCGTCAACCTCACCGCCACGTCACCGCATCCTCAGTCCGAGGGGATTTTCGTCCGATAGTGTGTACACGCCATTGGAAAAATCAGAGGAGACATGTCCACTGGAAACGGTCCGTCGGACATGTTTCAGCGGACATGTCTCCCCGTGTGTACGCGGCCTTACATGTTCAGTTCAGTTTAAAAGTAATTTTCAATGTTTAGCTTCAAAACCAGAGCTTACAATAAAATATTTCAAGTGATACTGCCATAACTAAATGTCATTAATTAGAACAACCTTTTTCAGCCAAGGTTCTATACAAAACTTAATGTTTCTTCAGAGGTTTCTAGGGGTTCCATGAGGAGTGACAGGTTGACCCAATGGTGTCTGCATAGCTCAAGGACCAATGCAACTTTAAGGGGTTGTAAAGGTTCACATTTTTCTTTCTTCATGGGCTCCCCCGCCAGAGCTCTTTGTTCCTCCCCTTCTTCAGGTGCCCCCACGGAGAGCCACTTTCCCATTGGGGCACCTGTGTGGGCGTGCTACCAAGTCCCGCTGCTGCGTCCATTGACACAGACAGCAGGACTTCTGTCCTGCCCCCCGCTCCTGTGTCACTGGGTTTGATTGAAAGCAGCCAGACAAAAAATGGGCTTGTGCACATTGCTGGAAAGGGTGGGCTCAGGTAAGAAAAAGGGGGAGGGAGAGGGTCTGGGGGGGGGGGGGGGGGCAGCTGCAGCAAAGAAAGTTTTTCACTTTAATGCATAGAATGCATTAAGGTGAAAAACCTTGAGACTTTACAGTCCCTTTAACAGAGTCAGAGACCGTTAATCTTTTTACCTGTCTGTTAGGATGGAATTTTACCTATTGACTACCAATATATGGAGCAGTTATAGATAAAGGAATGTCTTAAAGAACTAAAGAGATGACCAATGTAAGGGGCATGCTTCATATTAACACCCAGAAATTCTTCCTGCTTCCCCCCATGGTGTAATGCTTTCTTTACACTGAACACCAATGTAAGGAGACCTTTCACTGACCACCAATGTAAAGGGACCCTTCACCGACCACCAATTCAAGGGGGCATTTTTCTACTGAACACCAATGTAAGGAATGTTTTCATGCACAGCATGGGGTGTTAAATTGTCCACCTTTTCGAATACTTTACCTTTATTTCCTTTTTAGTTCTTTAAGACATTCCTTTATCTATAACTTACTGGTTTTGCTAAAGTAGATTTTAGTAGAGATTCTGACGTATGCCAGTTTGTCTGATTTTAAGTTAGGTGATTCATTTTTCCAGTTTGTGTATTGTCAGAAATAAATTGGTGGTTGAAAATCTGAAATAACAGCAAATGTAATATTACAGTTATTTTGGTCATTTGAAGGGTACAATTTGTGGAAATTGGCTGCCAAGCGATACACAAGTAAAAAAAAGGTTGAGCTCAAGAGATCTAGAACAGCCATTTTTTAGGGTTCTCTAGGCTTCTCCATGGAACCCTAGTGTTCCTCCAGAGGTTGCTAGGGGTTCCTTGAGCTGTGGATGATTGACCTCCCATCTGAGTGCCTGCAAAGGTTTCAGTACTAATGCCACTTAGCAACAGTAATGTAAACTTAGGTAACACTAATGATCTTTTAGCTGTCTGTTAAGCCCTGTACACACAATCGGATATCTGATAGAATCTGATCTGATGGGTTTTTTCGTTGGATATCCGATGAAGCTGATTTTCATCAGTTTTGCCTGCACACCATCAGTCCAAAAAATCCAACCGTGCCAAAACGCGGTGACGTACAACACTACAACGAGCCGAAAAAAAAATGTTCAATGCTTCCGAGCATGCGTTGACTTGATTCTGAGCATACATGGATTTTTCTCAGATGAAGTTCCACACAGACAATCGGATTTTTCTTTTGGTTTTTTATCCATAGGAAAAAAAATTCTATTTTTTTTCACCGATGGGAAAAAAGACCGATGGGGTCCACACATAATTGGGTTGTCCGATTAAAACAGTCCATTGGTCTGTTTTCTTTGGACAAACCGATCGTGTGGACATGGCTTTAGGGTGGCATTCTTACTACCACTTTATGGGGGCCATTCTTTCCGTTGACCACGAATGTAAGAGTTTTCTTCTCAATGACCCCTGATTAATTTGTTTTAGTAGGGGTTCCTTAAATCCTGATTATTATTTCAAGGGTTCCTTTGGGATAAAAAGGTCTAGAATATCTGCATGAGCGTTTACATCGATACTAAAGAAAACCTATCACAAGAGAATTATGAAGGCATTGCTGGTCTCTCCAGCTGATTCTCGCACTGATGGTTTAAGTACTTTCCGAGTCTCTTATTTGTAACAATAATAGAGATGAGGAACAATTACTTTTTTCAGCTTTCGTTTGCTGCACATTTGTTCCCACTCATAATAGATTTATGCAACAGGACAAGTAAGACACCACATCGAAGATTTAGGAAGAAGACAAGAGGTCTCACTGCTAGAGGCCAGGGGAAATAGAATATGCCAAAAGGTGCTTCCTCCAATCAGTATCCATAAAACTGGTCACATGACCAATTTTTTAACTGAAAAAACAGTTTGGGTGGACTGGTCTTGGATTGCCCATCATGAAAGAAATTTGTAACTAATGGCCAGGGAATTTTGTCAAATGGATAGAAATTGATATAAAATGATGGATGCCCAGACAGAAAAACTGAGATTGAGAACTCTGACATAGACTAATATAGCTGGGCCAGCGTATAGCAAGCTGCTTTCTTGACAATAGCTAAGGGCCTGTGCATAGCATAACATATCTGCTTTCAGTTCTTTATGAGGGAACCATGCTTCACTGCAGATGCATAACAAGTAATCCTATCTCTAGAGCAGCTGTGAGACTTTCAACATGGGCTGAATGCAGGAGGCTGCCCGCTTGTCTCACTGACATAAGAATCCCATCAAGGAACACATTACCGAACTTCAGTCTCTGGACCTACACATAAGCTCTCATTTGGATACAAGACGGGAGGAAAATGTAACAGCCAGTTCTTGCCTGAGGATAAGTGTGCCCAAATGAATACAAACACCAATGGTCCTTAATTAGTTAACAGGGGAAACCTCTACCCCAATGCAGGTGGTCAGACACTATAGCTGGCTACTGTGCGCTTAACCTATAGCAGCCCCCTTTCCCTTAAGTCAAGAAGGCCTACCGGTACTTGGTTGCCACCAGGACTTAAACACAATGCTATAGTGTCTGGGCAGCCCACCCTGGTAGACGCGAACAGAGTGTAGCGCCCCCTTACTTTTAGTACGGGACGTTGTTCAAATTTAATGGGGGAATGAGAGAGTTATGTTGCTCTAATTCTTTGATTTGTGTTAAATTAGGCTGCTGTCAGCCCTGAATTGTCCAGTGGGTCGTTCTGTGCTCCAGGGATGCAGTTCCATCTCTGGGCGGCAGATGGTGCCAGAGGGGTTTAGGCAGATCCACTTTTCCCCAGCAGCCAATTGGAGGAGTGTTTCCCTCACGGCTGGGGTATATCTGTGGCAGACGCCATTTTTCGGGGTTCTTCGCGGGTTCCTGGTTCCAGGTGTGGCACCCACCTTCAGGGTGTGCGCATATCACGGGCCCCACCACTATGGCCTACCAGGCCGGGGCCCGTGCTATGCGGAGTTCCACACTCTGGGCCCTCATGGCTCAGAGCAACTAAGTTGCCGAGGGGCCCCAGTGACTTACTGGGTCCCCACACTTCAAGGGGAATTGACTGAGAGGATACGCTCTATTGATCTCAAGTATCGGACCTGTGGCAGATGCCTTTACTAATTTACTAGAGTCAAGTCTGTGGCAGAGACTTTTCAGCATTCTGAAAATTCTCAGCATTCTCAGTGAAACGCTGGCTGCCAGGCCTGTGTGAGAGGCCTGTCCAGGTGCACTGCACCCACTCCGGTGGGAGTGGTGCCGGGAGAAAAGAATGCACTCTAAAAGCAGGACTGCTTCTGCTCGTTATCCATAGCCTGAATCTGCAAAGTTATTCTTTTCATCAACCTATCCTGTCTACCTCAAGTTGACTGTTGGTCGTGTTGGACCGAAAATAAAGCACTTAGAAAACGTCAACCATTGGCTTGGACGATCCGTTTCTGCTCTCACAGTTGCTACTATCAATTTCCCTAGACACATCAAAGGTAACTTAACTTATGCCGATCCCACATCTAACCAGCGGCTCCTGAATGGGTACCGCTACAAGAGCAAACAACAGATAACTTACAGTTTAGCTGATAGCATGGTTCTGAGACGATCCAGGTAATAAGGAAGATGGAGTTTTGGGGTGGTCCGGTGTCCGATCTGGGTCATACACAGGGAGATCTAATAGCAAAGTAGTGCAGGCAAACAGAAGGCTTGATCAGAATAATGCAGGTCTCTATCTCTATCACAAGGGAGGGATAGAGTGTTCAGTTTGCTTATATCAGGTGACTGATCAGATCAATCAGTCAACAGGTGAACAAAGGCAGGGAGGAAATGCAACAGCCAACACACGGTTGCTGGAATGAGCAGCATGGGCACTAAGTGATCATGACACCAGTTCTCCCAATGTCACTTCTACATGTGACCTTTCCCCGTGAGAGTGTTTTGGACTATAACAATGAAAATAGTACAGCCTAAATTTCCCCAAACTGGTATTAGTTGGATCAGACTGGTGCAAGACAGACAGGATTGGCTTGTCAGTCTCCAGTAGACACAAAATGGCTGGCCGTTTGCACACAGACACCGACTCCCTGTTGAATGAGTGTGAAAACAATGGGTAAGAGATGGCTTCAGCTCCTGTTCTCTGCCTATAGAGAACTCCTTAGATGCCTATCCCCATTTTGAGGTCTAATTGTAGAGACCTCTATGGTTAAGCCCTGAAAAGCCAAAATGCGTCTGAGGAGTTTTCTGCAGGTGGAGAACAGGAGCTGAAGCCATCTTTTATCCATTCTTTAACCACTTTAGCCCCGGACCATATTGCTGTCCAAAGACCAGAGCACTTTTTGTGATTCGGCACTGCATCGCTTTAACTCACAATTGCGCGGTCGTGCCACGTGGCTCCCAAACAAAATTGGCGTCCTTTTTTCCCCACAAATAGAGCTTTCTTTTGGTGGTATTTGATCATCTCTGCGGTTTTTATTTTTTGCGCTATAAACAAAAAGAGAGCGACTATTTTGAAAAAAATTTAGGCCGATACGTATTCTTCTACATATTTTTAGTTAAAAAAAATCGCAATTAACATTTATTAATTGGTTTGCGCAAAATTTATAGCGTTTACAAAAAAGGGGGTCGTTTTATGGCATTTTTATTATTATTTTTTTTTACTAGTAATGGCGGCAATCAGCGTTTTTTTTTTGGTACTGCGATATTATGGCGGACACATCAGACACTTTTGACACATTTTTGGGACCATTGGCATTTTTATAGCGATCAATGCTATAAAAATGCATTGTATTACTATAAAAATGCCATTGGCAGTGAAAGGGTTAACACTAGGGGGCAGGGAAGGGGTTAGGTGTGGTCCTGGGTGTGTACTAACTGTATGGGGGGGGGGGTGGCCTCACTAGGGGAAATCACTGATCTTCTGTCCATACATTGTATGGACAGAAGATCAGCATTTCCCCCGCTGACAGGAACGAAAGGTATGGGTTTACACACATACCCCTCGTTCCCCGCTCTGTTACGAGCAATCGCGGGTGCCCAGCGGCAATCGTACCCGCCGGGCACGGGACTCGCGGGACGCGCGTGCCACCGGCGGAGCGCGCACGCGCCCAACAAGCTGCTAAAGGGAGGACGTAGAACTACGTGCTCCCGCATAGCAGTGCCACCGTCCCGCAGTAATATGACGGCAATCAGTTAAACACTCGTGCAACAGGGGTTGATGTTTGTGTGCCCATGGCCACCATTTTGTTGATGTGTTTTGGACTAGCAGCCAATAGCTAGGCTAGAGAACTGTCACATGTCCAAATAAGTGACATTTCCCCACTCCATGGATTCTGAAACGAGTCAACACTGGAGATTTCAGCGCTGGCTATACTGGAGGCAGGAGCATAGTAGGAAGCACTGGCAAGGCGACTCAGAGTCCAACAAAGGGAGGGGGTCTTTAAAAAGGCACTGTCACTCTGTAACTGTGTTTTGTGATAGCGTCTCTTTAAGGCTTGGTTCACGTTTGAGCCGCATGTGGCTCACAGCAGGGGTCCAGTGCGACCTGGTACACCGTTTCAGGTCTGATTTCAGCCCGAATTTTGAGCTGAATTCAGAACTGTTCTGGTGACAGCTACCTAAGGGGATTGTTCTAAGACAGCTGTTTCACTTTGATAAGATTTACTTTTCCAGTTGTGTCTCCAAGTATAAAACAAGAATGAAAATCTCCCCAATGGGATACAGAAGACTAAAAAACAACTCAACATGGTTTAAATATTTTGTACAGTATCCAAAGGTTGTAAATAGCAAAAATGGAAATTCAATTGATAATGTGACCGGTTGATAGAGAATACCTAGGCTCCTTCCTGGGTATGTTCTTCAACTGTTTACCAGAACTTTTCTTCTGTAATAGGCGAGAGGCTACTTCACAGTCAAAAATGTGACAACCAAAAAACAAAAAACAAACAAATCCATCTTGTACTCGTCTGGTTTCAGTAGTGTTCTTTTATTTTTTGCTGTAAGTTACTGCACTTTGCTACTTTCAGTGTTTGGCATACCAGCACATGGATGTTTGTAGGCACTAAATATGTGAAAAACATATGTTTTCCCATGCCTTGGGAGCCACAGGTGGGACATACAGCTGGCCAAAGAAGTGAATGGTTATATGCCCCTGTACTTGTGTAAACCCCAATGTTTTTGTGTATTAGTGTACCCGCATATGTGTGTATGACCTATTTTCCCAAATTTTGAACTTTTCAGTTTGGAAAATATGCACAGATGCATCTGCGTTTACACAAATTCAGGGATGTACAGCCCTTCACGTACATTCCTGTGGCCCCTCCAGACTCAGGAAAACATATTTTTTATGGTAGACACATTTTTTGCCTGCAAATATCTGTGTGCATGAGGTCTTTAAGAAATAAGCTAGTTTTGGTTTTATAGAATAGGTTTTTGTTTTCTTGAAATGTCGTTGGGCGGTGTTTGGGGTCAGTTTAGATGTAGAGGGTGCTTAGCCATGTTCCTCTTCATTACTTTAGCTGTCAGGCATTACATGTGGTTGAGCGGTTTCCAGTGACAGGTTCTCGTTGTTGCATGTGATGTGTGAAGAGAGCGGGGATTGTAGAATTTCTGATGTCAGGAATACCTCTGTTGGTAGTAGTATTGGAATCCCAGTGACAGCACATGTCATTGTTACGCCGATGCTATTTCTGACTTGGCAAAGTTCACTCCTCTTCCGTTGCAGGCCTTTGTCCAGTAGAGACAGATCCCAGCCTTGATAGGACATGCAACATGAAAGAGTATTATTCTGTGTGCAGTCCTATTGTGTCTCGTTCACACAAACCCTACATTGCTATGCAGTACAAATATCGCTATACCATCCCTTTGTACTCCACAGAGCTAGAACAATCGCACTGAAAACAGAGAGATTGGCAAATTACTGTTTGTGTAACAGTTACATTGATACGACTGTTTTGAAATGATATTCAGGTTTTTGATGTCCATGGTAGCGTGTAAAATATAGCGTACTTGATGGATCATTTTGCTAAAATGTGTCTGGGGAATGCTGATGTCTCAGAGAGATTGCCGTGTTGACAGCGGATTGTGAATGGTAGAACATTAACGTTTATGGAGGAGTGTAGTACAGTTTGGCTCTTGGGTCTATTAAATGAAGTTCCCAGCCTTGAAAATCTGGATTGTATTGGAAGTCGTTACGCGTCTATTTTTTCCATATGGTGACATCCCACATAACAAAGATGAGACGTGTTAAACAGTGTAGACCAGGCATTTAAAATCACTTGTCGTGTTCCAGAGGTGATTGCCCTTGTGATAGAAGACATTGGCCCTGAAACGTTTCGTAATAGAAAAAAAATAATTAAAGAGTATCTCTACACAAATGGTAACATAAAGTTACAGTATCTTTACAGTCTTACTGGAGAAGGCAGAAAAAAAGTAAAAGAGAGGAAGAACTTATGTTTCCTGGAGTTGCTGCTTGTGTAACTAAAGCTATCGGTATTTTGTTTCAGTTGTTGGGGAATATTAGCGTTTAGACTGGCCAACCTTTCGCTTTAGCAGACATCATGGGCCCAAATACATGGTCATCAATTTATTCTAGTGCATCATTTCTCTAGGAAAGGTTTTGGATTTAGGTCCTTCTGTTTTATTTATCAATCCTGTGAGACTGCAAAACTCCAAAAGTTCTAACCATTTCAGTACTTCATACCAGCTGACAACAATACATGGTGCTTTCAAGTATGGGGGAACACCAGGGCCATCTAAATGCAAGGGCATTCCTGGGTACTATCCAGGGGCCCCAGGTACATGGGGGCTACACAATTTTGCATTACATCATGCATTACATCATACTTGACAACTGTCTCAGATTTACTGAACTGTCCCGATATGGTCCCCCTCTTTACTGTGCCCTTCTGCATTCCCCCCTGTACTGCACCCTTTAGCCTCATACATGTCATACACGAAAATTGCCCGGGAGAGCATTTGGCCGAGAATCCTGGCCATGTGTATGCTCCTTAGAAGTTTTTCCATCAGGATTTTTTCGTCGGGATTCCCGGCAAGTGTTTCTTGCCGAGAAAAACGGTCGTCTGTATGCTTACCTGCAGGGTAGAAAAACCATGCATGCTCGATAAAACTTTGACGCATGTGCGGTAGCATACAACATTAGTCTGGGGTGTAGCAAGATGGTGGTGATGGAATCGAATGTGACTAGACACCGGCTCATCGTAGTTAATGACATCACCACGTTCTTGCCATTCAAAAGAACGGCAGGTTTTTATGTGGTGTGTGTATACACGGCTTTTCAGGGCAAGCCTGCCAGGAATCCCGTCGGGGAACGTTTTTTCCCCTAACAGGATTCCCGGTCGTGTGTACAGGGCTTTTGTGTTGCAAAATCCAAAAAAGACAAAAGAAAAGAAATCACCGCTCCAGGTGAGACCTGTAGACGATCAAGGATAATTAGATTACCAAGGTGCTGGTGATGCAAATAGCAATGATGATGAAGAAAAGAGGTAAGGACGGCAGCACTCCAAGGATTTTCAAACGAAAAAAGTTGTCTTTATTGTAAATCCAAAAACATGTACAGTCACAGCAATCACAGAAAACAGGACAGCCGACGCGTTTCGCACTCGATCAGTGCTTAGTCATGGCTAAGCACTGATCGAGTGCGAAACGCGTCGGCTGTCCTGTTTTCTGTGATTGCTGTGACTGTACATGTTTTTGGATTTACAATAAAGACAACTTTTTTCGTTTGAAAATCCTTGGAGTGCGGCCGTCCTTCCCTCTTTTCTTCATCATCAGGGCTTTTGTGTTGACTGGTCTTCGAAGTATGGAATTTTTTCCTTTTGTAAAAACGATTTTATTGAAATTACTAATGAATATATGTTTCTCATGCGACACTGACCCCTCAATCAACTATTTATACTTTATTTCTTGAAAGTAGGTGTGCAAATAGGGGCAAGCTGGTAGGGGCCCCAGTGCATTACTGTCCCCAGGGTCCCATGATGCTATTAAGATGGCCCTGGGGAACACGTGACTTCCTCCCATGTAAAAAACAGATCTAGCAGCCAATTAATAGACCCTGGCATTGTCACATTACCAAGGGCTGTGGTGTCACCACTCCTCTAGTGTCCAACAACAGGATATACTGGGGATTTGTACTGGCTGTGATGGAGGAAGGAGTCAGTAGGTTTGAGAAGAAACTTTTGCACAGACACTGTCACTTTTATTTAAATGATAAAAACAGGTCTCATTGAGCCCATGTTTTTGAGGCATTTAAAGAGTTTGTGGTGAGTGTAATGACCTGCTAATGTCAACATTAAAACACAAATGCCTGGGTACACTAACTCTAATAGATCACAACAGTTCTTCTATTAGTTATTTTGTTGGTTTCCCAGCTTGCAGACATGAGAAGAATTGTTTTGCAACAGCTAGACATAGAATTAAGAGAACCTGTCCTCTCGTAGGTGAAATATATTCTGCAGTTAAAGTTTAAAATGATTATGTATTTACATTTATGAAACTGATGCTTGAAAATCTAAAGGTTTTAATCTGATAAGTTTGCAAAATCAAATGGTTATTTTACTTCAAGTTATAGATTGTGGGTTAGAAATGCTGCCATTACCATTTTGTTTAATTTCTGGATCAATCTAGCTATTGATTTTGGCTAGTTCTTTACAATATTTCCTGTAGGACACAAGCAGTTGGACATCTACCAGCTTTATCCTTTAATTAGTAGTCTACTTATATTTATGTTCTTTTAATGATGAATAAAATAAAATACATTTAATCATATGCTTCTCTTTGTGCTTTACAGTTACCTCATCGGACACCAAGACAAGCCTTAGAGGATGAAGTTGTTGAGAATAAAATTGCTGGCGTGTGGGGCCTTTGGGGACCTTGGTCTTCGTGCTCTCAAACTTGTGGCTTAGGAGTTATTGAGAGAAGTCGAACTTGTTTGACTCCATATCAGCAAGTTCCCTGGATGCCAAGATCAGAGCCAAACCCTCATATTGTTCAACCCCAACCTCAGCCTCCATTTCATGATGATAGATCTAATGTTTTCTCAATGGGACCAGCTAGACCATCTTACCCATTTCATACAGATGGAGAAATTTCAGCTGCCTATGTAGACCCTTACATGCCAAGAAACCCTTCTTCTTCCCGCTACAATCCTTTTAACCGCAACACCAGACAAGAAACAGTTCCTGGTGGATCCCAGCTATATCCAAGACGGGAATACTCTCCCTATCATCGATCCACAACAAACCGAGGACGTGGAGTACCAAGGAACCCCGACACGTTGTGGCAGCCATCTCCATTGGATGTCCCACATAGACAAGATGCTCTGCGTGCTTCTGAAACTATCTCTATCCATAGGAAACCTCACAAAGATAGTCCTATACAATTTAACACAAGGAATGCTTCAAGAGGCGATGATTCTAATGCACCATGGCCATTCTTTCCAGATTCTATTCCACTTCTGAAACCTGAAAGTTGGGAGGATACCAACCTAGGACAAGCTTTGCCTCCTCTTACCCCTACTAAAGCGTCTCGCTTTTTACGCAGGTAGGTTGCTTCTTGCAAAAAAAAAAGCTATCATTAAAATACAGGTAATAAAGTTAACCCAATAGACCAGGGATTGCCAGTGTCTTCTGCTGGCATCTCAGCTTCAAATTCCTATAACTAAAAAAAAGAGAGTTCTCTTATTGTTAACACCACTTTACATGGTCAGAAATGTCTTTAATTGCAAAGGCAAAGAGGTAGCTTTTCCTTGTATAGTTATTGGCCATATACCTTTTCTCCTCCTGAACACGGGGAAAAACAGCATTTACATTGTAATATCTTGGAAGGTCCAAGCTCACCAGCCAGCCAGAGTTGGTAAAAGCAAACAGTCTTTATTTTTCAAAGGATAATCGATAACAGCTTATGTTTCATTATGGAAAACAAACAAAACAGTCCCTCCAACCCTGCTTTAACCAAAACTTTCAGCTTGCCACCAGGAAAACCTTGCCCCTTAACAGGGTCAAAAGTCTCTCATGATTTTGGCACTAGAAAATGACCATAGGAGCACAGGCAACGTCTCAATAGCCAGACAGTCCACAACCTTCACACAACTCTGTCCTCTTCCACTTAACACCTCTACAAACACACGCTGACTGCCTCCTGCCATTTTCAGCCCTCCTTTGTAGGCAAGTTAACCGATACACGACCAAGATACCCGTAGTCAGGGTTGGAGGCTCTTTCCCACCCAAAAATCTCTCCAACCCTCTGAATTCTGTGTCTCATATGCAGACTTAATAATCCTGAGAAAACTCCAAGTCAGTTTTCCCCCTTTACCAGATCACCCTGAAACCCCTCACCCTTCATGGGTGAGAGTCCCTGAGTATTCCTCCTCTTACAGAGACTAGTGATGAGCGGAATACGCCATATTCGATTTCGCGATATTTCGCGAATATTTCGAAGAATATTCGCGAATATTCGTTAATATCGAATATTCGTGATATTTTATAAAAAAAAAAAAATGCGAATTTTCGCGAATGCGAAATTTCGCGATTTTTTAATAAAATATCACGAATATTCGATATTTACGAATATTCGGTATATTTTATAAAAAAAAAAAAAAAAAAGCGAAATTTCACATATGCGATCGCGAATATTCGTGATATTTAATAAAAAAAAATATGCGAAAGCAAAAATGATTGCGAAATTTCGCTATTTTTTTTTGGATAAAATATCACGAATATTCGATATTTACGAATATTCGCTATATTTTATTAAAAAAAAAAAAATTGCGAAATTTCGCGAAAGCGAAATTTCGCGAAAGCGAAATTGATTGCGAATTTTTTTGCAAATTTGAAAAATACGAATATTCGAAATAGCGAATATTCGCCGCGATATTCGAGTTATTCGCGAATAATTCGCAATGCGAATATTCGTGAGCAACACTAACAGAGACCACAACCCAAATAATGGAGACACGTACTACCCATCCAGGACCTATCTCTGGCATCCTGAACAATATGTTGACAGACTAGGATTAGTAAAACAGGAATAATTTCTGTTTAAAGAGGTGATCCTAGCCAAAAAGTTTTGCTGTGGGCTTCAATGTTAGTACTGCAACTGATTTTACATCAGTTGGCTAGGCCCTCTACTCACCTGCCATCTTAGAAGACTCAGGTTAAGGTTTAACGCACCCATGTTACTGGTAAATGATTTGTCTCAATACTCTTAACTGAAACATGTGTAGGATAGCTTGTTCTGTTGAAAAACAACAGACATACTGGCCAGTTTACAAGCAACATAAATGAAAGCCTAAAAAAGAATATCAATGTGGTAATCACATCTAGGAAATGGTAATTTGCAATATAATAATTATTTGCTTTTGGCTTTAATACCACTTTAAAGCGGAGTTCCACCCAAAAATGTAACTTCCGCTTTTTGGAACCCTCCCCCTCTTCGGTGTCACATTTGGGACCTTTCAGAAAGGAAGGGAGAGCAGATACCTGTTTAATACAGGTATTTTCTCCCATTTCTGGGCATAGATAGCCGCATTATCTGCGGGTATTGATGCCATGTCCGGCGCCTCCTCCGTCCCCACCCTGCTGTTTTCTTGGAGACACACAGGTCCCAGAAGACAGGTACCCATTCGGATTGCGCAGCGTGACTCGCACATGTGCAGTAGGGAACCAGGAAGTGAAGCCGCAAGGCTTCACTTCCTGATTCCCTTACCGAAGATGGCGACGGCAGAATCCGAGAGCCGAGTGAGAGATCGGCTTTGGATGCCGACATTGCTGGTGCCCTGGACAGGTAAGTGTCCTTTTTTTAAAAGTCAGCAGATGCAGTATTTGTAGCTGCTGACTCTTATAAAATAATTTTTTGGCGGACCTCCGCTTTAAGTAACGTTTTAGAGTTGGGGGATTATGTGAGAATGACTTTCTTTTGGGGTGAAGTGTTTTGAGGGTGGTAAATTAAGTCTCCCACTGTTCTATTTTTCCATAGCTTGGCCCAATAGAACTATGTATATATTATACCTGGCCAATGTACCTGGAGTCTGGAAATCACTGAAGTGGACACAATTACTTCAGTAATTTTTGCTTGCTCCCAGGTGCTTTGCACTTTCTGAATTAATGCAAGACATTCTCTGATTAGACGAGTTGGCGATGTCACACTCTCCACCTCATGTCATCAGAGAACCCTTTGCAAACAAATGTAATGCAAACCATTCTCTGAATGGTGCCTGAGCTGAGTTGCTGAGTTCTGGTATTCATAGTCAGGTCAGACACTACGTATAAGACTCGGAAGCAAGTGGAGATCACTGAAGTAGCAGTGTCTACTTTAGTGATTGCCAGCTTCCAGGGACATTGGCCAGGTATGATATATACATACAGTAGTTACATTGGTTCAAGTTGGACCTATTTAATAAAAAATTATCATTTAAAGCACCCTTATCATTTAAACCACGCAACAGTCAAGGCATGCCATTTGTCAATGACATAGCACTGATATTCTATTGTTGGTATACTGTTCAGGACCTTTTCCCCCATGCATTTTGCAGCACTTTGAGCCTGAGATACAGCTGCCAAGTTAGACCTAGAGTACAAGAAGAGAGTCATAGACATAGGGCCTACATGGCTGGGTTAAAAGGAGAAGGAGAATTTTGGAAAATAAAAGAAAATATGGCGTTAGGGTACTTACCTGATTGATGGGTCAAACAAGCACAGGAGGGGCTTTAAGAGATGGTCTGAGGAGGGTCTCAAGAAAGTCATTGTCGTCATTGAGGAGTAGAAGAGGACTCCAGTGGCAACCTGTGAAGCTCTGTGAACTTCATGTCCAAGAGGGTTAAGGTTGTGCTGGAAAATAATGGTGGCCACACAAATATTGACACTTTGGGCCCAATTTGGAAATTTCACAAATTTTACTCACTTTTGTTGCCAGTGGTTTAGACATTAATGGCTGTGTGTTAAATTATTTTGAGGGGACAGAAAAGTTATACAAGCTGTACACTCACTACTTTACATGAAAAGATAGAATAAAATATTTTAAAAAATGTGAGGGGTGTACCCACTTTTGTGATATACTATAAATCTTTTTACTTGTCCCTGTATCAGATTCTATGTTTAAATGTGTTTTATAGCTGTATTTTGTTTCTGAACACCTATTGCAAAGCTGTCATGTAATATAAATTGGTGTTTTTTTAAATGAACATTTTGTCTGATTCCAATACAGTTACATTTTAAAACTTGGACCAATTTTCAATAAAGTGTTAGTCTTTTGAAATTTCACCTTTTTCATTTTTTTTTTTTACGCAGGAGATGTGATTTACAGAGTAGCCAAAACATTCCTGCTCTTGGATATCAATCGTGTTTATTTTAAGCAAAAGAAATTGTTGGAAATGTATACTTAATCTCTGCAGAAGAAGGGATTCGCTTTAAAGCAATTAAGTGTTTAAATGTTCTTGCAACTTTCTTAATGCCTTGTATGGGCAGCAGCTCCTTGGAATCTGTTTTCCTTTGCCGTTCTGTGCCTTGTGCCAAGAATTACGGATGAGGTGAAAGGGGATTTTGGCTTTTTTTTAGCCAAACGATAACATTGCAATTAATATACCCCTCATCATGAATCATGGATTGCAGCTGGCCTATATTATGCATATTAATTATTGTTATCAATGGGAACGTTTGCAGCCTTCTAAATGTTTACTTGAGTAATAATTTGGGAAGTTTAAGAAATTAATCAACTGATTTTGGTTTTTCTTTTTACTTTTAGATCTCGAGTTAGAAATGCAATCAAACCAGGAAAATATGGTTATGGGAAGGTACCATTTGCTTTGCCTCTTCATACTGAAAAGGAGGAATCACAGAGGTCCAAGAGACACCATAAAATGATGACCTTTAGCACTACGGCAAGTCCCAGACGAGATCACAGAAAAGAGCTTAGGCCAACTCAACCATCAATGGAAAGCCAGAGAATGCTCAATGATCGGTCTCCCAGTCAGGCCACAGATATTGTTGGGGCATCTTCTAAAAGGAGATTACAGTCAGTAAAGAAGCCAAAACGGTCTAGGCAGTCTGATTACTCATCGTGGACAGAGTCATCAGAATATGATTTTAGCATTGGAAAGAATGTTGATTCTGCAACAGCAGCCCCAAAATTGAAATCCTCCATCAAAGGGACAGATGGGAATCAAGATTCCCAGTTTGATATTTGGGATTCCTGGGTTGATGTTGATGGTCATAGAGACACTTCAGAAAAAGCTGGAGTAGAGGATCCAGAGGAACCTAACAGGAGAACAATGTATGAAAATATATTGGCTGCCAAAAAACTACCTCTGATCCATAAGATATCCGCAACGCCAATGTCACCTGTAAATCAAGCATTGAAGCTTGTTGAAGAAGATGATCTTATCAGGACAAGTATATTGAAAAGTTCTGCTACTCAAGTAAAAAAAGAGGACAGTAAGAAGATCTTACCCACAAAGATAACTGGTACACCGAGACCGATGCAAAGCAAGCTACTAGGCCACAGAGTGGATGTTGCAATAAAAAATAGGCAGCCAGCAGAAAGCGAGAGAAATCATCATGAAAGGAGATTTATTCATGAACATTCTAATAGACAGGACACAAAAACAATACAAAATAATGATTCCATCAGTGATGAAGCAACAGAAAATGAGCAAAAGTCAGAGTTGTCACACCAACCAAGATCCCGCAGCCACAGACAAAGTCCGTACAGACATAACACAGATAATAGTAGGGCCTATCACAGTCTGTATAAAGATAACCCAGTTCAGGGAGATCCCTGGACTTCGCTGGGAAGAAATCAGCCAATGACTTTCGACAGAGAGCAGGATCAAAGGTCAAGTCAGCATCAGAACGCAGAACTTCCTCAGTGGAACTTGTATAATCCAGGAACAGAGGAATTCCATTGTGAGGGAGAAAAGAAACAGTACAAGTCATGCAACCAAGAGGTATGCTATAAATCACAGTATGATTACACATCAGTCCGTTTTAGAGCCATGCGTTTAGAGTGGTTGCCAGGTATCTAGTTCCCCTCCATCATGCTGGCGTTCTGAGAATAAAAGTTGGTTAGAAGTGACTCAACTTTTTCTCAAAGTGGGATTCCTATTACCTTTTCCTGTGAGACTCTTGCGTGCTTCAGTAAGCTTTAACTAATAACATTTGATTGTCAAAGCTGCTGTTGCCTAATTTAGATTTTGGATGAAAATTGGTCTTGAGATACCTTTGGCCTCGTACACACGACCGGTTTTCCTGCCAGGAAAACTGTCAGGAGAGCTTTTGGCCAGGATAACCGGCCGTGTATATGCTTCCTCGCAGGAAAACTGTCGGGAATTCCGGCTGGAAAATAGAGAACCTGCTCTATATTTTCCCACCGGGATTACCGGCGGTTTTAAACCTGGTAGTTTTCCTAAGAGGAAACACTGCGAGGGATTATACACACGGCCGGGGTTCCCGGCCAATGCTCTCCCCGCAGTTTTCCATACGAGAAACCCGGCCATGTGTACATGGGCAGAGTTACTGAGCAGGTTCTCGGTTTCGCCGGCGGACTTTATACCGCCGGAATCCCGGTCGTACAGGGCTTTTATGTTTATGGCATGTCAGAGGCAAAGAAAAAAGCAAAATTTATGAAAATGGTCACTTTTATAGGAAATAGCCCACTGAAGTTTGATGTGACCAACATACAACCAGTAAATGGCCCATCAATGCAGAAATGGGAGACGTGTCTAATAACAGTCATCCGGTTTTGCTTTGTTGACAGTCCAACCAGTTCAATCAATGCAAATTAAGAGACACAGACCAAATTTGTTTGAGTCAGTATGTCACTTCTTATACTTCATACCTTTTGGTGTCAAAGTCCTTACAGTTAATCTTATCACTCCGTTTTAACCGCTTAAGCCCCAGACCATTTGGTTGGCCAAAGACCAGGCCACTTTTTGTGATTCGTCACTGCGTCATTTTAACTGACAATTGCGCGGTTGTGCGAAGTTGCACCCAAACAAAATTTACGTCCTATTTTCCCCCCACAAATAGAGCTTTCTTTTGGTGGTATTTGATCACCTCTGCGGTTTTTATTTTTTGCACTATAAACAAAAAAAGAGTACATTTTTGAAAAAATTCTATATTTTTTATTTTTTGCTATAATAAATTTCCCCCCAAAAATAAATAAAAAAACATTTTTTTTCCCCAGTTTAAGCCGATACGTATTCTTCTACATATTTTTGGTAAAAAAAAATGTATTGATTGGTTTGCACAAAAGTTATAGCTTCTACAAAATAGGAGATAGTTTTATGGCATTTTTATTAAATTTTCTTTTTTACTAGTAATGGCGGCGATCAGCGATTTTTATCATGACTGCGACATTATGGCAGACACATCAGACACTTTTGGCTCTATTTTGGGACTATTCAGATTTATCTAGCGATTAGTGCTATAAAAATGCACTTATTACTGTGTAAATGTGACTGGCAGTGAAGGGGTTCAACCAGGAGGGGTGCTGAAGGGGTTACGCGTGTCCTAGGGATGTGTTCTAACTGTAGGGGGGATGTGCTATGTGTGACACAACACTGATCACCGATCTTCCTCTCTGAGAGACGATCGCGGGTATCCCCGCGGACATCGAGTCTCCAGGATGTGATCACACTCACGGAGCTTGTGGCGGGCACGCGCCCACAATGCCGTGTCTTAAAGGCGATGTTCGCGTACAATAATCTGCCTATACGTGCTATTCTGCCGATGTATATCGGTGTTAGTTGGTTGGCACATGGTTAATGGACAATTGCAGATTTTAAAACGAGTTGCTCTATATGAAAGTCTCCTTACCTGCTTGCCTTTCCTGTATTCTATATATTTTTAATTTTCACCTGCACATGAGCCTTATTTTCTAATTTTCCGGCAAGCAGAGACCCTGCTGGAAAAAAGCAGGGTCTATGCGTTATTTCCGAGTGTCGACGTCAGCCCTGACATCATGCGAGACTTGATTACGTCTTCTGCAATGTGAAGAGGATCGTGGACACCTTGGGTAGAGCTATTGCTGCGCCTGCGCGGGATTAGGAACCCAGAACACCACAGTAGAATATAAAAGAAAAAAAACTACGAGCGGGGCGTAGCGTATGTCATTTACACTACTCCGCCGCAACTTGCTGGAGCAAGTGCCGTATTCTCCAAGCACTTGCTCCGTAATTTGCGGCGGCGTAGTCTAAATGGCCCGGCGTATCCTCGCATAATTCAAAGGGGGCGGCTTGTATTTAAATTAAGCGTGCCCCGTGCCGAACAAACTGCGCATGCGCTGGCCTTAAACGTTGGCCACTGTGCATGCTCCGTAGTACGCCGCAAATACATTGATTGCGACCTGAATGTAAATTACGCACAGCCCTATTCGCGACGAGTTATGTAAATGGCGTAAACGGCCGAAAAACCTGACGCTGTCCCGACGGCCATACTTAACATGGCATACGGGGGACCGACGTAAGGTTACCCCTCATATAGCAGGGGTAACCTTGCGCTTACGGAAACTACGTAAACTACGGCAAAAACATTCGGGAATCGGCGTATTGGCTCATTTGCATATACGGCGCAGAAATCGACGTAGACGCCACCTAGCGGCCGCCGTATTATTGCATTTAAGATCCGACGGTGTAAGTGACTTACGCCAGTCGGATCTTAGTGTAAATCCGGCGTATCATGTTTTGTGAATACAAAACAATGATACACCGGCGGCAAATACGAATTATGTCGGTGTATCTGTAGATGTAGATAATTATTTTAAGAATTTGGCCCTTAGGCTGCATTCACACCTGAGCGTAGCGTTTTTGGTCGTTTTTTCCGGCTTTTTGTTGCGCGTATTCACGTGTATTCGAGCGTTTGCATACAGCGTCGTCGGATGTTTTTGAACTTCGACGTTTTTTATTTTAGCCAATAGGAAAAAATATCATCTCTTTGGCCGTGTACATACGAGGGGATATGTCCGCTGAAAACGGTCCGATGGACCGTTTCAGCAGACATCTCCGCTCGTGTGTATGGGCTAACGGACAGATTTCTCCACCCGACAGATTTCAAAGCATGCTTTGAAATCCATCCGGTGGGAATCTGTCCGCCCGACATGTCTGCTGGTTAGTACACTTACCAGCAGACATGTCGTCCCCCACCGCCGCCGCGCCGCCGCCGAATGGATTCGGCGCATGCGCGGAAGTGTTTTACTTCCTGGTGCGGTGACATGGCGGTGACGCGGCGGCGTCAACGTCACCGCCGCGTCACCGCGCCCGCTGGCGGCAGGGAATTTGATCCGATGGTGTGTACACGCCATCGGATCAAACTCCCGATCGGACATATCCGATGGAAATGGTCCGCGGACCGTTTTCATCGGATATGTCCGATGGTGTGTACGCGGCCTTACATCACTTGTTGCTATGTTTGTAGATTTTTTGATCTTCTGCCTGGGTGAAATGTTCTATTGACTAAAGCGACAAAACGCCCATAGAAACGCTCGTTGTCGCGCTAGACGCTTGGATCGAGCGTTTCCATTACTTTCTATGGGAAATACAAACGCTCAAGCACGCCCAAACCGCCCGATTCGCGCAACAAAAAAGGGTCCGGAACTTGTTTGAGCTTCAGGCATTCGGCGTCACACGTTTTGTCATGGAGATGTGAACCACCTCCACAGAGAATAATGTATTTTTTCCCCTCTAGCGTATTATAGCTACGCGCTTCAGGCGACAAAACGCTCAGGTGTGAATGGAGCCCTAGTGCCCATTTGATTGAAAATCGATATTTACATTAGAATGCCATTTAAATAGGGTATATTTAGGGGAGTTTACTACTGCTTTAGGCTCCTTTCACACGGAGCGGACCATTTTTCGGTCCGCTCCGCGTGTGTCCGTCGGCTCAGCGGGGATCCCCGTTCAGCTGTCGGCGGAAAGGGCGGTCCCCGCACACTGTGCAGGGACCGCCCTGTCTCTCCTCCGCTCTCCCCTATGGGGAATCGGATGAAGACGGACAGTCTGTCCGTCTTCATCCGATCCGAGCCTTCAGACGGAAAAAAAATAGGCTTTTCTTCCTTCCGAAAATGCATCATCCGCTAACGGATGCGATCCCATAGGGCCCCATTCTAAGTCCTTTAACAGACTTAGAAAAAGCGGACCGTTCGTCCACACGTGTGAAAGGGACCTTAAGTCTAACAAAATTCTACTGATTGATTGTTGTGGGCTAGAGCAACTTGCAACCCATCATCGTTCTTTGTACTGTTACTATACAAGCCCACTTATCTCGTGCAAAGCAGACTTGCCCTCCTGAAAAGGCATGACATGTTTTTAATGCTTTCTGCTTACTAAGTCTTCAGCAAGTTTGGCCAGTCTTATCAAGACCCTGCCAGTACAGCTCACATTAAACTATAATTACAGAGTTTGTGGAATTTGTTTAAAGTATTTTTACATTCAGTGTGACAGACGGGAATAGTGGAGAAGGCTCATCAGCCATCAACGGTTCTCTAGTTTGTTCAAACAAGACCTAATTATAATTCACGTTTGGCATGTTTGCATTTGCCTGTCTCTCACCGGGACTTAAAGTGGAATACATCTGCCACTCCCGCAGTTTATAATATCTCTATAAAATTAGCTGGTATAGAAGAAAAAAGCGATGGAAAAGATGCAAAGGTTGGAGAACATCCAATAAGAAAGAGGGACCTGGTGTCTAGAAGAGGGCATGACTATCCCAGGCTGGATCCCAATATGTTCTGGTCTGAAATCAATTTAAATACAGTTAGCAAAAATGCTTCACATTGCACAATAATAAATAGTTTCTATTTTGGCAACTGTCTTTATAACAATACCAACACTGGCAAGCCAATAAAACCCATCCCATCTTTCCATTTCTAACACCGACAGTAAAAAACCCACAAACACTTACTGTCTTTTTCAATACAGCAGTAGGAAAATAGAAGTAACCTATAAAAAAAAGAAACATTGTAAAAATAGAATTAAGGCCCCGTGCACACGGGACGCTGGTGCAAACTCTGCTTAACAAAATGCCTGGGATGTGGTGCCTATTCAATATGGTGTGCTGTTTGTGAGTGGACTAAAATATACATTTCTCTGCTTAACAAACATTTTTGAAGGCTAAAAGAGGCGTTTAAAATACGCCAGTTTTGCAGCGAATTTCGCTGCTTTTTACCGCGTTTACGTTTTTAAACGTTTAGTTAAGAAACATCATAAGACCCTCCCTAAGCTCAAAAAACAGGATTATTTCAGCCATTTTGTGAGACCAGAGTAAGTAGCAGCTGAGAGAGCAGCAGTGTACTTGTATTTAGCGTGTCACTTGCCACATCACCTGCCACAAGTTGTGAATTGTCCACTTGCCACGTTACCTGCCACAAGTTGTGAATTGTCCACTTGCCACGTCACCTGCCACGTTACCTGGCCACGCCACCTGCCACAAGTTGTGAATTGTCCACTTGCCACGTCACCTGGCCACGTCACCTGCCACAAGTTGTGGATTGTCCACAATGCAATGCAAGCAATTACAGGTTTTTTTTTGTTTTTTTATCATTTGCCATCATTTTTGAGATTTCTAATGTAAAAAAATAGGGCACCTTTAAAAACGCCTATAAACAAAATCACGGCAAAATGCCGGTACCGCGTTTAGTGGCTTTTTGCCGCGTTTTGCGTCTGAACCCTTTTTTTTGCTTCTGGAAAAACGAGGTTAAACGCAACTGCCTAAAAACGGCAATAAACAAGACTGTGTGCATGGACACATAGGATAACATTGAATGTGTTCAGGGGCAGTTGAAAAAGCTGTCCAACTGCCTCTGAACACGTGTTTACCAGCATTTACCAGCGTCTCGTGTGTATGGGGCCTAAAAAATGCCCATATACTTTTGACTTGTATTTGCTCTAGCTGAAATATGCAAGTTTTGCTAAATCAAATTATCAGAATGAATTATGTATATGTCATTTAAACTTCCTATTGTTCCACAAAAAGCAGTCTATCAGGGACCTAACTATACCGATCTGGCTTTGGCAGTAGAATGGCAGTATGTAGTTGTACCTACAAAAAATATTTAACCACTTGCCGCCCGTCCTATAGCAGAATAACTGCGGCAAAGTGGTTGTGATATCCTGACTGGACATCATATGACATGATCAGGATATCACAGCCGTCACGCACGGTGTTCGGAGGTGCTGTGTGTCAGTCTGTGTGTCAGTCACTGCTGTGTGACAGCCCTCTCAGTAATGCCTGTCAGTGCCCCATCAAAATGCCAATCAGTGCCACTCAGTAATGCCTGTCAGTAGCTTCTCATCAATGCTGCCTATCCAGTGCCACCTATCAGTACCGCCTTTCAGTGCCCATCATTTTTTTCTCTTTAAATTGTCGGTCTTTTTTCATTTGTAGCGCAAAAACTAAAAACCGCAGAGGTGATCAAATACCACCAAAAGAAAGCTCTATTTGTGGGAAGAAAATTATAAAAATAAAATTTGGATACAGTGTGGCATGACCGCGCAATTGTCATTCATAGTGCGACAGCGCTGAAAACTAAAAAATTTTTTTGTAATTCTCTGTTGCATTTACAGCAATGTCCAGCCAGTCAGCCTGATGCCAGGACTCTACAATGTTCCACGTTTAACAACCAGGAGTTTATGGGCCGCCTCTACCAATGGGAAGCATTCACAGAAGGTAAGAGCAATTCCACAATGTTACTTTCTTGCAATTTTGATATTGCTTTATCTCCAGGATATTTTCTCATTTAATGCGTTTTATTAGGCTGCATACACACGATAGGTTAAACCGATGAGAACGGTCTGATGGACCGTTTTCATCGGACCAAACTGATCGTGTGTGGGCGCCATTGGTTTGTTTTCCATCGGTTAAAAAAAAGCCAACTTGTTTTAAATTTAACAGATGGATTCCTAACCGATAGAACAAAACCGATCGTTAGTAGGCACGACCATCAGGTTAAAAATCCACGCATGCTCAGAATCAAGTCGACGCATGCTTGGAAGCATTGAACTTCATTTTTTTCAGCACGTCGTCGTGTTTTACATCACCGCGTTCTGACACAATCGTTTTTTTAACCGATGGTGTGTAGGCGCGACGGACCTTCAGTCAGCTTCTTCAGTTAATCGATGAAAACGGTCCATCAGACCGTTCTCATTGGATGGACTGATCGTGTGTACAAGGCTTTAAAGTTTCAACAAGTACAAAGTAAGTAATAGACACATGTTCAGTTCGACGGTATAATATTAATGCAAGGTCTACATGGTAATCATGGAGTATTAAACTACAGTATTACATAAACTTTTATATAACAATATAGGCCAAAGTTAATACTGGGTAGTATATCCAGCAATACAACAGTTATGGAGTTAATGGAAGCTATAATGGCTCACTGATACTTGTTATTGAGATCAGGGTGGGGTTGGGTTTTCAGTAAATGGTAGCAAGGGAAAAGTGATACTAACCGTGGGTAAGTGTGCTGCACACCCCAAATCCTTAGGCCTTGTACACACGATCAGACCGGTCTGATGAAACTGGTCTTAAGACCAGTTTCATCGGACCAGTTCGATGATGTGTACGGCCTATCGGACCGTTGTCCGTCGGACCAAAGTTTTAAAACTTGCTTTAAAACCTGTCCGATGGAAACCTGTCCGTCGGACAGGTTCGATAGTTAGTACACAAAAGCATTGGACCAAAAACCTGCGCATGCTCTGAATCAAGTCGACGCATGCTTGGAAGCATTGAACTTCGTTTTTTCGTTGTGTTCTACGTCACCGCATTCTGACCCGATTGGATTTTGGTCCAATCAGACATCAGACAAGTTCAGAGTTGTCTGATGAAAACGGTCCATCGGACCAGTCTCATCAGACCGGTCTGATTGTGTGTACAAGGCTTTATGGAAAGGAAAGGTACCCCGGGGGGCTTTGTATTGCAGCGAGGAATGACACTGTTATTTTTATATCAAAAATGTATTTTTATTTTAAAAAGATTTTCCACAAGGAGAACATCTTTTAGGTTCAAAACATGAACTCCGAATTTTAAGGTAAACACATATACATAGAAATACAGCCATATGGGTACATATACAATGACATAGCATGATGATCCTATAATAAAATGGAAATTCCGACGTTTCAACCTTATCCGTAGAGGCCATCTTCGGGGGGAGAAAAACGGAGATGCTCTAAAAAAGAATACATTGTATAGGTGAAATTGTTCGAAAGACGAAAGCACTAACGACAATAAAACATCTGCAGTAAATATAATCTTTATATTAATGAGTATTGTTACCAATTAACGGCTGGGGCAAGAAGTAAAAACCCATAGCTGAACCATGTTTTTTAACTACCCTCAACCACTCCTCCTTAAGCTGCAAAGGCAGCAGCTGTGGTCTACACCTGCTTTGGTTGAGTTTTTGCAATCTCGTGTCCATGGGGGTTAGCCAACCTTTTGGTCTTTTCCATCAACTCAGGGCTCCAAGATTTGACTACGAATAGGTTATCCACGGGGACCAAATTCATAGAAATTCATGGTTGTTCATGTTTTCATGGATCCTTGTGCCATTTTTTTGTGTTTTGACCTCTTGAAAACGTATGTCCTGTACACACAATTGGTTCGTCTGATGAAAACGGACTGATGGACCGTTTTCAGAGGACGAACCGATCGTGTGGGCCCCATCAGTTTTTTTCCCATCGGTGAAAAAAAAAAATAGAACCTGTTTTAAATTTTTCGTAGGAAAACCGATAGGAAAAAACGATCGTCTGTGGGGAAATCCATCGGTCAAAAAAATCCACGCATGTTTAGAATCAAGTCGACGCATGCCCCGAAGCATTGAACTTCATTTTTCTCAGCATGTCGTAGTGTTTTACGTCACCGCGTTGGACACGATTGGATTTTTAACCGATGGTGTGTAGGCAAGACTGATGAAAGTCAGCTTCATCGGATATCTGATGAAAAAATCCATCAGTTCGTTTTCATCAGATGAACCGATTGTGCCTACAGGGCATTAGTGTGGGCGACTTCCACGTTTGGGCTATGTTTTATTTGGTGGCGCTATATAAATCCAATCATTTTTGATGTGTTGTACCCTGAATTGGTTTGTGCAGGAGAGCTTCAGTAAGGTCTTTACGTAGGTTACAATTCATAACTGTGTGTAATAAAGAATAAACACTAATTCAGAGCCTTTGAACTTTGGAGCATGACCCCAAGAGATTTTCAGGTGGAACTCTGGCTCAGACCCTTTGGTGCCTACTCACCACAATCACTTGTAAACACAAAAGTCTGGTTTCTGTGTTTACAAGTGACAGCTCTGCACTCTGTGTGCAACCCTACTGAACTCTGCACTCTGTATGTAATGCAATATTGGTATTTAATGTCCTTTTAAGACCCTCCTACTGTTTGTGAGGTGTGTGTGGGGGCAGAGGTTTTGGGGGTTCCTGGTTGAGTTTCAGCTCCTATTGTTTGAGAAAAAAAGCCTTGATGACCACTAAATATGTAGCATTGTTTCCTCTTGTAGAGAGCCCCGGAATCAGAGAAATGAGTAGTTGGGCACATATTGGGCAATGTGAGTGGGGTTGTATACCAATGATACAGACCTATAAGAATTTTCTGTAGCTAAAATAATGAAAGAGCTTCTGTCTCTAGTACATTTTCACTTAAAATCTATATTAGGTGGTGTCAAAGTTAGTTTAACATTCTACATCTGTGTCCTGAATAAACATGTGACATCACTGCTGACATATGACATGACCACTTATAAAGAATTTCTTTGTGCAAAGCAGATAACCTTGTCTAGATGTGTAGCTCTTGTGTCCACACACAGTAACAAATGCTGTTTTATGAGACGGGTCGATATTTTAGAGAATGTAGCTTTTTTTTTTTACTAGGAAGCAGTGACTTTGCCAAGGTAGGGGGTACTAGTTCTTTGTAAAGTGACAAGCTTAAACAATGTCACACCCCTCAAGATGGCTACTTTTATAGTATATCAGGGGTGTCCAAACTTGTTTAAAAGTGGGCCAGATTTGATGAAGGGAATGTGCGTGAGGGCCGACCATTTTGCCTGACATTCTTTGAACCATTAAAATTTGGTGTAAATGTGTTAGTTCGAGCAACCAATACACTGCCCAATAAGAATTCTCTTGCCTTTGTGGCTGTGTGTGTTGAAGAGATGAGCTTGGACGTGTTATTTGGCTATACCGTATTTATCGGCTTATAACACACACCTTCATTTTAAGAGGGACGTTTCAGGAAAAAATTTACATTTTATATAAAGAACTGTGAAGCAAAATAAGGGTCTGTGCCCATGAATGCTGCCTAATCAGTGCCCATCTGCAGACCCACCTTTGCCATGAATGCAGACCCACCATTACCAGGAGTGCAGCACCTCCATTGCCAGGAATGCAGCACCCCCATTGCCAGGAATGCAGACTCACCATTGCCATCAGTGCAGCCTGATTGATGCCCATCAAGTGCGCAGGACGAGCGCCAACAGATTTCATACAGCAGAATCTGTTTCTCATCGGCCTCTTAAATACAAAGTCCCACCTCTTACGATGGACAGAACAGCCATACAATGGCAGCGCAGGAGACGGGACTTCCTATAACATAGGCCATCGTGCAAAAAGAAAATTCACCTGTATGTATGGCACTCGTCCAGCATCCTCCCAGTCTCCTCCAAGGGATTCGTTGGTGGCCACAAAAGATATACATGTCCAAATTACCAGGCGGGCCGATCGAAACTGCATGCAGGCCACAATTGGCCTTTGGACATGCCTGTGGTATATGAATGACAGGTACCCTTTAAATAATATGCAATGAATAAGGTGCTTGGCCCCATAAGAATGGTCGTGAGGGTCCAAGCTCCTTAATCATTGCATGTATCAGGATCCCAGTACCTCTAGAGTAGGAATCTCCAGAAGAACTCCAATAAGCATCAAATATGACCAACCTCTGTATAGAGACAGTTATGTTCTCCACAGTCTTGAGACAAAGGTTGCCTAATCACCATCTGGGCTTCTTGCAATTGTCCAGATGTATTATTATGCACATACTTAACTGCTTGCCGACCACGCGCCGTTGTTTTACGGCGGCAGGTCGGCTCTCCTGGGCGAGAGCCCGTAGCTCTACGTCGGTAGTTTAGCAGCCACTAGGGGGCACGTGCATGCCGCCGGCGGCCGGCGCGCGTGCCCCCCGCTCGCCCCCGAGTCCCGTGCGCCTCGGGCACACGCAATTGCTACGTACAGAGCGAGGACCGGGAGCTGTGTGTGTAAACACACAGCTCCCGGTCCTGTCAGGGAGAGAAATGCTGATCTTCTGTTCATACAATGTATGAACAGAAGATCAGTGATTTCCCCTAGTGAGTCCACCCCCCCATACAGTTAGAACACACCCAGGAACATACTTAACCCCTTCCAATGCCAATGGTCCCAAAAATGTGTCAAAAGTGTCTGAAGTGTCTGCCATAATGTCGCAGTACTGAAAAAAAACGCTGATCGACGCCATTACAAGTAAAAAAATAATAATAATAAAAATGCCATAAAACTACCCCTATTTTGTAAACGCTATAACTTTTGCACAAACCAATCAATAAACGCTTATTGCAATTTTTTTTACGAAAAATATGTAGAAGAATACGTATCGGCCTAACCTGAGGAAAAAAAATGTTTTTTTATATATTTTTGGGGGATATTTATTGTAGCAAAAAGTAAAAAATATAGATTTTTTTAAAATAGTCGCTCTATTTTTGTTTATAGCGCAAAAAATAAAAACCGCAGAGATGATCAAATAGCACCAAAAGAAAGCTCTATTTGTGGGGAAAAAAGAACGCCAATTTTGCCACGTTGCACGACCGCGCAATTGTCAGTTAAAGCGACGCAGTGCTGAATCACAAAAAGTGCTCTGGTCAATATGGTCCGGGGGTTAAGTGGTTAAAGGATAACTAAACCCAATGACAAAAATTGTATATATTGCAGTTAAGGGCCCTTTCACACGTACGGATCGTATGTCTGCATTTTAATCCATCCATTTGCGGATGAAAACGGGACCTACATTGGTCCCTATGTGATTAGTGCGCATCCGCAATGATCCGATTTTTCGGACAGAAGAAAATCCTATTTTTCTTCCGTCTGACGGATCGGATGAATACGGACATACGGTCTGTGTTCATCCGATCCCCCATAAGGCAGGGCGGTCCTTGCACAGTGTGCGGGGACCGCCCTGTCAGCCGACGGCTCAGCAGGGAATTTACGGAGGATCCCCGCTGAGCTAAAGCGGACACACGGAGGCGGATCATTACGATCCGCCCCTTGTGAAAGGACCCTAAGTCCTTAGATGTGGAGGCTGCATTTGTTTCCATTCTTTTTTAAAACTAAGAACATTTTTATCAAATACAGAAAATATCTTTTAATCTTGCCAGAAATACAGTGTCCTTGTCGCTTCATGTGAGCTTTACCAAAGAATATCTTCCTTCCCAACCATCTTTTGTAAACTAACAATTGCCCTGCCCAGCATGTAATACAGATAAAGAAATACGGCCAGGGTTATAGTCCATATGAGGAGATCAACCTAGGGTGACAACGATGGCTCCCTTCCTAGTTACATAGCCATCCAGGGACAAGAAGTGGGTTATTTGCAGGGTCACCCGGTGAAAAAAGAAAAGCATCTACCACACCAAGGACTAGTAAGCTGCCAATACTTTACATTTTTGGTTTTAGGTTTAGATACACTTTAACCACTTGCCGCCAAATCACATACCTGGTATGTCATTTGACTCTTCAAGTGGTTGTACCGGGATAATGCCTGAACTGTTCTCTTGGGCTCTCCCGTCCCACCGGGAGACCTGAGCTACCAGCCGACATGTGTTCCGGCTGGCCGGAGACCCATATAAAGCTAGAATCGGCTTTGCTATATTAACCTGGAAGGGATTACACAACATCACTTCCGGTTTACCTGGCTGTTAACAGCGCCATTTTCTGAAAATCGTAAGTATTCAAAAATTTGATCTTTGCTCTTTGAATTCTTTCAAGTGCAAAATCTGCGGTTATTGACCCCAGATCCCTCCATGAAGAGTACCTGTCATTTGCCTATTGCTGTCACAAGGATGTTTACATTTCTTGTGCTAGCAATAAAAGTGATTAAAAAAATGTAAAGCAACAGTGTAAATTTAATAAAATAAAATAAACTAATAATTAAAATAAAAATTTAAAATTCTAGTACTCCCCAATGCCTGTGCGCAAAGGTGAACTCGTGTGTTGGCCCCGCACACACGAAAACATCGATCATCTCACACAGGTGAGGTATTACCAGGCAGGACAGATCGTGAGCAGTAATTCTAGTACTAGACTTCCTCTGTAAATATAAAGTGGTAACCTGTAAAGGATTTTAAAGCATCGCCTATGGATAGTAAAATGTGCGTGTATGTTGCCATTGTGCTAGCATGTGCAATTTAAAATGTGACATTTTTGGTATGAAATGTGTTATGTATTGTGTATTTTTGCATTACAATTAAAAAAAGTGTGTCCCCCCCCCCCCCAAAAAAAATTGGATTTTGAAAAACCGCTGTGCAAATACTGTGAGACATAAAAAATTGTGAAGCTTACCAATTTATAATTTTTAGGGGGTTCTAAACAAATGGAACAAAGGGAGATAGAGAGGTAACGCCGGGAAACTAGCATTTTTAGAAGAAGGTCAGCCTTTGTGAACAGGGTTTCTTTAAGCCAGTTTCATGCTATGTGCCAGGCGGTGGAGAAAGTGACGGTGTTGGATTCCTCCTCAGGAAGGATGGTGGGAGTTTGGAATGGGATGCTCATGCTGTGCAGATTGAATGGACTCTGCTCAGCCCGAGGTTTCCATTTCCTCTAGTGGCTTATGTCGCCTATTGCTCATATCCTGTATTGTTCCCTGTGGTATCATGGATCAAGCCAACCCTGCAGGGACATCCCTGACATACTCCTATCATTAAGCAGCAGCAGTCCATCCGTGGGACAGGAGACGATGATAAAAGCCCAGCTGAGGACTGCGATGGTTGTCCCTGCTTAGGGTATACGGCTTATACAGACAACTGAATGTAGGTCTAGATATGCTTTACCTTAATATAAACAAGGACAGAGGAGGACAGTTTTTAAAAGCCCAGTTTAGGACTTCAATTGTTGTCTCTGCATCAGGGGAGGGCTGGCAACCTTAGGCCTGGAGGGCAAGTCCAGTCAAGTGGCCCATTAAACTGCTGAATCAGCTCACCATCCAAGGCCCATTTGGTTTTTCAATGCAGCCTCACCGGTGTCCATCAGTGCAGCCAACTCCAGTACCCATCAATGCAGCCTGATCACTGGGGCAGATTACACGGGGTGTATGGGGGGGGAGATGGGGGTCAGCTAGGGGTGTTAGGGTCTCTTACCTCAGTGATCTCAGCTCAGTAGGTCCTTGCACTCCACGGCCTCCTGGGGGGTAATGTTCCTGGTCCTGGGGTCAAGCCCAGCCCTGCAGCCCTACATCCCAACTCCCTGGCATGCCCTGCCTCTGCCTGCTTCCAAGAATCCAGTCCCGGGGAGTTGTAGTTTCCTCTGCTCGGCTCTGTTTTGAACATAAGTTAGGGCGGCCTGGGAGGCAATTGCCACCGCGGCCCCCCGCCCAGCCCTCCCCTGCACTGCATAGGGATGTACCTCTTATATAAATGCCTGAATGTAGGCCTAGATACACTTTACCTCATATATATATAAATAAGAATGGGAGAGGACAGTGATAAAAGCCCAGTTTAGGACTTCAATGGTTGTCTCTGCATAGGGATGTACCTCTTATATAAATGCCCGAATGTAAGCCAGGATACGCTTTACCTCATATTCACAGATTCACAGATCTAATGCTTTCAGCCGCGATTGCGGCTGTGTTTACATTCCAGGACCCGGGCGTGACGTCATAACATCGCGCCCGGGCCTCCGACGATCATAGAGATGACTGGTGACCATCTGGTCACCAGTCTACTCTATGGTTTCCATCCGACGGGGGCGGATCGTTTCTCCGGGTCTCCGATGGCAAAGGAGAGCCCGGAGAAGCACCGGATGGCGGCGGGAGGGGGGGGCGTCCCCTCCCGCCGTCTATAAGAACGATCAAGCGGCGGAACGCTATGATCGTTCTTATGGTGCACAGAACCGCCGGCTGAAGAGATGGATATCTGAATGATGCCTGTGGCCGCAGGCATCATTCAGATATCCCCACTGAAAGTCCAGGACGCCATTTCACAATGGGCGGGTATTGAAGTGGTTATATAGACGCCTGAACGTAGGCCTGGATACACTTTACCTCATATATAGTATAATAAGAACGGGAGAGGACTGTGGTAAAAGCCTAGCTTAGGACTTCAATGATTGTCTCTGCATAGGGATGTTCTGCTTATATGGAGGCCTAAATGTAAGCATAGATACGCGTTACATCATATATATAAATAAAGACGGGAGAGGACAGTGGGAAATGTCCAGCTTAGGACTTTAATGAATGTTTGTGTCTGCATAGGGATATTCTGCTTATATAGAGGCCTAAATGTAGGCTTATTTACACTTTACCTCATATATAAATAGGGACGTAATTACAGAGGATTCAATGAGTTTGTCATGTAACAAACCCAACTATAACTTAGGCTTCCCTTTATTTACTTCTCTAGCTGAGTTCTAAGTCTTATTATGCATTCATAAGTAGTTTTTGTTAGCATGGCAACCCGTTGGTGCTGTCTGTATGCATTAATGTGGCAGCACAAAGGTGGTCTTTAATGTCGTGCTGCCACATACTGTATATGAGTAACTGCAGGTAATTACTCCATGTGCGATATCATGTGCCAGCCTATTATTCATTTGTCTAAAGAAGAGGCCAATGCTTCGAACACGTTTCCACCCCCCAATGTCAGCACGGCCTCCGCAGTGGCGTCACGTCCGGGGCCATCTTGTGTTCCACACTGGTTTATGCGGCGGTTGGCCACTCTCCTATGCCTTCCAGCTATACAGGTGTATCTTTGTGTGTCCCTAATCCACCAGAACCCCTTGGGAGAGCCTAAAGACTTACTACTTGACTCCTTACTTGCCCTTTTGTATCGACTAAAATGTGAGTTGCCATTTGTCTTTTGTTTCTTATAAACTTTAGTTTTTGACATAGCACACTTAGTCTTCGCCCCTCTTTGTTCCATATCATTGATTTGTACAGTCTTCCACCCAGGCCACATCCACCCAGAGGGTCTGGGCATTGTATGGCCCTAATCGCCGATGTGCATGAACTCTTAAAGTGACATTAAACAATATCCTTTTTCTCCAAGAATAATCCATATATATCTAGAACTTAATGGCCCTGTAATCTATTTTTCAAAAACATTGGGCCAGATTCAGAGAGCCGTAACTCCTGTCTAACTAGTGTTAGACTGGAGTACTTTCTAATTACGCGCGTTTTTTCACTAGTTTGAATCCTCAAACCATGAAAAGACGGCTTTGCGCTTCAATCCGACTGGCTTACGTGTTCGTACGCCTTCGGATCTACGCTGCAATAAAATTGCGGCCGCTGGGTGGAGTTCCCGTCGTTTTCCGCGTCAGGGTATGCAAATGAGCTTTTGACGACTATCCACGAAATTACGAACGTCTATCGCAATCTCTTACGGCATCTTTAGTCATCTTTTTGCTGCGTAAAACTATACCAGCTTTTTGCTGGTCTAATATTAGACAGCCCATGTTAAGTATGGCCGTCGTTTCCGCGTCGAATATCAACGTTTTCCGACGTCTTTTTTTATTTTTGACGTAAAACGTCCGGGAATAGGAATGTCCGTAAACGACGCTACTCAAACAACGAATGACGTATCGACATTATTTCGCGCAATGCATGGCGGGAAATTTCTGAACGGAGCATGCGCAGTTCGATCGCCGCGGGGACGCGCCTAATTTAAATGCTTCACGCCCCCTAATCGCGTATTTCGATTACGCGGCGAGAAATAGACTATGCCGCCGTATCGTACGGGCAAAAATCTACCAGAATTCGTTGTAGAGCCTGGTAAAATACGGCTGCATAGCGGATCTCGGATACTCTGCGCAAATGTTTGTGTACCTGAATCTGGCCCAGTGTTTTTTACTGTGTTTTTCTGCCTCGATGAGCTCCCAGAGGGAATAGGGGATGGAGGGAAAAAAAAAAAGGGAAAGTCCCACGAGAGAATTGTGTTTGGAATGCGAAGTGCAGGTTAGTTGTGCTCATGTGCACTGCTCTATGCACAGTACAAATCCCATAGCCCAATAGTCTCCAAACTGCGGGCCAGGGGCCCTTTAACCAGCCCTTAGGACAGTGTTCCTTTCACTAAAACAAGACACTATTCCTCTCACTGACAGCAATAATGGGGCATGATTCCTCCCACTGATACCAACCATGGGGCTTTAAAGGTATGTTTTTTGAGTTTGAAAAAAAAAAACATGAATAGATTTTTTTTTTAAACCAGAGTTTTGTGTTTAATTGAAACAAGTCGGTACAATCAGATCGCAGCATGTGTCCAGTGTTAGAATGGTGTTCAATTCCTTAGCCGCTCAGGAGCACATGTAGCAGCACCCATGTATCTGAACACGCTGAGTACACTGCTTAGCTTGCAGTGAGAGGGTTAATCTGCGTTTGCGTTCCTGAACACACAGGCTGGCAAAGACTTTCAAACAACTTGTCTCCGCTTTGAAATGTTTGCCGAACTATGCATGTTTTCATCTTCTCTGATGTTTCTTTTAGACAGATCACATTCCCCGCTCCTGTAACCCACTCCATCATTGCTATTTTAGCATCAGGGACTTTACTGCTCACCACATCTAGCTTGTCCTAAGTGTTTTAAACCATATGACCCCTGGTGACCTTCGCACTCTGCTTAGCCCAGGTGTATTTACAGCATACTCAGGGTTATTTTAACTCACATGTGTCCTGTTGGTGGCCATTTGGCTGGATGGTTTTCCTAAAAGTCTTTGTAAACCTAGGGAGATATAGCTACAAATTTGAGTTGGGAGTAGACTTTTAAATCAAATTATAAAAATGCTTACCAAATACCCCTATTATCTTTTCTTTCCAGGTCACATGACTACCTAGCACCTAGCTCAGATCTAAACAGCTTAGGCGGTGGCTAGTAACGGTCTGCTCTGCCTGAATGGCAATGACAGGAGAAGCCACTGTCAATTACTCTTACCAGTGGGGGTGCGTCCATAGAGGGCGCAGGAGCGCCTCCCCCTCTCTCCTGCACCACTCTATCACCAATAGATTCATGCATTGCATGAATCTATCTATTGTCACCGCTGCCGCCCCCTATTCAGGTGTCCGGCCCCTTGTCGGGCACCGGGCATCTGAATTACAGCAGCGGGGGTGTTTTTGGAAGCGCCTGATTAGAGCCATGCTCAGGTGTCCTGATTAGAGCCGTGGCTGAGTGCTTCCAAATTAGTAGCTGGAATGCTGTGTGGCTGCAATGTTGTGTTTGAATTCAATCAGGTGCACTTCTGGCTAACCTGACTGAAACATGTGATTGCACACTAGCATTTGACAGCAGCAATTAACACAATAGCGGCAGCATTGTTGTCCAGACTGTTCAGGTTTACTACATTTGAGCAAGCCATTATGAGGCCATAGATGGCCTCACGTAAGCTCTAATGAGGCACACAGGGACATAGACCTTAGAATTAGGGCAACATTCACTTAACTATTCAATGTAAGTGGAACCTAGTACAAGATATAATATAAAGCTATCAATGGCCAGTGAAGCCTAGCTGAAATAGGAGATAAAGGAAAATACTGTATATACTCGAGTATAAGCCGCGTTTTTCAGCACATTTTTTGTGTGCTGAAAATGCCCCCCTCGGCTTATACTCAAGTCACATTTTTGCGCCTGATCTCCTGGACTTTGGGGACCCGGTACTAGCCAAACTTGGCACACATGTAGCCCCACTCTTCCTCTACAAGTGTGCAAAGTTTTCTGTCCAGGTGACCTATGGCCAGGGAGCACCTATTTTTTCATACCCGGGCACCTCTTCCATAGACTCCCATGTTAAACAGTAATTTCTCAATTGAATTTGAGGACCCAGTACCAACCGGTCGTAGGTTCCCTGGACCCAGAACTTGGCACACATGTAGCCCCATTACTCCTCTACAAGTATGCAAAGTTTGTTGTTTGGGTGACCTACAGCTGGGGAGCACCGATTTTCAAAGCTGGGCACCCATTCCATAGACTCCTATGTTAAACATCAGTCTAGTCATGGACACAGTGAGGCGTAGGCACAGTGAGGCATGGACACCATGAGGCATGGACATAGTGAGGCATGGGCACAGTGAGGCAAATAGAGGCATGCAGATGGACACCTTAGGCTTATACTCGAGTCAATAATTGTTCCCATGTTTTTGTGGTAAAATTGGGTGCCTTGGCTTATATTCAGGTTGGCTTATACTTGAGTATATGCGGTATGTCAAATGTCTTGACCAAGGAAAAACAACACCAAGGATCAACCTGGTGGTTCAGAACAGGGAAAAACGAAATTGCTAAATGTTAGGGTGGGTTTCAAAATAAACAGGTGAGGAAAAGACATCCAACCTCCTAGGACACTAGCAAAATGGCGGAAAAAAAAGCTAGACATGACAGTTGGTCTTACAGGGGCAGCCTTAACGTTTTATGTTTGTGAGTGTCCAAAACTTCTTCTAAAGGCAGCCCAAATGTCTAAGGCGGCGTACACACGGCCGAGGTTCTCGGCAGAAACCAGCGAGAACCTCGCTGGGAGCCGCATTCTGCCGAGAACCTCGGCCGTGTGTACGCTCTCGGCGAGCATCCCGTCGGGAATGCCGTCGAGCAGAAATAGAGAGCATGTTCTCTATTTGCTCGACGGCCCGTCGGGATGAATGGCTGGTTGCCATTCCCGACAGGCGGGTCGCCGAATCTGACGGCCGGCAGAGAACCTCGACGGGCGGAACGATGTGTTCTGCCCGTCGAGGTTCTCTGCCGTGTGTACGCGGCTTCAGAATTATTTCTTTGTTGGTATTTGGGATATGTTTTCATAACTGTTTTTTAGGTCTTTTTTTGGAATTCTGCACTGTGTTCAGAGTTCTGTTTAAACATTTATGTTTCTCGTGAAGTGTTGCTGTAATTCCAGCTTGGTACATTTTTTAAAACGTTTTCATGCTGATCCGTGAACAAAAAAATAGAGACATCTAGAAATAGCATCCTAAAAGCGATAACTCTCAGTATCTTGGCTAAGATCTAGTACATTGTTGCCAACATGCGTCTCCGTCTGGTACTTTGATCTAGTACCGTGTGACCGTTACCTGGTACTGGTGCTGACTGATTTGCCTTTATCATGTTACCCCAGGTACATCGACAGATAACGCATATCAGTGTTGTCGGGATTAGTTTGTTCTTTAGAAGTGATCTCTGAGGAATTCTATAACATTCTTCTCAGTATTGTGTTTTTAAGATGGGTTTTCATCTTTAGTTGGGAAAATCAGTATCAGATATGTTTTCAGCTTGCCAGATTAAATATTTAAAGTTGGTTAAAGCGGAGTTCCACCCTTAAAACCACTTGGTTTCATCCCATCCAGCATACTGGCGTCAGCACTAAAATATATATATATATATATATATATATTTTATAGAAAAAGTTTTTATTTTTTTTTGCTACACAGTGCTTTAACAAACGTAGTATCTACTTTAAATGACAGCCAATCTAAAGCAACATATTCAACTACAAAGCTGCATGATATCTTTGTGCCAATGGCTATACAAAATTGTAAAGAAAATACAAGACTCCTTCACAATGCAACTTTTTAACAATCGTTTTTACAGGTGTGTGAAATGACTTTCCCATCTGACAGTTTATTTTAACTAAAGCAACCATGATGGAAAAAAAATAGCATTGAGGGAGGTAATACTTATTTGGGTAGTACGCCGTGGAAAGTAAACTTTGTATCTTGGGTGTCACTTTCTAAGGTAAACAGTATGACAGAAGGTTCTTTGACATGGCACCTGGTGTACAATGGCATGTCTGCATACCGGTGCTGTGGCCTTCACATTAATCCACGCTGAACACCTGAATAGTGGGCGGCAGTGGCGAGAATAGATTGATTCATGCAATGCGTGAATCTATCTATTGAGAGTGATGGGTACAGGAGAGAGGGGGCGGCGCTCCTGCGCCCACTATGGATGCACCGCCACTGCCTGCATCCCTAATCACTTTGATCATCCAAGCAATTATTTATCCACCTAGTGTCCGTTTTTTGTGTGCCATGATTTGGGCTCAAAAATTAAAAAAATGGACACCGGGACATACAAGGGACAGACATTGCATGGCTCCAGCCATGAATATGCTCCACATTATTTTAAATGTGGATGAAAGTGATGACACGTAAATACCTTCTCTTTTAAATCGTCGTACTGTATTGATCTGGATTATAAGAGCAAAGAACATTATATCCTGTACAAACGAACATCTGCCTGTTTGTAAAAACATTAACCCTCCCAAAAGTTCAGTTCATATGGTCATGCGTGACGGCAACATGCTTAAATCCTCTGTCCATACGCAGAAAATATTTAAGGCATTCATGAATGAGATAAGGGCAAATACAATTAAAATGGATGTTGTTTTGCGGATTGTAAGCCAGAATCCTTACTGATAGCGTGACTGATCATAACACTTAATCTTATTAAAATGGTTCATTCTCTACACACGTACCCTTCAAATTCCAGCTGTCATGGTGCTTGTCTGGGTTTCAAAATAAACACGATATAGTTATTATTACCGGTGTAACAAGTAGAGGTGTGCAGTAGCCTATAGGAACTGAACAGAATGAAGTCATCATTGCTTTTAGGGCAGTTTAAAGAGGCGAGACCCACAGACGTGACTTTTTTGAGTTTTTGCAGAGCCTGGAGTTTAAATATTGAATTCCATGCAAAACCTATTTAGAGATTTCCCCCTGCTTCCTATACAATTGTAATCCTTGTCCAATGTATATGCATATCAAAGCTCCTAAAACTTGTTTCGAATCAGTGAACCACCAAATAGTGGGGACAGTCTTGAAGAAGGGTGGAGAATTAGTTCAGAGTACTTTATTTTTATCACAAGTGACAACAGAAAAACATAAGGCAGTCAATGTTTTTTTGTGGCCAACCCCCACCCCTCTTCATCGGGCTTCAACGATGTAGCAAAAGAGTCTATAGGACTCAAAACAAAATATAATAGGTAGAAATTAGTAGGGTATGGAATTCACAGCTCACCCCAGAAGTATTTAATGCTTCTTCTGACTGGTTATGTGACTGGATCATCTTCCTTTTTCATCTTCTCCCAGTGGTGGAAAGCTCAGTGAGTGAAGGGCACCATACTTAGGGGGCTGGGTCATGACACCCTGCACTCAGTGTCTTTGCCTACTCTAATGCCACGTAATCACGATCAGACATTCCAACAACAAAATCGTGGATACATTTCCACCGGATGTTGGCTCAAACATGTCTTGCATACACACAGTCGCTGGATCATCTTCCTTTTTTGTCTTCACCCAGTGGTGGAAAGCTCAGTGAGTGCAGGGCACCATACTTAGGGGGCTGGGCCATGACACGCTGCACTCAGTGTCTTTGATTACTCCAATGCCGTGTACACACAATCGGACATTCCGACAACAAAATCGTGGATACATTTCCGCCGGATGTTGGCTCAAACTTGTCTTGCATACACAAGAACGCCGTGACATACAGCACGTGCGACGGCACTATAAAACGGAAGTTCCATACCAATTGTGCCACCCTTTGGGCTCCATCTGCTAATCTCGTGTTAGTAGAAGTTTGGCGAGAGACGATTTGGTGAGTAACGAATGTGCTATCTCTATTATGAATGCTAGTTTTACCAGACCGACCACTTCCGTCTCGTACTTGATTCAGAACATGCATGGAATTTTGTGGGTCAAATTTGTCTACACATGCGCAGAATTTAAGAGAACAGATTTTGTTGTCGAAAAATTTGAGAAGCAGCTCTCAAATTTTTGTTGTCAGTAATTCCGACAGAAAATGTCCGATGGGGCCTACACACGGTGGGAATTTCCGACCAAAATCACCCATCGAACATTTGTTGCCGGAGATTCCGAGCGTGTGTACGCGGCATAAGGCTATTTCTGCAATACTCATTTTCAATCCTGCACTGTCCCCCTCAGTACCTCCTCTTCACCACAAGATTCCTCAGTCTTCCAGGTTGACTGAACCCAACCTGGAAGACTGAGGACATCTTTTGGTGAAGAAGTGGTACTGACGGGGACAGAACTAGATTGAAGGTGAGTATTGTAGCCATGGCCATTTTTTCTCAGGGGGCTCAAATTGAAATTTACAAAAAAATAAAATAGTCTGCTTAGAATTTACTTGCCAGATCAACAATATTTGGCAAAAACTGTGTACTGTGAGGTTCCTCTTAACAGGATGTAATTGGAAGAGATTGTATAGATAGCTTCTGCCCCTCCACTACAAAGGTGTCATCTTTTTCTTTTTTAACAAGTAGGTGGCCGTGAATTTTATTAATCCAACTGATCAAATCCAAAACAGCATTGTGACTCAAACTTATGGCCTTAGTAGATCAGGCTTCAAATGTTTATCACTGGAAGGCATTTCTGTTAGGTCTTCCAGTTTGTATGCACAAAGCAAATAACTGGTTAGGCTGCTGAAAGATCAATGGCTGTTTTTGCAGAATATTTTAATTTAGCTTAACAAGCAATGACCTGCATTTTCAAAATACCTAAAAAATGAGGGTGTTAAAAGTTTAAAACCGGCTTCTTTAGAACAGAATTTCCAATAAACGTAGAAATTCAATGGCTGTTTTCAGTGAAAGGGCACAGTGACCTATTCGAAACCCAATAAACTCTTGTGCCATCATTCCTGTTTCTTCGTGTTTTTCCAGCAAAATTGAAATTGGCACAAATGCGCTATTCAAACATTCTTACTTATAAAACATCCCAGAAGCAGCCAAGTGGGTTTAGTAGAATTTCCAGAAAAGATCTGGCTTGCCCATTGGACTTGAGTGTTGTTAACTTTGGCACTGTACTTACTTCATAGCTCAAAGTTCAATGCTCCTTCATCCTCTTCTAATCTATAGAGTGTAACATTATGCTTATACTCATTGAGTATTGCTACCTTTATTTTTAAGCTGTGCTGTTATGCCCTATTATGACGCTTAATACAAGGTCTCTACCATATGTAATGCAAAATGGACATAACTTTTTAATTAACTTACAGTACATAGGTTGTTCCAATTTCACATTTTGGTAATTCTTTCTTCATAGTAACTCTTCTTCTTTTTCATTGCAGGTAAATAATGGATTCCAAACAGAAGCAACATGCCGTTGTTGAGTTCCTGATGAAGGAGAGGTAAGGGTTGTCTGACATCCACAGAAGGCAATGGAATGTCTACAGAGATGATGCCATTGACAAGAGCAATGTCTTCTCATTGGTGACTATTGTCAATGGTGTCACCTCTGTAAACATTCTGTAGCCTTGTGTGGATGCCGAACAGCCTGCATCTCTCATTCGCCAAGAACTTAATGATGGCATGCTGCCTCTACTTGGAATCCAATATTTGCCTGCAATAAAAACAATAGAGGAAGAGTTACTCTACCAACATGTGAAATTTGAAGGAACTGTAGGGCAGGGGGGTGTTGGTGTGTTTTCACTTCCTCCATGCTTCCCTCCTCTTTGGACACCAAGAAAGGGTCACGTGAGAGGCCTGCCCCAGGATAGGTTCTACTGGGCTATGCTAAGCACCTGTTGCAGGATCAGTTTACTACACATGGGGTATCTTTACTTGCATGTCATTTTCATCAATGACCTGGGACAAGGCTAAGGCCGCCATGAGGGAATACTCAACCTTAAGGTCTGCTTTAAAGATGAACATACACCATGTACACTTGCCCAAAATTGTTCTCCAGTTAACTCTCAGGTCCCTGAGACAATGTACACCGCCTCCATAACATGCATTTAGGAGGGACACACTGAGCCTTGTCCACATCCAGGTCCAGCGTACCACTGCTACCTCTCTCCCAGTAATTGTATGGGGTCCCACCAAGCACATAGCTTGGACTCCATGTGTGCACTTTACTTCACTTAATTCTCGGTACCTGGGCACAGCCAGATTGCCATGGGAGACGAACCGCTCATGGAGAAAATGCTGACAACAATTCTCTCCAAGTGGCCTTCCCACCTATCCCAGGCTGCTAGGTAACTCCTGTGTCTTCACAGTGTATTAATTCTTGAACTGATGTCTTTATAACCCAAAGTACCATAGTGACCTGGACTGTGGAATGATACCAGTTACTTGCATTATAACTATTTTAGTAACTTTAGACCAAGCAGGAACAAGGGTTGAAAAGCATTACTTGAAAAAGTGGCAAAAGCTTTACAAAGTCCAACATACAAGAACATTATTTCTTCCTACATCCCTAACCGTAACTGTATACCTTCAAAGGTGGAGTCCATGTATGATGAACAGCATCCATTAGTGGCATTTACTAGATCTGGAATCTTCAGGGATGGGCCCTTCTATATGATGGATGATCTAGCAGTAGCCGACATTCTTTAATTCTGCCCTGCCTTTCTCCCCTCAGGGCTCCCTTGGAAGCAGCAGCCTCAGTGGCTTTGTGTAGAGGCTGGAGACTACATGTTGGATGTTGTCCGTGTCCTCTTCCATGTGTGTGTGTGTGCCCCCCGGGCTTTAGACCACTGTCCATCTTTTAAAACACAGAACCTGTGGGTATGACCCAACGAAAATCTTCCAAAATGAAGAACCAGGATAACATTAACTCTAATCCTCCCATCTGTGGCAGTATCTAACTAGATCAACTTCAATCCGCTTATGGATAAATATATAAGTAAAAAAATAAAACAGTTATGCCCAATTTTGCATTACCTACAGTAGAGGACTTATATTATCTCCCTGTCCTTCCCGGCGGAAATTTCAAATCAGGCAGTAAGTGACAAGTGGTGTGTAAAATAGATGCCAGAATAATAATAAGTCAGAGAGCAATGCCGCGTACATACGACCATTTTTAATGGTCTAGAAAAACAATGTTTTTTTTCAACCCGATTCTTGTTAAGCCTGCCTTGCCTACACACGATCGTGAAAAATAAATGCGTGGTGACATACAACATGTACAATGGGACTATAAAGGGGAAGTTCCATTGGGATGGCGCCACCCTTGGGGCTGCTTTTGCTGATTTTGTGTTAGTAAAAGTTTGGTGAGAGACGATTCATGCTTTTCAGTCTTCGTGCTTTTCACTCTGTTACAGTGTGATGAATGTGCTATCTCCATTATGAACGCTAGTTTTACCAGAACGAGCGCTCCCGTCTCATAAGTGGCTTCTGAGCATGCATGTTTTTTTCACGTCGTTAAAGCCTACACACGACCATTTTTTACAATGTGAAAAAAGACGCAAAAAAATAGAGCATGTTCTAAATTTTTAATGCCCATTTTTCACGTCATGAAAAATGCTCTGGAGCCCACACACGATCGTTTTTAATGACATTAAAAAAAGGTAATTTTTCACGTCATGAAAACCGGTCGTCTGTACGCGGCATCACACTAACATTTATCTGGTGATTATTATGCCCATGTGTATTATACATTCTCCACTGATGATCATCTCAATGAAAGACAAGAATGCTGGGGATAAACCTTCTTAGCAGATTGCTGTACTTTCCATAAAAATATTATATGGAATAAGATATTTATATGTATACATATATATTGAATGACGCAACCTAATACTGTATGCACTCAACTTGCTATTCTCAAATAGGATTACTGTGGCAGTTTATTAATAACAGACATGGACGGCATCAGCTATAGGGAAAGTTCAAAGATGTCAGTTGCTGATTTATGCACAGGGATCCTCCTTATTTTCTAAGGAATCACCAACCGTCTAATTTTTCAGCCTTTTGTAACTCTATCCCTCAGTGATTGAGTTTTATCAGCATTTCATGTGGGCTGCATTCGGTCTTCATTCACTGTTCTGGGCTTAGCTACAAATCACTTGGCTTAGCTTCATATCACTGACTGAGAGTGATCTATGGAAAAGCGCACCAACCCAATGCTGTTGCATTAGGTTAACTTGTAGCAGTGACAAACTGCTTGTTAGTGACAAATGGGCACCAACTTTAGAGATGAAATTGCCAAATACAACCCACTGTCAATCGCTGGCATTAGCCATTTGTAGCAGCAATTAACCACTTCAGCCCCGAAGGATTTGGCTGCCCAATGACAGGGCCATTTTTTGCGATTCGGCACTGCGTCGCTTTAACTGACAATTGCACGGTCATGCAACGTTGCACCCAAACAAAATTGACTTCCTTTTTCAGCCACAAATAGAGCTTTCTTTTGGTGGTATTTGATCACCTTATTTTTTGCGCTTTAAAAAAAGAGAGAGCGTAAATTTTGAAAAAAATCTTAATTTTTTACTTTTTTGCTTTAATAAATATCCCCAACAAATATATATATATCCAAACAAGACAAAAGAAAAGAAATCACCGCTCCAGGTGAGACCTGTAGACGATCAAGGATAATTAGATTACCAAGGTGCTGGCGATGCAAATAGCAATGATGATGAAGAAAAGAGGGAAGGACGGCCGCACTCCAAGGATTTTCAAACTAAAAAAGTTGTCTTTATTGTAAATCCAAAAACATGTAAAGTCACAAGCCATGACTAAGCACTGATCGAGTGCGAAACGCATCGGATGTCCTGTTTTCTGTGATTGCTGTGACTTTACATGTTTTTGGATTTACAATAAAGACAACTTTTTTCGTTTGAAAATCCTTGGAGTGCGGCCGTCCTTCCCTCTTTTCTTCATCATCAAATATATATATATATATATATAAAAATCCTCGGTTTAGGCCAATACGTATTCTTCTACATATTTTTGGTAAAAAAAATTGTAATAAGCGTATATTGATTGGTTTGCGCAAAAGTTATAGCGTCTACAAAATAGAGCATAGAATTATGGCATTTTTCTTATTTTATTATTTATTATTCATTACTGGTAAAAAATAAAATAAAATCATAAATCTATCCCCTATTTTCTAGAAGCTAGAACTTTTGTGCAAACCAATCAATATAAGCTTATTTCGAAAAAGAATACGTATCGGCCTAAACTGAGGAAAAAATAAATAAAATAAAATAAATAAAAACTTGGGATATTATTATAACAAAAAGTAAAAAATATTGTGTTTTTTTTTTTTTTAAATGTATGTCTTTTTTTTGTTTATAGTGCAAAAAAAATAAAAAATCGCAGAGATGATCAAATACCACCAAAAGAAAGCTCTATTTGTGGGAAAAAAACTATAAAAATATAATTTGGGTACAGTATTGTATGACCGCGCAATTGTCACTCAAAATGCGTCAGCGATGAAAGCTGAAAATTGGTCTGGACACGAAGGGGGTTTAAGTGGCCAGTAATGAAGTGGTTAAGGTTGGGGCGTCAAACGAAAAAAAAAAAATGGGGGGCGCACAGCCCCTGGGGACCATCAGGCCCCTTAAAGGTTATAATGCCTGTACCCCCCTGATGGCAGCCCTGATACCAACCGTCCTACTCCAAAGTCATATTGTACTCATTGTGTAAGTAAACATTGATGTATACAGAATGTGTATGTGTGTGTATATATTTAAATTATATATTTTTTTTACTACAGTACAGTATATACAGTATATAATTACACTGTTAAAATTCTTTAGTCTCCCTTTAAGACCAGCAAAGTCGCTGAAGTTTCCCTAGAGAAAGTCTAATTAAAGAGCAATTATTTTATTATTTTGTAAATATCAGGAACAGCGGGATCCGGTCGATCCCTCCTGTGTTCGTGTGGAATGTGACACGGGCCCTCCAAGTGCTGACGACAGGGTCGGAAACCCATCAAAGTCTTTCCAGAGCCATTAGCAGAGCACTGAGTGATTCTAGTAGCTATTGTTAATCTGTGAGCTTTTCATCTGCTTGTCAAGGTGGCCTGCGAACGTCCTGGCAGTAGTACAGACCGAGACTATTGCTCAAGGCTGGGACTGTCTGACCTGGGTGACTAGTGCAAACATTCTCGCAGATGCGTCTGTGATCTAGCGTGACGTAAAAAGCCGTGTCATAGCAAACCGCAAAACATCCTGTAAATGATTTGCAATCTTATGGTTATTGGGAAATTTGTGTGAAACCATCTGCTTTATCTAATTGTGATTCACATGTTTGCATTTTTTTTTAAAGTACAAATCAACCCGAACTTAATGACATTTAGTTTCATAAAGCACTAAATATCATAAAACAACTGACTTTTTTCTTTTTTTAATGTCATGTTTTTTTCAACATTTGTTCCATCTCAGTGCTGTTGATGTCCTGCAGCCTCTTTGCTGCCACTTTTTTTGTCTATGTGCACTCCAGTGGGTGTGTGTCATGTCCAAGGCTGAGAATCCTGATAGTGACAACAATGGACCAACCAACCGCCACTTATACCATGTACACACAATCGTTTTTTTGCGATTAAAAAATTCAGATGGACTTTTTTTAATCGAAAAAAAAACAATCGTGTGTGGGCCCCATCGGACTTCTGAAAAAAAATCCGATGGGAAATTTCGATCGTCTGTGTGGAATTCCATCAGAGAAAAATCCACGCATGCTCAGAATCAAGTCGACGCATGCTCAGAACTTCATTTTTCTCGGCTCGTTGCATTGTTTTACGTCGCCGCCCTTTGGACGGTCAGAATTTAGTCTGAGGCGGCGGACACACGACCGAGGTTCTCGCTAGAAACCAGCGAGAACCTCGCTGGGAGCTGCATTCCAGCGAGAACCTCGGCCGTGTGTACGCTCCTGGCTCCCCCCGCCCGTCGGGAATCCCGTTGAGCGAATAGAGAGCAGGCTCTCTATTTGCTCGACGGCCCGCCTGGATAAATGGCTGGTTGCTATTCCCGACGGGCGAGTCGCCGATTTCGACGGCCGGCCGAGAGCCTCGACGGACGGAACGATGTGTTCCGCCCGTCGAGGTTCTCGTACGTGTGTACGCCGCCTGATAGTGTGTATACAAGACTGGTGAAAGTCAGCTTCATCGGAATTCTGACGAAAAATTCCATTGGAAATCCGATCGCGTGTTTGCGGCATTATAGTCTCCATCATAAGTCCATAGGATCCAGTGACAACACAGGAGCTAATTTAGGAAACAGATTTAATAAAACAGTTTTTTTTTAAATTGCATTAAGATGTTAATAGTTATATGAAATTTTAGTGATTGGGTTTACATATACTTCAACAACCTAACAACCTATAATGGTCCATTTACACTAGGGTGACCAGACATCCCTGATTTCCGGGGACAGTCCCTGGATTGAGGACACTGTCCCCGAACTAAGTCTGTCCCCAGTTTTGTCCCCACATTGGATTTAACAGGGGCAATTTCAAAGACAGTCAGTGCAGAATAAAAAAACAAAAATCTGAATTGCACACCCCCGCTCTGCTGCTCCTACTAGCTTGGGGTGTGCGAATTTTTTTCATTATTTGTGACCCTTTCTGATGATCATGTGCTGGTCGGAGCGGAGGGAATATTTCTTCAGTTTCGGGTGCATGCCCATCCAGCTCCGCTCGCATGTTCTTCTGCCTTGGCTCAAGTCTTGGCCAGCCACCTGCCTATCTCCTTGCCTTCCCTGGTGGAGTGATCTTCCTCCGCTCCCCACCCAGTAGTAGCCGGGGCCCGGAGAGTAAGCCTTGACAGGCTGTGAGGCGGGCGGCGGCGGCAATGGGCAGAGAGTCATTGATTGTCGCCGCTACTAGCAAAAAAAAATATGGTCACCATAATTTACACTCACCTTTCTAGTACCGGTTTGGACCCCCTTTTGCCTTCAGAACTACCTTAATTCTTTTTGGCATAGATTCAACAAGGTGAAACATTCCTCAGAGATTTTGGTCCATAGTGACATGATAACATCACGCAGTTGCTGCAGATTTGTCGTCTGCACATCCATGATGGGAATCTCCCGCCACATCCCAAAGGTGCTCTATTGGATGAGATGCGGGTACTATGGACGCCATTGGAGTACAGTGAACTCATTGTCCAGTGGTGAGATGATTGGAGCTTTGTGAAATGGTTCATTATCCTGCTGGAAGGAGCCATCAGAAGATGGGGACACTGTAGTCATAAAGGGATGGACATGGTCACCAACAATACTCAGGTAGGCCATGGTGTTGAAACGATGCTCAATTTTTACTAAGGGGCCCAAATTGTGCCAAGAAAAAAAAATAAAATCACTGTTACACCACCACCAGCCTGAACCAGTGATACAAGGCAGAATGGATCCATACTTTCATGTTGTTTATGACCCCACCATCTGAATGTTGCCGCTGAAATTGAGACTCATCAGACCAGGCAACGTATTTCCAATCTTCTATTGTCCGATTTTGGTAATCCTGTGCCAATTGTAGCTTCAGTTTCCTGTTCTTAGCTGACAGGAGTGGCACCCGGTGTGGTCTTCTATTTCTGTAGCCCATATGCTTCAAGGTTCCATGTGTTGTGCATTCAGAGATGGTATTCTGAACACCTTGGTTTTAACGAGTGGTTATTTGAGTTACTGTTGCCTTTCTATCATTTGGAACCAGTCTGCCTATTCTCCTCTGACCTCTGACATCAACAAGGCAGTTTCCTCCACACAACTGCCGCTCACTGGATAGTTTCTCCTTTTCGGACCATTCTTTGTAAACCCGAGAGATGGTTGTGCGTGAAAATTCCAGTAGATCAGCAGTTTTTGAAACACTCAGACCAGCCTGTCTGGCACCAACAACCATGCCATGTTTCAAAGTCACTTAAATCCCCCTTCTTCCCCATTCTGATGCTCGGTTTGCACTTCAGCAAGTCGTTTCCACCACGTCAATATGCCTAAATTAGTTGCTGCCATGTGATTGGCTGATTAGCAGTTTGTGTTACCCTGATGTAAAGCGCTGCATAAACTGTTGGCGCTATATAAATCCTGTATAATAATAATAATAATAACAAAGAAATTTAACACAAACTGCTAATAAAGTGGCCAGTGGGTGTAGATCTAATGAAGAGGGAGTGCCGCTCAGTCCTGCAGTACTGTGAGCCTAGCCTGCATGGTATCACGGCCCCTGGATGGGGGTTGTAAACGACAGGCTAAGCTCACAGGAAGTGGACAGAATTATTGAGGTCCAAGAGATGACCTCTGGTGCTGGAATGAGCAGGAAGTTGGGTGGAATATGGAGAGTGGAGCCACTATGAGGGTCCCGGAGCAAATAGAAATCCTCTTCAAGCTAAAACATGACAGCCAGGACTGTCTTTAATGTTGATTGGACCATGGGCACACATTTTCTTGGGGCCCCCCATGCAATTTTGAGACATCCAATAAATATCAGCTAGACTTAAAATCCGTTTATTTTATCAGATCAGGCAGAGATTGTGATTGGTTACCAGAGGTTACAGCATATCATTACTACTTACCGACTGGATGCTAGAGGTTACAACACACATTATGGCTCACTAATTAGTTGCTAGAGGTTACAGCACATGATTTCTTCTTGTTGATTGGTTGCTAGAGATTACTGTACATTAATACTGCTCACTGATTGGTTGCTAGAGGTTACAGCACTTCATCTCTTCACTACATGATATACATTTGAATGCCACCGGCCTGAGCTATTTACATATGAATGCAGCAGCTATTCACCTGTAAACACCTGCAGATCCTGTGTTTCATGTAAATAACCGTCATTCATTTGTAAATAAATGGAGCATTTATATGTATATGAATGCTCCTGTTATTTACATATGAATGACGGTTATTTACATGTAAACACAGGGTATGCAGGTGAGTCATCTGTACACAACAATAGGGCAGAGCTGGGCACCATTAGTAGCAGCACTTCACACTGAAATATCAGGACACAGCACAAGACTAATGCCGCGTACACACGATCACCTTTTGTGATGAAATAAAACGTAATTTTATCTGACGAAACAAAACGAAGTTTTTCAAACTTCATTTTCAAAAACGACATTGCATACACACCATAGTTTTTCCACAATGCTCTTGCAAAGTGCGGTTACGTAAGACACTTTCGACGGCACTCTGTTCCATTGAAGCTCCCATCTCATATCTAGCTTCTAAGCATTCGCGGGTTTAAAAACGTTGTTTTAAACGTCGTTTTGCCCACACACGGTCACTTTTTATGACACAAAAAACAACATTTTTAAAAACGACACAAAAAATTCAAGCATGTTGGAATTTTTTTTTAGTCGTTTTTTTGAAGACATAAAACAAAGTTTTGCCCACACACCATCATTTTAAATGACGTTTTTTAAAACGTTGTTTCTTTTCATCACAAAAAGTGATCGTGTGTACGCGGCATAAAACTTCAAGGGACAAGGGAATTTAAACTGGGATAGTTGGCAAGTATGAGGCAGCTGCTTTGGGCCCCACAACTATGACAGGGCCCAGGGCAGCTTCCCCTTTTTCCCTGAAGACAGCATTAAAACCTAGAATTGACAACTTGAATGAAAAAAAAAAACCTAGAATTGACATCCTGATGCACACCTTGCAGTGTATGGTCAATGGGTATAAAGTGCCAATAACAACCAAACAGTTGGCCTTGATTTCCTGACCTTTCCCTATAGAATAAAAGGTTGGACTGGAGTTCCACTTTGAGGAATTTGTATTTAGGTTACGTAATGTCAGATATCCCATTTACTGTAGAGATGTGGGTACTTTTTACACACGACATTTCCAATGTTTATAGTACGCTTCCCATAATATCATTTTTCTCATCTTTGTTTCATGGCCCTTTAATGCATCTTATAAAATCTGGTATTTGTTGACCTTATAGAAGGATCTAGCCGCTAGACTTGTCATCAGCATCACAATGCTTTGATCTCGGAATGTGCGTTCTTTATAATATTACCTGGTCAGATCATATGAGAGGTCCTGATTAACATCTTATTATGGTATCCGTGTGTTTGATATTTTAGTCTCATCTAAATTCCTTTCCATGAGTCTTATCCCAATGTTGTCCTGTGTAACTTTTGCTAAGATCCTGTATTCACTTTGGTCCTTGAAATGGAATTCTGTTCAAAACTTTGGTTCTTTTTTTGGGGGGGGATAAACTGGGAAAGGGTCAAATTGGTATTGTTCTCCTGTGGGATGCATTTTCCTCATTTTCCCCCACACAACTATAAAAATATGACAGGGCATGATACTTCCCCTCTTTACTAGCAGACTTTTTTTAATTGCTGTCTTGGTCCTATTTGATAGAGTTTTTTCCCCCTTCCTGTTGTGTTGGCCACTGGGACTTGGCCAGGAAGTGCCCCCAAAATGGGGACACGGACAGCAATAAAAACTTTGAGGAGGCATATCCAAGAGGCACCATATGTACAGTATGTTATCATAATGGTGATACCTCCATCTGTAGACTCATCTGGATGATCCTTATTTTTACCTTTATTTCTGATGGGTTAAACTCTTTGTCCTTCTATGATGCCTTTGTGCCCCTAATCTTAGTGTTCTCTCCTAATGCCTCCTTTTCCACTGAGCAATACGGTTCGGGTCGGTACAGCTTGGAATGGTTAGAATGGTCCGGTCTATTCTGGTTAGGGTTGTCCTGATACCGATACTAGTATCGGTATCGGGACCGATGCCGAGTATTTGCGGGCGTACTTGTACTCCCGCAAATACCCCTGATACCAAAATAGAATACTTCATATTGCAGCCATGTCCTGTCCCTCATACCTGTAGCTATGATATGTCCCCCACGTATGCCGCCGCTGCCGCCCCATACCGCCGTTAATCTCCCTGCATTATAGCGTAGCGTGCATTACAAGCTTTCGTTTTGAATACTTGTAAATGCCCGCGCCGCCATGTATAGACACTCCCCTTCTCGAGCAAGGGGGAGTGGTGACGTTACGGGCGGTGGCATCATAGCTACAGGTATGGGGGACATACATGGCTTGCAATATGGGGGACATACATGGCTTGCAATATTGGGGACATACATGGCTTGCAATATGGGGGATATACATGGCTTGCAATATGTGGGGGACATACATGGCTGAGCGTTTTTACTGCAAGCCGGACCGTCAGGGGCCATACAGGGTTTCGGAAAAATGCATAGGGCCAGATTCACAAAAGTTTACGGTGGCGTATCTCCATATACGCCGCCGTAATTTCAAATCTGCGCATCTTTGTTTTGTATCCACAAAACAAGATACGCCGGAATTACGCTAATAGACGGCTGACTTAAGTGTATTACGCCGTCGTATCTTAGTTTCATATTTACGCTGGCCGCTAGGGGGCCGCTTCCGTAGATTTTCTGTGTAAAATATGCAAATGAGATAGATACGCCGATCCACGAACGTACGTACGCCCGGCGCATTCTTTGTACGTCGTTTGCGTAAGCGTATGTCCGGCGTAAAGTTACCCCTGCTCTATAGAGGCGTACGCAATGTTAAGTATGGACGTCGGGACAGCGTCAAATTTTCCATCGTTTACGTCGTTTGCATAAAATGTTCGCGAATAGGGCTTTGCGTAAGTTACGTTCACGTCCAAAGCATTGACTATTTGCGACGTGATTTTGCGTATGCGCATTGGGACACCTCCACGGACGGCGCATGCGCAGTTAAAAAAACGTCATTTACGTGGGGTCACGAATAATTTACATAAAACACGCCCACCTCTTCAATATTAGAATTAGGCGCTCTAACGTTAGCCCATTTACGCTACGCCGCCATAACTTAGGACGCAAGTGCTTTGTGGATACGGCACTTGCCTTTCTAAGTTACGCCGGCCTTTGTGGATCCGGCCCTTAGTGTGTCCACCAATTAGTGGAATGTATTGTAGCTCCGCCCTAACCGAACCGTTCTATTTTCTTGGGACCCACATATGAAGCAGAACCCAGTGCGGTACGGGTCAGTTTTATGGCACACTTTCATAATGGAAACACCCAAAATAGTGTACCGAACCGTACCGAACCAATCCACTCAGTGGAAACGAGGCATAAGAAGCAGCAGAACAGCTCTTGGTGACCTTACACTTTTCTGCTCATTTTCTTTACACTCTAGTTCTAGTGAATTAGCTCCGTAACCCACATTTGTCAGGCCTACAGTGATGACATGGGCACATTTTCATACATACCGTGTATATTACTGTGTTTCCCCGATAATAAGACCTACCTAGATTTTCAGGAAGGGCTGCAATATAAGCCCTACCCCAAAAATAAGCACTAGTTTAAAGTTGTTGTAAATGGCTAGAATCCTTACTATTGCAGTGTTGTATAGTGTGGAAGCTGTGTGTGTTTTTTGTGGTCTGGTTTAATAAGGTGCCTTCTTATAGCGCCTTATTTCGCCCCCCCCTCCCTCTGCATTTACTCGGAGTGGGCCATGGGAGCGCCGCTCAGCTAATCTTCACTGCTCTTCCTTTTTCTTCTCCGGCCTGTCAGTGGCGGGATTTTGGCCCCTCTCCCTCTGCATTGCTTGGAGCGGGCCGTGGAAGCACCATTCAGCTGTTCTTCACTGCTCTCCTCTTCTCTTCTCTGGCCTGTCAGTGGCGGGATTTCGGCCCCCCTCCCTCTGCATTTACTCGGAGCGGGCCATGGGAGCGCCACTCAGCTAATCTTCACTGCTCTTCCTTTTTCTTCTCTGGCCTGTCAGTGGCGGGATTTTGGCCCCCCTCCCTTTGCATTGCTTGGAGCGGTCCGTGAAAGCGCCACTCAGCTGATCTTCACTACTCTCCTCTTCTCTTCTCCTGGCTGTCAGCGGAGGGATCTCAGCCCCCCTTCTGCAGTGCTCGGTTCAAGGAAGACAGCTCAGGCAAGTCATGGACGCACCGAGCGACGCTATAGGAAGGTGAGACATACACCTTTTGCATTTTATATTACTGTAAAGGGCAAGGATTCTGGCAGTTTACAAGCACTTTTGCTATTATGCAAATTTTTCACATTGCATGGCAAGCCCTACCCTGAAAATAAGCCCTACTGTGTTTTTGGTGGCCAAAATTAATATAAGACGTGGGCTTAATTTTGGGGAAACACAGTACATATTCTTTAAATAAAGAATCTTTCTAGTTAAGGTTGACTGGTTCTTTAATACAGGTCCAGCGCTCTTAAAAAAAACGGAAAAAAAACAGCGGCCCTCTCCCATGTAAAAATATCAATTTCCCCGCCGCTTATTCTGGCATATAAACAGGACAATAAACACACACACGCCGAAACATGTCAACAGAAGAGTCTCCTGTGCTCCCACTCCTCATCCAAAACCAACTGGCATGCGCTGTGCACTGCCTGAGATCACAGCACCTGCTGCACGATACCTGCTAAGCCGCAGGGCAGAGAAAATATAAAAGCCTTAAAAAAAGGTGACATTCTTGTCCAGATTACAGGAAAGCAAAGTATGGGGTTGGTCTGCTTTCCGCCAGCTGTGTTGTTTCACTGTCAGTAGGCATGGTGGGGTCGACGGAAGGGGCATGGGAGACTAGGCCCAGCACTTGTTCTAAAGGTTAGGTATGCAGAGAGATTAGGATTCCTGATAAACAGAAGCAGCATATGAGATGCCGGCTCCTTATTTGTAGAAAGGCTGGTGGTATAAAACATTCTTCTTCATCATACTTATATTAAAGGAGCAGTGCGATCTCCTGGAAAGGAGATCACAGAAATCACATGCAAACAAAACCCAATGCTACAAACAAAACAATTTACATTTTTCTTAATATTTTTTTTCAATATATATTAATATATATATATATTATATATATTTTAATTACAGATATTTATATAGGGTGGACAATTTACTCAGCACTTTAACCGCTTGCCGACCAGTTCACGCACTTATACGTCGGCAGAATGGGACGGCTGTGCAAAGCAGCGTATATATACGCTGCTTTGAATTCCGCACCGTGCGCGCTCCTGCCACAAGCTCCGTTGCCGTGCATGCGGGACCCACGGACCCAATGTCCGCCAATGTCCCACCATCGTGTCACGGAGCTGCAGAACATGAGGATGCCTGTGTAAACAAGGCATCTCCCTGTTCTGCCTTGCGACAGGACACTGATCTACTGCTCCCGTCATCAGGAGCTGCGATCAGTGTGGTGCCACTGGTAGCCCAGCCCCCACACAGTTGGAATCACTCCCTAGGACACACTTAATCCCTTCCTCACCCCCTAGTGATTAACCCCTTCCCTGCCAGTGTCATTTATACAGTAATCAGTGCATTTTTATAGCACTGATCGCTGTATAAATGACAATGGTCCCAAAATAGCATCAAAAGCGTCCGATGTGTCCATCATAATGTCACAGTCATGATAAAAATCACTGATTGCCGCCATTGCTAGTTAAAAAAAAAATATTAAAATATTAAAAATGCCATAAAACTATCCCCTATTTTGCAGACGCTATGGCCCCGGATTCACAATTACAGTTACGTCGGCGTATCTCCAGATACACCAACGTAAATTTGTGCCGTTGCATTCTTGCGCCGATTCACAAAGCAACATACGCCGAAAAACATGGCTTCAGTCGTCCGGCGTAACTTGCCTACGCCAGCGTATCATGGGCGCATAGTTACGCTGGACGCATTCGGCGTTCCCATGTAAAATATGCAAATGAGCAAGATACGCCGATTCACAAACGTAGATGTGCCCGGCCGCTTCATATACGCGCTTTGCGTAAGGCTTACGTCCGGCGTAAAGTTACCCCTGCTTATATGAGGTGCAGCTAATGCTAAGGTATGGGCCAGGGAACGACGCCGTCAAATTTTACGTCGTTTACGCCGTTTACGTAGTACGTGAATAGGGCTGGGCGTAGGTTACGTTCACACGTCGTAAACATTGCGCGCCGACGTCACTTAGGCATTCTATCCGACGTGATTCTGAACATGCGCACTGGGATACGTCCACGGACGGCGCATGCGCCGTTCGTTCGGCCCATCATTTGCATGGGGTCCCGGATCATTATACTAAAAGACGCTCACTGCCTAGCTGCTTTGAATTACGCGGACTTACGCCGGCCCATTTACGCTACACCACCGTAACTTAGGAAGAAAGTGCTTTGTGAATACAGCACTTGCCTCTCTAAGTTGCGGCGGCGTAGCGTAAATAAGATACGCTATGCCCGCACAAAGATACGTACGGGTACGTGAATCCGGGCCAGTAACTTTTGCACAAATCAAACCTGAACTTTAATCTTTGGGATGAATGGAGACTGCGAGCCAGGCCTTTTCTCCCAACATCAGTGCCTGACCTCACAAATGCGCTACTGGAAGAATAGTCACACATTCCCATAGACACACTCCTAAACCTTGTGGACGGCCTCCCCAGAAGAGTTGAGCCTGTTATAGCTGCAAAGGGTGGGCAAACTCAATATTGAACCCTACGGACTAATGCTGGGATGCTATTTATGTCTATGTGCGTGTAAAGGCAGGCGCCCCAATATTTTGACAATATAGGGTATATGTAAAGCACTGGTTAAACTGTTGGTGCTATATAAATACAATTAATATATATGCAGCTTTAAACACTATCCTTGATGAATTACTAAACACAACTTGCTATCTCCCTGTCTTCCAGCTTTGTATAAACATTTTACTCCTACACTCTTTAAAATGTGTAATAAAGTAATAAGTAGTGAAATATTGGGTGCTATAGATAAAGAAACCCTTGCTAAGTTTAGGTTTGATTTGTACCAATGCACTTCCGTTTTCATGTGTTTTTCAACGCAAGTATTTTACGCAATTACAAGCGTTTATATTGTGTGATTTTGCAAATGATATGCTAATGATCTAGTGAAGTGTGAGAAGAGCCAGGTATTTCCCAAATCTAGCTAAGCCAGGAGAACATGGCCTATTGCCAGGGCCAGCTCTCAGTACCCATGGATTTGCGACGTAAAAATGTGCATATTAAGCATTTTTATATACTCTAGTTGACTTCCATCTATGAAAATAATGTCCCTGAACTATTTTCCATGATGCCCCCAACATATTTACCAGATCCATTGAAAACAATGGTGTGACAAGTTAAGGTACATCAGTGTAGGTGCGTCCATAGAGGCATATACATAGAGAGAGATACAGAGATACAGAGATACAGAGAGAGAGAGAGAGAGAGAGAGAGAGAGAGAGAGAGAGAGAGAGAGAGGGAGAGAGAGAGGTGGTGTCTCAGGCTTGAGAGTGTCACTTTTCCGGGCTCTGGAGTTGTGCAGACGACAAATGAACCAGGTAGTGAGTTAATCCAAGAAAGAGGTCCAACAAATAATTTCAAGATAACAATTTCATGGGTCCCTCTGGGTTAAAAAGTTTGAGAAAGGCTGGGATAACCTGGTATAGCGAATATAGATCAAGTATATACCGTATATACTCAAGTATAAGCTGACCTGAATATAAACAGAGGGACCTAATTTTACCACAAAAAAATGGGAAAACGTATTGACTTGAGTATAAGCCTAGGGTGTCTATCTGCATGCCTCACTGTGCCTCACTTTGCCTCACTGTGTCCATGTGCATGCCTCACTGTGCCCAGCTGTGAAAAATCGGTGCTCTCCAGCCGTAGGTCCCCCAGACAACAAACTTTGCACACTTGTAGAGGAGAAAAATGTGGCTACATGTGTGCCATTCCCGGGTCCCCAATGTCACTGGAGAAATTACCGTTTAACATGGGAGTCTATGGAAGGGGTGTCCGGTTTGAAAATTCTGTGCTTCCCGGCCATAGGTCGCCCAGACAACAAACTTTGCACACTTGTAGAGGAAGAATGGGGCTATATGTGTGCCAAGTTTGGCCTGTACCAGGTCCTCAAAGTCCAGGAGATCAGGCGCAAAAAGGTGACTCGAGTATAAACAGAGGGGGGGGGGCATTTTCAGCACAAAAAAAGTTCTGAAAAACTCAGCTTATACTCAAGTATATATGGTACTGTATATATAATGTAGGGTGTGTTAAGGTCATAAGGAATCCAAAACTATTCTATTGAAGCACATTTAAAAGCCTTCTATTCCTTATTTAAGGCTAGTAATCAGAGCCAGTAAAACAATCTAGGAAAACAATACATTTCCTCCTACTGAAACTACAGATGGATACATACATAACCACAGCTAATTGCTTTATTGGCTCCAGTTTTTTATTTAATTTTCAAACCACTGGAAGAATCACTCCATTATTAAAAAAGACCAATATTCAAATGTTATTTCCATCGGATTTTCACACAATCAGGCTTTTCCGATCAGGCTTTTCCCCCGGCCAAATCACATTGGAATTCCGACGGAATTCCACTGGAAAAAAAATAGAAAATGTTCTATATCTAAACTCCAATGGAATTCATCGGAAATTCCGATTAAAAAACTCTGATGGGGATACAAACGATCGGAAAATCTGATGGAAAAAGTCCATCAGAAATTCTGATCGTGTATACGGGCATTATTGTGGGTTTGAACATATATAGAGCAATATAGGGTTCCGAAATATGTTTTCTGGAGAAATGCTACTTTGGGTTGCCCTTTGGTCTGATCCCGTGACCAAAAAATGTGGTCATGTGATCTTAGTTGTGAAAGTAAAGAAAAAAACTGCGCCAAACCAATCTAAATTAGAAGAAGCTGCTAACACTCTAATGCCTCGTACACACGATCATTTTTTCCATCGGAATAAACTCAGATGGGTTTTTCCAACGGCATTCCGCTCAAGCTGTCTTGCATACACATGGACACACAAAATTCAGAATCGCGGTGATGTACAACACTACGACGAGCCTACAAAAATTAAGTTCAATGTTTCCGAGCATGCGTCAAATTGCAAAATGTGAGTACAAATGTCTGTGATGATCACATAATAACATACAAACGAATGTAAGTATAAAATCTGTATGAGTGTCTTTAGATGTAGTTGATTTAACAAATGATATGTTGATTCGTACAATTACGTTGCATTGATATCTCTGTGTCCTCACCAATATATTGGCCTCGTTTTTTGTAGAGCATTGAAAAAAATTGTATGTGTGTTTTTTGTGTTTGTGATTAAAAATTATCTGATTTAAAAAAAAAAAAGTATAAAATCCAATCAAATGTATGATTCGAGTGATGTAATCTAAGAATGATACATCAACCCTAATGCCGTGTACACACGGTCGTTTTTTGCGATGAAAAAAAACGAAGTTTTTTAAAACGTCATTTAAATTGATTGTGTGTGGGCAAAACGTCGTTTTTTGTCTTCAAAAAAACGACCCAAAAAAAATTCCAACATGCTTGAATTTTTTGTGTCGTTTTTCAAAACGTTGTTTTTTGTTTCACAAAAAGTCACCGTGTGTAGCAAAAACGTCATTTAAAACGACGTTTTTCAACCCGCGCATGCCCAGAAGCTAGTTATGAAGCGAGCTTCAATGGAAAAGAGTGGTGAACGTAACCTCGCTTTTTGTGTGTACGCGGCATAAAGCCAAATGGAATGGTGACGTCATGGAATGGTGACGTCACGGAATGGTGACGTCACTAAAAAGTGACTTGGTAAACAATATAGTGTAAGTGGAGGTGATGGGTTCTGCCACCAAGATGTAACTGAAAAATGCAGAAATCAATGCATAGGAAAATGTTGAGATGACCAAGATGACATTGAAATTTTCAAGTATATTGTAGTAAATGGATACTCTTACCGGATCAGGTGGACATACATAGCATACGGCAGTGAGAGAGAGACAGAGAGAGATACTGTGGGAGAGACATAGAGAGAGATACAGAGAGAGAGAGAGAGAGAGAGATGGTGTCTCAGGCTTGAGAGTGTCACTTTTCCTGGCTCCGGAGTTGTGCAGACCACGAATGAACCAGGTAGTGAGTTAATCCAGGAAAGAGGTCCAACTAATAATTTCAAGATAACGATATTCTCATCAGAATCCGAGATGGAGGAAGGGATAAAAAAACAAAAAAGAGACTCCATATGGTGAAGGGCAAAACATGGGAGATTTATTTAAAAATCTGACCTACATCAAGACAAGATGTATTAAATGTATAAAAAGTGGTCACAATCGAATACAAGCAATGTGGGAAGCAAGTTAGCAATCCCCACACGTTTTGTCACTATTGGACTTCAACAGGGGCAAATTGAAGTCCAATAGAGATGAAACTCATCTCTAAACATTTTTAAAATATGTAATGTAATGGAGCAATTGGAGGTTAATTTATTAATTTTAATTCAACCATTCTAGTCATTCACCTTTAATTCATTTCCATAACTTAACATTCCAGACTCTAAAACTGGCACATGGCCCTTATGGTCCTTGCGTAGAAAGATTCCTGATCGGACCATATAGTCTGAGAATATTGTTTATGTATCTGTACAGTATTTTTCAAAATTCAAAGCTGACGACTAGCAAAATTACCATTTTTATATTTTCAATAGGGGCTATTCGACATTCTTCTTAAAATCAGATTTTCTCATCAATTTTTTGAGCAGACAACCATTTTTTATTTATCCTTCACCCAATTTTCAGGGAATCCAGCAGCAAGAGCTCCTTATGTGGGTTCCCAACTCTGCCCATACGAGTGGGTCTTGCTCTATATTCAACAATTCTTACATATAATTTAACAGCCACATTGAGAGTTCCTTTCTTCATTTGATATTGGCAATGGAGGAGGCAGAACCAGGAATTAACCTTCAAAAGCTCCATAAAGCAGATGGGTAATTTTATCCAATAGTATCCACACATATTTGGGGTTTTTTCGTTTTCTGAGGACACAGCCTTTAAGGAAGTTTTTTATAAACATTGTGATCCCATAAGCCAACGACAAATGTTGTTCTTTTTTTTTTTTCCACACTACAGAAAGAATTTAGGTGCATGGTAGGATATATCAGAAAGTTGGCTGCCGTTGCAGTTTATCCTAAGAGTTGTGTTTGCACAAAGATGCTTTCAGCACCTCTTCTACGCTATTTATTGTTTATAGATATAAGATCCCGGATTATTTCAGACTATTTTTCATGCAAGTGTTATTTTCAGCTGTGTGATGAAACTAGCCAAGCAGATTATCGCGTTGAATATTTTAAACAAGCTCATGAAGTTTGCCAAGGTACCCCGTGCCAAGCAAAGGTCAGGGATCCTTGAAAGGGCAGTTCCATCCAAAAGTGATATTATAGTTTTGGGTGGCTATTCTAGCATCTAGTAATTCTCATAGCATTACAGTGGTAAGTCGTCCTTATTAGATTTCCTAGCTCTGCCCAATGTTATGAATATTACCAAGCTGCTGACAGACCAGTTCTGGTTGAATCCAAATGCACACATTCATGTAGAAATGGCTGTGCATATAAGTGGGTGCTGAAGGGACCATCGCCTGAAACCGTGTATAGTCGGAGCGAGAGAATATCACCGGCACACCATGGATCCCCAGAACGAGTCCAAAGCTTTATTTAGCTTTATTTGACTCTCTCAGCAAACGTTGCTATGTGCTGTAACGATGTGATCGCTTAATAAAGCTTTGGACTCGTTCTGGAGATCTATGGTGTGCTGGTGACATTCTCTTGCTCTAGTTGAACCCTGTTTTTCCCCGTTTACTGAAATTGCGGGAAAAAAGGTTGGCATTTGACCATGTTACTGGCTTCCCCAAGGATTTTTAAGGATTTCTGTGCATCTGTTATCTTTAAAGTTAGAATAGTAGGAGGTAGAGCCAAATAAAAATGCTAAAGTTATAGTTTGTCATTGAAAGGAATTCTACACTCTGACGAACACGCTGGTTAATGCAGGCAGACCACCAGGGACCCTTGGATCCGTGAGAGACACGATTAGACACGGGAAACAGGCTTGAGTGTGTTGATAAGATCTCTGACTTTTATTAAAGGTAAAACAGTGGCTTATATGCAGAAGAAAGAAGGGAAGGGCTGTGTTTTAATGCATATGTTTCTAAAAGTTATACCAACTCGGTACTTTTCTTATCATGATTTAAACTGCTGACTTAGTTAGCAAGAACTAGCTGATGACTTTGATGACACAACATGCTGCTCTGTGAATCAGCCTAACCACAGTGACTCACAGGTGTGTTTCTAGGCAAACTGTTAAGCTAGTTATGTCAAAACACATACATTCAAAAGTTCATTTCTACTCAAAAGAAAATGGAGTCAGTTATTTATACATTCTATTAGGCCACGTACACACGATCGGACCAAACCGATGAGACTGGTCCGACGGACCGTTTTCATCGGACCACCGCTAACGTGGTCTGATGGTCTGATGTGCGTACACACCATCAGTCCAAAATCCCATCTGGCCAGAACGTGTGACATTGAACACAACAACATGCTGAAAAAACGAAGTTCAATGCTCTCAAGCATGCGTCGACTTGATTCTGAGCATGCGCGGGTTTTTGGTCCGATGCTTTTCTGTACTAACCATCGTTTTGGTCCGACGGTCAGGTGTCCGTCGGACAGATTTTAAAGCAAGTTTTAAAACTTTCGTCCGATGGACAACGGTCCGATGGGCCGTACACACGATCAATTTGGTCTGATGAAACTGGCCTTAAGACCAGTTTCATCGGACCGGTCTGATCGTGTGTACGCAGCCTTAGAGTCATATTCAACTGGGCTTATTAAAGACTGAGAAGCTGAGCCAAGGTTTATCTTCATTTCTAAGGAGCTTTAGAAAAAACAGGTAGCACCGACACTTTAGTCCAATAATCCTGGAAAGGTTAGATGTTTTTGACCAAGAACAGGACAGGTAGTGTAAAAATTGTAGAATCACCCTGTTTCAGTTATATAATCCCATTTTGGTGTAAGGAACGGAAGAAGTGTCTTGAATAATCTATGAAACATCTTCAATATTACAAAACAAGTCTAGGTTTATGTGACTACTATTAGCTGTAACATGACTTGGGTAAATTATAACCTTCACAGACATATAGTACAGGGGCTACAATTTTTTAACTTTGGGGTGTGAGCATTCCGGAAGTGTGGAAATAAGGCAGTATGCAGTGAACATGAGGAGTACCCTGGCCAAAGGGACAATTGGGTACATCAAACATCCTAAGAAAGATGCCACAACTTTATCTACAGCCAACAGCCCAAAGTCATCTTAACTGAGTACAACAGCCCTTGTATTTCACCAACTCATTGGGTAGGTTAGTGGTGCCTGGGTTTCTCTCTTTTCCACCCTGTAAGGCCGCGTACACACGATCTAATTTATCTGCTGAAACTGGTCCGACGGACCATTTCAGCAGACAAATCCGATCGTGTGTACGGGCTAGCGGACATGTTTTACCAGCGGACAAATTTCAAAGCATGCTTTGAAATTTGTCCGCCAGAGACATGTCCGTCGGATATGTCTGCTGGTTAGTACACTCACCAGCGGACATATCTGTCCGAATCTGCGTCAAATGGATTTGACGCATGCGTGGAAGTATTTTACTTCCTGGTTCGGTGACCTGGCGGCATCATCCGTCGGACCGTTTTCATCGGATATGTTTGAGCGTGTGTACGCGGCCTGACATCTCAAAGGAACTATAGGATATTTTGGCAAGTGGGAGTTAGTTGCTAGTACCTCTGTTGCATTCTATACCCAGTTTCTCTTTAGAGCCTTTTCCTAATCTGTCCAATTCAATAATCATGTAATAAGAGAACTATGTAGCCGACTTCCTTTGGAAATTTAAAGTGGGGGATTTAGATCACTAAACAGAGTGGTGAAGAGGCGCCTGAGTGAGGTAGGTGGATATGTGTGATCTCAAAGATCGAAAAGTTGGAAGCTAGGGATCATCAAACAAGGCTTTATTGCAGACAGTTCAATTACACACCAGCAATGTGTTTTATGGCCAACACATAGCTGCTTCCTCAGGAAAGGTACATTACAATTCACCATAATAAAAGATATATGTTTATATAGGAATTTATGGGGGAGGGTACAGGGTTTTCATAAGAATAATAAGAAGTGAATAAAATTTACTTGAATGTTAGTAAAGTCATAAATAGATGAATAGAATAGCATAACTAGCATTTTCTAAAGGAGGTCATTAATTGCAAAACTTGTTGATGCACTTTAAGCAGGCCACGGATTGTGTGCCTCTAATAGCATTAATGTCTAATGCCTGGCTTTTTTTGCTTGCCAACTAAATAAAATGATTGATAAGATAATCTCAGTGTCATATTTATATACCATGACAGTGGAATATTTGAACTTTGTATTATCTACCGGTGGCTATTCTAGAGGGTTACAGGAAACTTGGGAGGAGTGTACCCATCTATTTAGGAAGCTATGGTGAGAAATGCTGAACATCCAACATGCTCTGACAAATAGACTGTTATTGCTAACTGATGGCTTTTTCCATCTTGATATCAGAAAGTAGGGACATATTTTCGAGTTTATTTTGAGTTAAGGATTTTGACCCTGCCCATGCTAGACATTTTAACATGCTCGGTCTGACATTTTACCCACGCTACCGAACAACTTCAGTGATGTTCATGCTTCTTGGCTTGATACTGAAAGTGGTCTTGTGAAGGCTCCAATTTTGGATCCTTGAATCCAAAGAGCTGATGGTAATAAGACTTTTACGTCATTAAGGTTATTTTGAGAAAAGGGCTTGTAAGAAAGAACCTAAGTACCTGTTAAGCCACCCATTCCTATGGTTATTATGGCAAAATATGAGTTGTATTAAATTATAATTTCCATAATTGGAACATAGAGCATTTAGAGTCTTTCCATTTTACTTCAAGTAAAAAAGGACCAATTAAAGTACATCTAAACCCAAGCACTAGTGTCTCACATAATTCCATATGCAATTTCAAAATTTGTTTCAATCTTTTTAAACTAGGGCTTTCACTAAAATAATACCTGGCAAAACCTGCTGTGATGGTCCGTGTTCAAGTACCTTCTGTTTTAGGGTGACAACACTATTAGCAAAAGTACTTTTTCCTAGTTGTGATCCTGAATTATCACTGGTTTCCAATGAAGACACAAGACACAAAGGGCCAGATTCACAGAGCCATTACGCCTGTCTAACTGGTGTTAGACTGGAGTAATTTCAAATTACGCGCGTTTTCTAGCTAGTCGGAAACCTCAAACCATGAATAGACGGCTGCGGGCTTCAATTCGACTGGATTACGTGTTAGTACGCCTTCGGATCTACGCTGCAATAAATTTGCGGCCACTGGGTGGACTTCCCGTAGTTTTCCGCGTCTGGGTATGCAAATGAGCTTTTGCCGGCGATCCCCGAAATTACGATCTACATTCGCAATCTCTTACGGCACCTTTAGTCATCTTTTTTTTGCGTAACACTATACCAGCTTTTTGCTGCTCTAATATTAGACAGCCCATGTTAAGTATGGCCGTCGTTCCCACGTCGAATTTCTACGTTTTCTGACGTCTTTTATTTTTTTGACGTAAGTCGTCCGGGAATAGGAATGTTCGTAAACGACGCTACTCAAACAACGAATGACGTAACGACGTGATTTCGCGCAATGCACGGCGGGAAATTTCTGAACGGAGCATGCGCAGTTCGATCGCCGCGGGGACACGCTTAATTTAAATGCTTCACGCCCCCTAATTGCGTATTTCGATTACGCGGCGAGAAATAGACTACGCCACCGTAGCGTACGGGCAAAAATTCGGTGTAGAGCCTGGTAAAATACGGCAGCGTAGAGTATTTCGATTACGCAGCGCAATATTAAGTGTATGTGAATCTGGCCCAAAGTATATTCCAGATGGGATAAAAAGGTCAGATGGGATAAAAAGAACCCTCCATGGAACCAACATCTAGCACAGTAACTCCTTCTATAACAAAAGCTAAGAACTGCCAGAGTATAGAGCAGACACTGCCTAATATTAAAGAGGCATGTATTAAAAACTACATACAGCTGCTCAAGGCTTTTTGACCTAGTATTCGGAAGCCAAGACTTTTATCGACTAGGACTTGGGACCCAATGCGAAAGTATAACTTAGAAGGTAAAGGTGAGGGGGAAGTAAGGGAAACATGAAAGTCCTCCACTGAACCACAGTAGAGCCTTCTTAGAACAGAAAAAATCTATTATTACAAGCCTATATACTGTATCTGACATGAGATATTCACTAAAGTTAACCACTACTGTCAATTTTTTTTATTATGCTAGGTTTAAGTTGTCTGGCTGTGTTCCAGATTACATTAAAGTTGACCACTGTATGCTGTTCACCAAACATTGCATTGCATTCATCCTTGAGATCCTACCTGTACCTAAACAGGCCTCATTTGAGTAGATAGTATACTATATACAGTATATATAATTTAATATATTTCTGCATCATCAGCATTTCCAACGGTATGGTCCTGAAAAGGTATCCTAGTGCTATAAAATACATTGATCAAAATTATCAAAGCTCTCTGCCTTCACATTTCATGACATGCATCTCAGAGGCGGCTCTCTAATTAGGCAAATTAGGCGGTCGCCTAAGGCCTCACGGCCGCCTAATTTGCCTGTGATCAATACTTATGTTGGCATCATCGGATCTCTCTATTACCCCTCTCTCTTTCTCTCCCCCCCTCTTGCAGTGACTGAATATGTCTGATGGGTGAGGAGGGTGCCCTGGAAGTGGTGTTGATCACCTGTGCGCTAGATCTGTGCATTTTCTGCAGCCATTTTTTTTAGCTCAAATAATTTTTTCCCATTATGGGTGTAAGTGGGGCCTCATGTCTAAGTTTTGCCTAAGGCCTCACAAAGCCTAGAGCCGCCTCTGATGCATCTATTTTCCTTTAGTATACCCATCCCTAATTGTCTACATGCACTCCAGTGGTGGTTGCATAGCATTTCTTAGGAGAGGTTTCCTGCGTTATACATTGGAAAGCAATGTCAGCCTATAACAGGAAGTGCCTAAACAAGAACCTTCATACCAGGGTCACCAGCTGTTATAAAAAAAGCTGTGGCATTTACCGTACTAAAATGGCTTTGTAAAATACATTAAAGGGGTTGTAAAGGTACATGTTTTTTCATGCATTCTATGCATTAAGGTGAAAAAACTTCCGAGGATTAGTGCCCCCCCCCAACCCCCCCATTTACTTACCTGACCCCTTGAAAGTCCCACGCCGTGAACACGCTGGCTTCTCGGCTCATTCATTGGTTGATTGATAGCAGCGCAGCCATTGGCTCCCGCTGCTGTCAATCAAATCAATGACACGGCGTGACAGGGGGCGGGGCCAAGTAATAGAGTCGGTGACTATAGCTTCCAGGTGTATCACGGGAGCACGCCTGCAAGCTAACCCCCTCGGGAGAGCGCTTCCCATGAAGGGGGTTAGCTGATGCGGGGAGGAGCCGAGACAGCTGCCGAGGGACCCCAGAAGACGTGGATCGGGGCCAAGCTGCACAGTGGAGGTAAGTATAACATGTTTGTTATTTTTTTTTTTTTAAACAGAACCTTTAGTGTCCCTTTAACATATCAAAGGTTACTTAAAGCACAATTGTGTGGACTTCGTAGAGCTAAATTTTCATTTTTGTCTTCTTCGTGGTACTTGGCTTTCATGATTTAAGAAACTCTTGCTCCCATCAAAGAAAGCTTTAGGAAAATCCCCTTGTGTTCTACAAACAAAATTCAGCAAGGGCCTCATCATTCCAGATGGAATCCTATGGGACAAAAATGCATAACAATGACGACTTCTCATGTCTGCTAATCATATTCCCCAGCTGTTGAGTGCTTCTGAAGAAGTCCCCTTTTTTCTCATGAAGAAGCCGTGCATTCTGTGTCATGTAGGTTATTAGAGCAGAAAAAGGCTAAATGAAAAGGGGTGCCTGATTAAAGGCTTACAGAAGATTTCATGGCCTGTTATGGAGCTGGACAGCTGGATTTGGGGATCTGAGAAGTCCAGTTTGTTATACTGCCAAAATACTTCTCAGAAGGCACAGGCTTTTGGAAGTACATACAAGACTTTAAATGTTTTAAGTTTTAATAAAGGGATAAAAATGGTGTTTGCATTGAGTTCTACAGGACAGGGCACCACCAACAGACAAGCAAGGTATACAACTTGCAGAGGAAGAAGTAAATTGGCTAATATCTCACGTTCATAGTCATCAAAGCCAAAAGACCTCAATCATAGACTACAGTGGGTTATTGATTTTTCATACTCAACCAGTCTCCCTTTTAGGGCAAGTTGTCAGAGTGCTCAGTAAACGTCTAACATTGGTTCTACAATATGTACAAGTTTATTATCTAACTAGAAAAGGAAGAAACAGGCTGAACTCAGGTAAATTGGTCTTCAACAGCAGCCAGTCATCTTCATCTTCCATTTTCATTATAATACGACATTTTTTGTGTCATATCTGTGAGTACATTAAAAGTGAGTTTGCTATTGCACTTCATATCTGTTAATCTGTTAAGTAAAAAACTTGGGCAATTAGTTCTTAAATTGGAGTGGTTGGGGGCCTTAAAAACACATGTAGCGCCCCCTTGCTTTTTGTTGGGGCGTTACACTAAAGTTAGTGGGGAATGGGAGAGTTACATTGCTCCCATGTAACTCTCCCCCTTGCTTTTTGTGGGGGCGTGCACTAAAGTTAGTGGGGAATGGGAGAGTTACATGCCTCCCATACACAATTGGTCAAATTTGGGCTGCTGCCATTTTCCATAACTGACCTGTGGGCCGGTCTGCGCTCCAGGGGTGTGTTTCCACCCCTGGGTGGCAGCTGGCGCTAGAGGGGTTCTGGCAGACTCGTTTTCCTCAGCAGCCAATCAGAGGGGTTAGTTCCCTCACTAAGGCGTGCTGAGGGAGGCTATATCTGGGGCAGCCGCCTTGGCCTCGAGGCGTTCTTGCTTTCTGCGGGGTCCGAGATCCAGGTGCGGCATCCACCTTCAGGGTACGCGCATCCATGGACCCCGCAGCCGTGGCCTATCCGGCCGAAGTTGCGCACCAGGCGGAGCTTCATTCTAACATGGAGAGGGATCCCAGTAGCTGCTGGGTCCCGAACTCATCCTAAAAGATCCCAGGCTGGGAGCCGTATGGTGGGGATCGGCTTGAGGAGAGCCGGAGGCAGGTGATCCAATGGGGCTTGAACGAACCGTCAGGGATCCAGAGACTCTAACTAAATCTATTAGGACTAGCTCATTTCAATTTCATGCTCCTCAAGTACTAGGCCTGTGGCAGAGGCCCGAGCCAGGCCTGTGGCAGAGGCCTGGTCCTCCCAGCATTTGCAAGTGACATTCCGGCTTCCAGGCCTGTGGCAGAGACCTGTCCGGGGGCACTTTACCCATTCTGACTGGAGTGGCAACGACCTGAGTTCATCATTGCTGAGAGTCAGATTGCTCTCTCACCTTTTTGATATCCAAACCCTGATACTCAAATCTTCTCTCTCTGCTCATCAACCTTTCCTGTCCTGTACCATGTTGATGGAGGCCATGTTGGGCCTTGGAATAAAGCATTGAAGAAAACCCAACTAAAGACTGGACATTCGCTCTTCTTCTCCTCAACTTACAAGTATCACCCCTAGACACCTGCCAGGTAACACAACACGCCGATCCCACTTCTACTCCTGAATGGTGTACCGCTACACACAGCTCAGCCATTTATTGCCCCCAAACACAAATGTAACCATTTGTGTTTGGGGGCAGACTCTCCTGACTCCTGTAGTCCAGAAAGAGAAAGCCTCGCATTACTGTGTGGAATTACAGACAGAAGAACAGGAAGTGAGGATTTCTTAGAAGAAATAAAGAAATGAAGGATGAGGTAAGTGAAGGAGGACTGTACTAAGGTAAAGGAAGCTATTTAGGGAAAAAAATGTATCTTTACAACCCCTTTAAGCTTGGGGGTGCATTAGGGTGCTAACAGGGATCTCAAAGGTACTTTCATTCTAGTATCCAGACCATCTCATGAGGTACTCGCTTATAGGGACCCCCTAGATCGGTCTGTCTCAGTGGCTACAGAACAGAAGCTGCTGTAAAACGTCCTTGCAACTATTTCAACTATCCTGGAGGATTTATTGTTTTTTTTTTTTTAATCAGCAAAATATGAGTTTGACTTTTACGAGACTATGGTCGGAACCACCAAGGAAAAAAGTAATTTCAGAATACATTTCCAATAAACGCATGTCATCCTTGGCCGCGATGCAAGAGAATACCAGTTTAGGAAGAGTAGTTATTATAGGCTTTATTAGAATTTCCATACCCCTTCTGAGAACTCTTGAAAGAGCCTCTGATCCCCCATTTTGTCTCCTCTTTCACATGACAGCCAGGAGAGCCGAGCATTCTGGGAGATGAATGTCTCATTAGCGTTGAAGGACGTTGATCAGTGTGGATAAGTGTTCTTGAGTTCTCAGAGAGCTTTGTGAAATAACCGTTTCCTGAATGCCCGCAGCCCACGGCATTGGCCCCCCAGCAGGCATTCTGTCTCCTGGCTTAACGGGCTCCCCCTTTACACACTCAGGTCTTTGTTCGCTGCCAGTATTTGCTAAATTACGCCAGCAAACATTGTCTGCCCTGGAGGAAGACCGGGGCCTCTTAACAAACATAACCTGCAGAAAAAAGAAATGAACAAGGCACTTGTAGGCCATTAGGAGGCACTCCGCGCAGCGATTAACCGTTTAGCCGCGGACTTTGGCGTGTCAAGCAAATTCCAGGCTCACAAAGGGTTTCGCTGTTGTGACATCTGTAGTACTGCTGACAGCAATTTGTTATACAGCTGCAAGGAATTCCTATGCGTTTATGGTATGGGACAAATTAGGGACTTTTCGAGAATTCTGTTATTTGAGATACGCGAGGATCAGTGACCAGGTTCTGGTGGGCCTCTGACATTCATATAGGCCTTGGCATTAAAGTGTATGTCCACCTTGGTTTTCAAATTTGAAACGGGGGGGGGGGGTATTTATTTTTATTATTATTTATTTTTATTTTTATTATTTTATTTATTTTCTATTTTTGTATGTTATTATTTATAGGCATGCATCTATGGGAACTCAAAACATATAGGGGGGCTATATGTTTTGAGTTCCCATAGATGCATGCCTATAAATAATAAAATACAAATAATAATAATAATAATGATAATAATAATAATAATAATAATAAATAAATAAATAAATAAATAAATAAATAAAAAAATAATTGTACCTTTTCCAGCTGTTTCTTTGAATCAGAATGCATGTTGACAAGGGGAGTGTTGAGGTGGACGGGGAGTCTACTGACATCACGACTCCACCCACCAAGCTCCAGACAACAGACCCACCCACAGAATCTGCAGTTTTTCAGTTCTTATAACAGAGAGATTGGAGACATTTGACAGGTAAGGATACACGCAGGAGGCGTCTATATCCTTATAGATCAGCACTATGGCAGTAGTTTAGAAATGATGAGAGTGGCTTTACATCCACTTTAACATATAATGTTCCTCCCAAGCCTTGAGATCCTTAACCCTTTGGTAGGATAGACAGGTTGCACATCGTGTTTACAACTGATAGTGAAATCTGCTAGCACGCCACAGACAGGGTTAATTATGGTAAACAAAACTCCCCAGCCCTGTTCTTTAACATTACATGGAAGAGGGAAACTATGATTTTTCAGCAGGTAAATGGCAAGTAAAAACATAAGCAGCAATTATTTGATAAGGTAACGCTGTGTGAATGGGGAGGGACGTGTAACAAATATAAAGTAAGTTCTGTTCCAATTTGGCTGCAAAAGTGGAAATTCGCTTTAAGGCAGAGGTGTCAGATCAGCATGTGGTGTCAGGTGTTCTTCTATGTTTATTATTGTTTCTTATGTTAATTGTCTCATCAGAATGTTCAGTTCTTGTAGATCATTAGAAGACGGGTGTGCCCTCTCATTACATGCTTTTCTAATCACTGCCTGAGTTTATTTCTCACAAATCTGTATATTTTTCCCCCGGAATTATTTTATTCGTCCTCCGATGGCTTTTATGACCGAATTCCGATTATCTCCAGGCAGAACATAGTCATATTCAAAACAGAACCCCCCCGGAAATAACAAAATAAACATCAATAGCCCGTTAAAAAAACAAAAAACAAAACCAGATTTTGCTGTGACAACCTTCAATCCGTAGGTTTCTTCTGCTTTCAGATGTCCAGTTTAGTTAAACCCACTTCCTCTGAGCCCAGGTTGTCCTAAGACCCGCCCCCAGCCTGTGATTGGACAGTGAAAGGAGAAGCAGCACAGGGATGAGCTCATCTCTCTGACACACTGCTCGCTTTTCCTATCAGCATGCTTCTTGTAGGCACTTTAACTGATTGGCACTTTGTGCTTCTTCTTCCTCCCACACTCCAGATCTGCTGTTCTCTGTTGCAGTGGTTATAAACCTATTCAGGGCCGTCTTTAAGGCAGGCCAAAAGGGGAAGCTTCTCTGGGCCCTGTCATTGTTGTGGGGCTCAAAGCAGCTGCCTCGTACTTGGCAACTATCCCAGTTTAAATTCCCCTGAAGTTTTAGTCCTGTCCTGTGTCCTGATATCTCAGTGTGAAGTGCTGCTACTAATGATGCCCAGCTCTGCCCTATTGTTGTGTACAGATGACTCACCTGCGGACCCTGTGTTTACATGTAAATAACCATGATTCATATGTAAATAACGGGCATATTCATATGTAAATAGAGCTTTCTTTTGGTGGTCTTTGATCACCTCTGCGGTTTTTATTTGTGCGCTATAAACAAAAATAGAATCACAATTTTGAAAAAAAAACACAATATTTTTTCTTTTTGCTATAATAAATATCCCCCAGAATATATATATAAAACAAAACTTTTTTCCACAGTTTAGGCCGATACTTATTCTTTTACATATTTTTTGTAAAAAAAATTGGTAATAAGCGTTTATTGATTGGTGTGCGCAAAAGTTATAGCGTTTAAAAAATAGAGGATAGTTTTATGTCATTTTTTTTATATATTTTTCTTTTTACTAGTAATGGTGGCGATCTGCGATTTTTATCATGGCGGCGGACACATATACACTTTTGATGATATTTTGGGACCATTGTCGTTTATACAGCGATCAGTGCTATAAAAATGCACTGATCGCTGTGTAAATGACACTGGCAGGGAAGGCGTTAAGTGTGTCCTAGGGAGTGATTCTAACTGTGTGGGGGCTGGGCTACAAGTGACATGACAGGGAGCAGTAGATCACTGCCTGTCACTAGGCAGAACAGGGAGATGCCTTGTTTACATAGGCATCTCACTGTTTTGCTGTTCCGTGACACGATCGCAGGACACAGGCGGCACGACCGCTAGGTGGCAGATTCAAAGCAATGTACCAGCACGTTGCTTTGCCTGCCCGTGCCATTCCTCTGACGTATATGTACGTGAGACAGTCGGCAAGTGGTTAAGTAACACTTGCAGGTCTTGTGACACCGCCCTGTGAAGAAGAACCAGTACATGATGAGCCCATCTCTCCATCACGCTGCTCTCGGCTCCTATCAGCATGCTCCTTGTTAGCACAAGAGCACTGCAGACCAATTGGTTGGCTCCTTATGCTGATTCTCCCTCTCCTAGTCTATTGCTGTTATAAGGTCAAAGTCAGGTGCTTACACTGTGGAAATGAAAAATAATCCCAAATACTGGGTTGTCATGAGAACAGCAGTAGCAGGAAAATCTTCCAATTCGAGACACTCGTTCTGGTGCCAACCAGGGATCCCCTAACTTTCAAGGGATTTCCTCTCACTTCCTGTTGCAGCTTTAAGACAGGAAGTTAAAGGAAATCTTCCCAATGGGGACACACATGACAAAAACAGACAGATAGAGATATAAAGACATGGATGAGCAAGTTTGGGGTGGAGGAAGTTGACTGTCCTGACCAGTGCCGATCCTGACCTCTCTGGGGCCCTAAGCAAAATGACATGTCACATTAAAGTTGAGAAGCGGGAGGGGGCGGGGGTTTCGCGCTGCCGACAGTGACATGTCACATTGAGCAGGGGGTGCTGACTTCTTACCTCTTCTCCTATGCAGCCAGCGAAAATGACTTCTCACCAGATGGAGCCTTTAGTAAATTGGGGGGCCCTCCGCACCTTTGCCGTGCCCTAAGCGGCTTGTATAGTGAGCCTATAGGGGGATCGGCCCTGGTCCTGACCTCAACCTGATAAAACACCTTTGGGATGAATTGGAGCGGAGACTGCGAGCCAGACCTTCTCGTCCAACATCCAACCTCACAAATGGGCTTCTGGTCAAACATTCCCATAGACACTCCTAAGCGTTGTGGACGGCCTTCCCAGAAGAGTTGAAGCTGTTATAGCTGCATAGAGTGGGCCAACTCAATATTGAACCCTACGGGCTAAGACTGGGAAGCCATTAAAATTTGTGTGCGTATAAAGATAAGTGTCCCAATACTTTTGGCAATATAATGTACTTATGTATACTAGAGATGTTGATGTACGGTGATTTCCCCACCACTGTAGCCGTTGAATCCAAACATGTCTCGGCTCTCAGGGATGGGCACAGGAGGTGAGATTCAGGAATGTGTGGCGCCAATTCCAGGCCCGTTTCATCACCCTCTCATTTACAGAGGCTCACCGTCTGTCAGCGGACACGCTCGGGGTAAACATTTTATACGCCCAAAACCATTCCTTTTGTCCCCGGCTTCTTCTGAATAACGGAATTCCAACCATCTTCTCCTAAGGCCTAGATAGAGATGAACTCCCTGAGGACGGCCATGGGGGGGAGCCGAGGCTTCATAGGCTTGGCTAGGCCACTGCTTTGGCCACGTGGTACAGATGATGTTAATTATCGATAAGCTCGGAGAAATATGACTTCCATATATTTGTTAATAACGTATGACAGCTCGCTTACAGGATAATCAGGGTTCAGCATGTGTTTTATATAAACAGTTGTTTCATGTGCCATTACTACTAGTTCTACTAGTATGATCTACATTGTCCACTTAACTACTCCCCTACCGGACCAATTCTGACATTCCTCTCCTGCATATAAAATCATATTTTTTTCTAGAAAATGACTGAGAACCCTTTCCCTCTCCGAATCGTTGTAAAATGACGTCAGCGGGTGGACATTATATGACGTCCTGGGCTTCCCGGGCAGCTAGGGGGCGCACCCGCTGCATTGCTCGGGACCCGGTACGTGTGCCCGGCAGCCACAATGTCTGCCAGGCACCCTCGATTGCCCTCAATCATGGCAGGAACATGGATCTGTACAGGTTCGTTGCCCTTTAAGAGCCCAGCCATGGGTCGGCGTCGCGCTCGTAACCCGGTCCTGAGCTCTGTGACCGTGCCTGTGGGTCCCGTGGCCCCGATCGCCGACAGAGAACCACAAACGGGTCACAGAGCTGAAGAACGGGGAGAGCTAAGTGTAAACAAACCTCTCCCCGCGTTTCCTAGTGTGCCTGTCACTAATCGTCTGTTCCCTGTCACACGCCAAGCCACGCCCCCCTACAGTAAGAAACACACATTAGGTCACACTTAACCCCTTCAGCGCCCCCTACAGGTTAACCCCTTCACTGCCAGTGTCTTTAACAGTTATCAGTGCATTTTTATAGCACTGATTACTGTGAAAATGTCAATGGTCCCAAAATAGTGTCAAAAATGTCGGAAGTGTCCGCCATAATGTCGCAGTCACGATAAAAATCGCTGATCGCCGCCATTAGTAGTAAAACAAAAATAATAATAAAAATGCCATACAAATAACCCCTATTTTGTAGACCCTATAACTTTTGCGCAAACTGATCAATAAACGCTTATTGCAATTTTTTTACCAAAAATATGTAGAAGAATACGTATCGGCCTAAACTGAGGAAAAACATTTTTTTTTTTTAATTGTGATATTTATGAAATCAAAAAGTTAAAAATATTGTTTTTTTTTCAAAATTTTCGCTAGAGCAAAATAGTGAAAAAATAAAAAAAAACGCAGTGATGATCAAATACCACCAAAAGAAAGCTCTATTTGTGAGGAAAAAAAACAAAGATTTAATTTGGGTACCGTGTTGCATGACCGCGCAATTGTCATTCAAAGTGTGACATGCTGAAAACTAAAAATTGGTCTGGGCAGGAAGGGGGTGAAAATGCCCGGTATTGAAGTGGTTAAACATTATATATTTTTTAGCAGATGCCCCAGAGAATAAGATGGCGTGTTTTGCAATTTATTGGGGAAAAATGAATTCTAGTTCACGTAAACACAATATAATAGCCATTTTGGTCAATTACAAATAACAACATTCATTGGGTAAAATATAAAAGATGATGTTATGCCGAGTAACAAGAACCCAAACATGTCACACTTTAAAAATTTGATGGATTGGCGCCAAACTACGGTACCATAACCACTTCCGGACAACCGCACGTCGATATATGTCGGCTGTTTAAAGAGGAATATCTCTGTTATGGCAGCAGCTAACTGCCATAACCTGGTATCCTCTTCTTCAGTGGGTGGTCCAGTTTCTGATAATAGTGGTCTCTGTGGCGGATTCGCCTCAAGATCACTTTTATCAGTGGCGGGAGAGGGCCCCCCCTCGCACCGCTCTCCCGAGCCCTCCACCGCTTACTGGAGCCATTGGCAGCAGCAGAGGCGACCGGGTCCTTCTGGTGGCCCGAGGAGGTCAGAGGGCTTCAGCCACAAATGGTTGATTGAAGACCAAAGAGATGACTCGGAGTGTCCACCAGAAAAGAAAAGAGGGAGGCAGATGAGTCCTTCTCGTGTAGTGCAGGGGTGCTCAACCTGTGGCCCTCTGAGCCCTTTGATGTGGCCCTTGACCTCAAACCAGGGAAGCGCACTTCTATTTTATCATGGGGGTTTAGTGCGCTTCCTGAAAGCTCTATTTGTGGGGGGAAAAGGACGTCAATTTTGCAAGCCACATGGGAGCCACATGGTATGACCGCGCAATTGTCAGTTAAAGTGGCACAGTGCCGAATCACACACGGCCAGTTTTCCCGACCAAAGCTCTCGTGCAGTTTTTCTGATGGGAAAACCGGCCGTGTGTATACGGAGAGGAGTGACAGAGTCTTTTGACTCGTGTGTACAAGGCATTAAAGGGGACGTACAGGTACATCCATGTAGCACTACCCCCGAAGGAGCTGCTGGTTTGATTTCGGTGGCACGTTACCTCTATCCTCCTGCCGTCTAGGGTACTGGATGAGATCTGTAATAAATTCAATGTCCACAATATGTATTTTCTGTGCTTTTATTACCCAGTCTGGAAAAAAAAAAACGGTAGAAGTGGAAAGGGGTGAAGGATAGAAGAAATGAAAATGGCGAATTCAGGGTTAACTGGCACTGGAAACAGTCCTGCTTCCAACAACAAACTTCTTCACCACTCTAGCCAGAGTGGGTACAATGCACCTGGATAGGCCTCTCTCACCAGCCTAGCAGCCACTCGGAAACTTTAGGTTAAAGTCTCTGCCACAGACCCTCCTAAAGGTAGAGATAATCTCGGTCCAAAATCCATCTCAACTGGATTCCGCACCCGGATCTCCTTCAAACAGCTTTAGTTGTGTCAGGAACTGGTAGGCGACCATCGTCCAGCCTCTCAGATACAAAGTGTCCTTTGATGAGCAGATAGGCCTCTCCTGTGACACCAGCCTCGAGCTCGGTGTCCCCCAGACAGGTTCTCCATCGGTCAGCTTCCTCCCACTTTGGACCGACAGCACAGGACCACTTGTATATTGTAGACTCAGTCTAGGAGGTAGATTAATGCTCCAGACCAACGTGGTCCCCGAGCCAGGAAGACTACAACACACACACACACACACTCTGTCCAGGAGGGGCACACACGGGGGTGGTGGGACGCCTGCCCAGTAGGGTGACCACGTGTCTTGGATTGCCCGGAACAGTCCCGCATTTTGCAGGTCTGTCCCGAGCACCTTCATTCCAGGACAATACAGTGTCCCGGAATGAAACTGACACAGACCCCTGGGCCAATCTGATGCCCCCAAAAAAAGGGCGCCACATCACCACTTTACTCACTGACAGTACTTGTCCTGGCCGGGAATGCCTGGAGGAGCACAATCCCTGCCCCCTGCTTGGGATTGGAGAAATCATAAATCCCGCCTCTTGTGTCCCAACACTGTGCTGTGATTTGTTACAGCACAAGCTGATTTTTGGGAAGGAAGGGTGTCCCTGAATGGTAGTGTGGAAATGTGGTCATCCTACTGCCCAGGTGGAAGGCGACGAGGCGACGACCCCTAGCCAATGGCGTCTGCCCCTTAAATACCCCTCCCCAGCATGCACAGTGAGGCGATCAACCCTCCTGATTGGCTGATTGCCAACGAGAAGTATCTACCCTGATTCTACTGCTGCCGCCTACCATCTGGGGGTGCCTAAAGCCCCCAGACAGCAGCATGGACACACAGTACAGCCAGAGCTGGAACAGAGACCTCAAATTTAGTCAAAAACGGTCAGAGTCAATTAACTCTCTGACCCCCTTCTAAATTTACAGCAGCACCTGCTATGAAAGTAGTGTTGAGCGGAATACGCCATATTCGATTTCGCGATATTGCGCGAATATATAGAAGAATATTCGCGAATATTCGCTAATATCGAATATTCGTGATATTTTATCCAAAAAAAATTTTGCTAATGCGAAAATGATTGCGAAATTCTCATAAACGGAGATCATTTCCTGGATTACTAAACTAATATGCCCTAAACACTAACTCTACACTAACTCTACTTAAAAGAAAGGAGAATAAGGGGGCAAAAGAAGGGCGGAGAAGATAATCGCGCAATATTCCTATTGCGCGATTATCTTCTCCGCCCTTCTTTTGCATCAGAGCCAATCAGAATAACTCGAATATTCGGCAAAAGGAATATCGCGCACTATTCCTTTTGCCGAATATTCGAGTTATTCTGTCCTCAGCCAGCCTTTTTGTTTCCCACCTACCATCGGGACCTACCCTTTGCCACCACCTTGGCTTTTGGCCCCCCATGCATCCGTGGATACGATCGGTTGTGAGACCCACATATCATCCCCCACGTTCGCTGCAGGGGGATCACCTATTGGGCAGACTTGGCTCCGCGCCTGCTTCGTTACACTTTGGATTGGTTCTCCTGAAGAAGCGGACATCCCGCGAAACTAGTAGAGAATCGACCAATCTTTTGATGTACACTATTGTTTTTAATGCAACAGTTTTACTTAATAAATTCATCTCTTATTTATTATATTGTTTACCCTGACCTATTTTGTACCGAGATAGTCCACACCTCAACTGGGTGGGTATGTGTTGGGTCTAGCTTCAGCAACTATTCCCCCATTCCCACCCCCCCCCTCTTTTTCATCAATACTTGGATGATGGTACTCTATTACCCTATTAACTAGTCCTAAGTGAGGCCATACTCGCACTTTTTTCATTATTCTGATTGGCTCTGATGCAAAAGAAGGGCGGAGAAGATAATCGCGCAATATTCCGTTTGTCGAACATTCAAGTTATTCTGATTGGCTCTGATGCAAAAGAAGGGCGGAGAAGATAATCGCCCAATATTCCGTTTGTCGAATATTCGAGTTATTCTGATTGGCTCTGATGCAAAGGAAGGGCCGAGTAGCTGATGCGATTCTTTTATGTTGCCGAAAATTCGCATTGCGAATTTTCTGCAACATAAAAGAATCGCATCAGCTACTCGGCCCAGGGTCTCTCTCTAATCATACCAGCAATGCTTTTAGACGTCGATGGAGATCACTAGGATGTGATCTGTTTTAAAAATAAATTTGAAAAAATACGAATATTCGCCATAGCGAATATTCGCCGCAATATTCGAGTCATTCGCGAATACTCGAATATGCAATATTCATAGCGAATATTCGCAATGCGAATATTCGTGAGCAACACTATATGAAAGTAGCCAGGCGCTACATCCATATGCCCAGCCGTGCCATTCTACCAATGTATATAGTCGTGCAGCAGTCAGCAAGTGGTTAACCAGCTTATTTGATATCGCAAAACAATAACCGTGGCCTGTAAGAATCTGGATAAAATTAACTGCTCCATTTTTTGGAGGGGCCATTTTTATTAGTCTTTGGCAGTGCCTGTCCCTTTCTCGTTCAAATTCTCAAGTGAACAAGGGGTCTGACAGAGAGAGCTTTTGTTACACTGCCTCATAGTTTATATGTGATTCAAATGTTCCAGCAGTAAGAGGATAAACAGAGAGGCAGGGGAGAGAAAAAAAAAAGCATAAGAGATTAACCAAACTGGGAAAGACCTCTTTGTGTTCGAAGGGCTGGGTCAACTTCTGTCTGGTCTCACTGGGGACAAGGGACGGCTGTTCACTGTGTCTCATAGAACTTTCCTGAGGGACGTCTGTTCCGACCCACCGCGCCAAAACCTGCCTGCAAGCACTCAATAAAGATGGTTAAAATACAAATAATATTTCTACATATTCATTGCTTGTTTTCCCTGGCAGATCTCAGAGCGGATAAAAAAATAGGTACTTTTGGTTTGCTTTCTACCTGTTACATTATTCAGTGCAATATACTTGCGGAATTGTTCAGGAATGTTTATTTCTGTATTTTTATCTGAGTTCAGACATCTCAATTTTTATTTGTAAGGTCAGGGGGCAGCCAGTAATGCGTCTGGGGAAATCCATTAACTTGACCCCTTTTTTTTCCCCTCCGAGATGGACTGACTATATGTGTTTCAAAATTTGTATTTCTGTTCTTTAACCACTTGCTTACTGGGCACATAAACCCCTTCGTGCCCAGGCGAAATTTCCGCTTCCGGCACTGCGTCGCTTTAACTGACATTTGCGCGGTCGTGCGGCGTGGCTCCCAAACAAAATTGGCGTCCTTTTTTCCCCACAAATAGAGATTTATTTTGGTGGTATTTAATCGCCTGTGCGGTTTTTATTTTTTGCGCTATAAACAAAAAAAGAGCGACAATTTAAAAAAAATATATATATATTTTTTACTTGTTTCTATAATAAATATCCCAATTTTTTTTTTTTTTTTTGCGTTGTTAAACAAAAAAGAGCGACAATTAAAAAAAAAAAAAAAAACAATTTTTTTCTCAGTTAAGGCCGATATGTATTCTTCTACGTATTTTTGTAAAAAAAAAAAAAAAAAAAATCGCAATAAGCAACTGCTTTGCGCAAAAGTAATAGCGCCTACAAAATAGGGGACAGAATTATGATTTTTTTTTTTACTATTTTTTTTTTACTAGTAATGGTGGCGATCTGCGATTTTTATTGGGACTGCGACATTACGGCGGACACATCGGACACTTTTGACACATTTTTGGGACCATTCACATTTATACAGCGACCAGTGCTATAAATATGCACTAATTACTGTATAAATGTGACTGGCATTGAAGGGGTTAACACTAGGGGGTGAGGAAGGGGTTAAATGTGTATCCTGGGTGTGTTCTAACTGTGTGGGGGGTGACTGGGGGAGGTGACCGATGCTGTGTCCCTATGTACAAGGGAAACAGCATCTGTCTCCTCTCCCAGAACAGTACGTGGAGCTCTGTGTTTACACTCAAAGCTCCACGTCCCTGCTCTGTCACCGCCGATCGCATGTATCTGGCGGACACCGTGGCCGCCGGGTACACGCATCGAATCCTCGGCGATGCGACGGCACTGTGGCGCACGCGGGGAATTACAACAACATTGACGTCCAAAGACGTGACCCCAGCAGCTCAGGTCCGCGCTGTTGACGTCTTTTGTCAATAGCGCGGATCTGTAGTGGTTAAGAGCTTACTAGGGCTACTAGAAGTGGTCTAATAACCTTCGGTGGTACGTCCATAAAGGGATGCACCCCTCTAATCCCCATAGATAGATTCATCTCCCGCAATATCGCAGTCATGATAAAAAATCGCCGCCATTACTAGTAACAAATAAATAAATAATAAAAATGCTATAAATCTATCTCCTATTTTGTAGCCGCTATAACTTTTGCGCAAACCAATCAATATACGCTTATTGCGATTTTTTTATTGGATATTTATTATAGCGAAAAGGTACAAAATACCTTCTTCTCTTCTTTTGTTTATAGCGCAATAAATAAAAACCGCAGAGGTGATCAAATACCACCAAAAGAAAGCTCTATTTGTGGGGGAGAAAACATTTAATTTGGGTACTGCGTTGCATGACCGCGCAATTGTCATTCAAAGTGTGACAGCGCTAAAAGCTGAAAAATTGCTTGGGCAGGGGGGGGGGGGGGGGGCAGTGCCTTGTCGGCAAGTGGTTAAGGGTTGTGATATGTGTTTGACAAGGTTGCTGCTCTCCCCTACTGCATAACCTCAATAGTAAGCTATTCATTTGTTTCATAGTTCTTATTTCCTACATTTACATCCCTAAAAATCCTTTACAGATATCGCCCATGGCCTTTACAAGGATTCCTAATCCTTTATCTGGAGCTTTTAAAATCTTGCAAGCTAAGCTAAAGAGGGTCTCTTGGGAAAACTTTGCTGGGGTCTCCCAGGTATTTAGACCATATGTTCAGATCTGACTTCATATCATCCTTTCCTTGTAACATCATCCCAAATCCAACCCATTCCATGCAGAGACCAGAAAGTGGGACCAGATGGATATCAAAGCTCCGGTTGGACATATGGTTTTCTCTGGGGGGCTGCACAGGGACCCCCAGCAACTGATAAGAAACGGCTATCTCTATACCAACGGATGTCCTTGGATATTTTTTTTTCTTTAAAACTAAAAACACTCCCTGTATTTTTCCCAAACAAAAGCAAGCATCAAATATTCATTGAGTACATAAGGACTTTACTACTAGTAATTTTTTTTTTTTTTTAATATAGAATGCTCACAGCAGGGGGTGCCTGTGCTGGCTGATGAATGAGGGGAGGTAGAGAGGAGCAACTTCATGGGCCAGATTCAGTAACAGTTACGCCGGCGTATCAGTCATATGCCGGCATAACTCAGAATCTGCGCCGGCGTATCTCATTTTCTGTATTCAGAAAACAAGATACGCCGGGTTGCAGCTAAGATACGAGCAGCGTAATTGTATTACGCCGTCGTATCTTAACTGCAATTTTAAAATGGCCGCTAGGGGCGTTTACGCCGAGAATATGTAAAACAGCGAGATACGCCAATTCCCGAACGTACGCCCGCCCGACGAAGTGACTTTATGCCATTTCCGTAAGGGGTTTCCCGGCGTAAAGATAAAGCACCAAAAAGCAGGCGCATCCTATGTTAAGTATGGACGTCATGACCGCGTCAAATTTGAAAATGTTTAAGTCGTTTGCGTAACTCGTCCATAAATGGGGATTGACGTCATTGACGTTCACATCGATAAACACCGTCATAATTTGCAGCATGCGCACTGGTATACATTGACGGCCGGTGCATGCGCAGTACGTTCAGCGCGGGGATGCGCCTATTTTAAATACTACACGCCCCCTAGCCGCCGAATTTGAATTACGCCGGCCCATTTACGCTGCACCGCCGCAACTTTAGGAGCAAGTGCTTTGTGAATACAGCACTTACGTGTAAAGTTGCGGCGGCGTAACATTCCAAAAGAACCGCTCGCCATCCTGAATCTGGCCCCATGTGTTGATCTCTGATAGAAGTTGTGCAGAAATATCAGTCTGTAGGATGATAAGGGAGCATGGCAAAAACAGTGCAAACTTGTTTCGGAGTAATAGTCCAGATATGTACTGCAGAGGATGCCAGGGATGGGTCCTGAGCAGGAGATACTGTATGTATCCCCATTATTTGGACTATGGTTCTGGGGAAAAACTCAGGAGGTCTCACAGATGCAGGGTGAGTAAGTGAGTGAGTGAGTAACTTGTATAGCACTACTAAATCTCCTCAAGACGCTTATTTCCATCCTGTGTCGTCCTTATCCTTCATAAGAGGTGGGTCTTAAGTTTTTCCCCGAAGGCCAGATGGTTCCATAGCCATGGTCCTTGGACTGCAAATCTTCGTTCTCCCTTTGATTTGTAGTTGGACTTTGGGACATGGAGGGGGTTTTGATTAGTTGATCGGAGAATGCGATTGGGGGTGTAGTGTTTTATTTTCTCGCATAAGTATTGAGGAAAAAAGAAAGAAAGTTACCGCTCCAGGTGGATTGTGTTAGGATGATCAGTATGGTCTCAGGAGATCAAGGGTGCTGGCAATGCACAAGGCAACAAATGAAAAAAAAAATATGGACAGCCGCACTCCAAAAAACCTTGATGGTTGTCTTTATAATAAAAAAAAAGGAAAAATGCACTACAAGTCACAGCACACAACACGGGAGTAAAACAGCTGACACGTTTCACACTATAAATTAGTGCTTAATCATAGCTCTTGATTAGTTGATCGGAGAATGCGATTGGGGTGTAGTGTTTTATTTTCCCGCATAAGTATTGAGGAGCCTTTCCTTGTGTGCATTTGTGGGTGAGGCAGAGGGTTTTGAATATGACCCGATCCTTTACAGTTAGCCAATGAAGGGTCCTCAGGAATGGGGTGATTGATTCCCAGGGTTTTTCCCTGTTACCAATCTGGCTGCCGTGTTCTGGACGACTTGTAGGCGAGAAATCTGGTATTTTGGTAGTCCTAAGTAGAGGGAGTTTGCGTAGTCGAGTCGATAATTGATGATTGTTCCAACAACTACCGTTGTATCCTCTTCCGTGATGAAGGGGATGAGTATACGCAGTAGGGTGAGGGGTTCCGAGGTGTTCTAGTTGGAAAGAACTGATTTCCAATTCTCTCTGGATTGCCAAGTCTTTATTTGCTACCCGGAATTCGGAGGTTCAGAGATACTCTGACTATGAGGATTAGCGTCTAAAAAGGGTTAACCCCCCTGCAGAAGAGGCCTGAAAAGAAGCGGGAAACAGTCAGCAGGTGTCTGTGAGGTGTGGTGTGGAACAGCAAAGTTGCGGGAGGACTGGAGGCTGTTAATTGGCTGAGACCCTGCTAGGCTCTTCCGACATTTCCGGATCCCTGTAAATTTGAGAGAAAGTACTCATATGGCCACATCCGTAGAAGGTTAGATAAGGGAGAGGAAGGGGACACTCTGTAGTGACCCACAGGTCGGACTTTAGAGGCACAATGAACAGTGAACAATTTTACCAAAATATTTCGGATCCCTGGAACAGGCGAGACTTAAAAACGCTGTTTGCCATAGCTTTGACTGGGAGCCATAGTTCTGTTCAAATTGGTTTAAAAATGGTACCAATATATATGGACTGGACTGGATATCCAGTCCAGTCAATGGAGATTTGGTGTTTAAACCAAATTAAGTAATAAAGCACAGTGTTCACCAGAAGCTGGTTGAAGCAGCCTGAAACACATTGGGGTTGATTTACTAAAACTGGAGCGTGCAAAGTCTGGTGCAACTGTGCATAGTAACCAATCAGCTTCTGAGCTTGTTTTATTAAGCTTTGACAATAAAATGTGAAAGATGTTTGGTTACTATGCTCAGCTGCACCAAATTGTCATGGGTATGCAGTAATGTTTGTCTGTCAGCTTACCTCTCCATGTGTTCTGCTTAAGGGTCCTTTCACACGGAGCGGACCGTTTTTTGGTCCGCTCCGTGTGTCCGTCGGCTCAGCGGGTGATCCCCGCTGAGCTGTCAGGCGGACAGGGCGGTCCCCGCACACTGTGCAGGGACCGCCCTGTCTCTCCTCCGTTCTCCCCTATAGGGAATCGGATGGAAACGGACCGTCTGTCCGTTTCCATCCGATCCGTTTGGCCGGACGGAAGAAAAATAGGACATTCTTCCGTCCGAAAAAACGGATGCGGATCTTGCGGACGTTAGCGGATGCATCATCCGCTAACGGATCCGCTCCCATAGGGGTTCATTACAAGTCCGTAAACGGACTTGTAATGAACGGACGAGTGGAGCGGACATGTGAAAGGGGCCTAAGAGGCCATCCACTCACACCTGGCTGCTTAAGTAATCTCTCCTTAAAGCATGGCTCCACCCCAGACCCTATCAGGGAACTCTATATTAACCTGTGCACTGGGTAGACCTTTGGCTATCTCCTGACTATTCCTACCTGCTTGTTGCCCCAACCTTGAGCGTGAGCTGGGAGGCCCTAGGGGTCACAACCTGGAGCAAGACTGCAGCTAAATCCATCCCCACCACTAGGGGCCTATGGTGAACACCCGCTGGCTCTTAGATTCCGCGCCCTAGTTAATCTCATGCTCTAGCTCCCAGTGTCATCTGTGTAGAAACTACAGAGTACCTGCTCTCCTGTATATCCTAGAGTTCCATTCGCAGCAGTCAGCCGTAGGGTCCACTATACTGCAGTGCACTCCACACCCCAATGGACCTGGATTCAGATGACCTGACACAAATTCCAGGTGCACCAGTTTTAGTAATCTTCCAATGGAAGTTCAAATTGAAGATTGTATGAAAGACCAATTCGTTTCAGAGGCCAAAGAAGCCCAAAATGCTCCAACAAGCTGCTTTATTACTTCATGTGGTTTACATATTTTTTGCAACTTTTAGCCAGTCCAGTTCATAAATACTATTTCCAATTGTAAGCCCCGAGAAAGGGGTGAGTTATGACCCCTGAAACATGGTGGTTCATGTTCTTCTTGTTCTTACACTGAAAAAAATATACATCTGTACTATTAACACAGGGTGTGGCACTTCAATCTGAGAACCATTTAGTTGCAACACAAACCAAAGAACCTATGGAGATCCTTTGGTGTGTAGAAACCACCAACCCAAAATGCAGACACCCTGTTCAATCACTACCACAACATTATTGGACAGAAACGCCAATAGGATATTCCTATGCCGCGTACACGCGATTCCGACGGAATGTTGGCTCAAACTTGTGTTGCATACACACGGTCACACCAAATTCTGACCGTCAAGAATGTGGTGATGTACATCACTACGACGGGCCAAGAAAAATGAAGTTCAATGCTTCCGAGCATGCGATCGGAATTTCCTCCAAGAACTTATCTTGTCGGAAAATTTGAGAACCACCTTTTCTTGCTGTAAATTCCAACAGAAAAATTCTAATGAAGCATACACATGGTCAGATCATCAGACTTTTCTAGTCAGAATTTCCGATTGTGTCTACGCGGCATAAGGGTTCTACAGCTCTTCATCCATTGCTCCAACTCACAACCAAGATGGCAGCACTTAGGAGAATTCCCATGGCTTTTAGAGGGAGGCTTTCACAAATATAATTTATATAAAAGGTATAATATATAAATAATATTAAATACCTTGCCTAAAATACATATTATACACATATAATCCTACGATCAGTGATGAAATGCATGCCCTGGTGACCAACAATGGGGTATTATTCCTCCTTATAAAACCAACAATGGGGTATTTATTTTTCCCACTGACACCAATGATAGAGCATACAAATCTGTTCTCTGACACCAGTGATAGGACACTATTCCCTCCCACTAATACCAATGCTGGAGCATAAATCCTTCCTCTGACACCAACAATGGGGCACTATTCCTTTCACTGACACCAGTAAAGGGGCACTATTTCTCCCCCTGACACCAACAATAGGGCATTATATTTCCCACTAACGCCAGTAATGGGGGACACTATTCCTCCCACTAATGCCAAAGGATGGGCACTATTCCTTCTCTTCCTAACCATTGGGCGCTGTTTACTCCTACTGACCACCAAGCCTGAGGCAATCTACTCCCACTGGCCATGATCTGGCCCCCTAAATCCTCAAGGACAGTAAACTGACCCTTTCTTCAGAATAGTTGGAGACCCCTGCTTTCTATAATAAAACACTGCTATAATATAATAATGTTCCCTTTATGTTTATATAATGTTTCAATTCTAATTTAGAGCAGTCGTCTGTGTAGGGAGGGAGGTGGTTGCCATTTAGATCTCCCGGGGAATGGGTGACATCTTGGTAGCCATAAACAAAAAACTGTATTTTATACATGTCTGAGGATGCAGTAGATTTACTGGGAACACCATGCTAGGTTATTCTCCTACATAAAGAATTATATTTAAACAATGTCCAGTTCTTAAGTGGTTCACTTCTAAATTATTATATACGTTCAGAAGTTTAGGGGAATTTACAGAGCTTTCTACGTCATTGGCGGTGAAAGAGTGGAAAAGAAACATCTGCGGAGGAGTTCTAATACATGTGCTGTTAAACAGTCAAGGAGATAAGTGAAGTGAAGCCCGGAGTGACAAAACAGAGGAGGATAACGCAGGGCTGGCATGACTGGGGTGGAATCAGGGGCAAGAAGGGTTAAAGAAGGAGGAGGTGCCTTCAGGGGAGTGGCTGTAGGATTAGCCAGGAGAAGGGGAGGAGTGCCATATATGGGGGGGGGGCGGAGTCGGCGCCAAAAGCTCAGGCAGAAGTGAGGGAGACACAAGGAAGCAGTTTTCCCACCCACCCTCCCTTGTTTTGTTCGATGTGGTGTTGTGCGTTTGTTTTCTTTCTTTCAGATCGGTAGAGAGATGTCACGACAGCAGAGGCGGTGTTCTTGGTCTTGATGGTGAAAGTTAACGGAAAATGGAAATGATTGGGAGGCTCATCGGTGGGATGGGCTCCTTATGGGGTTATTGTGGTGGAACGGTGTCCGCTACAATACGGTGACGGTGCACTGCGGTGTTAAAAGGGGTGTCTCAGAGCTGGAGTCGGCTGGAGGCCTGGGTATGGTGATGGTACGCAGTGCTGGTGGTGAAGAAAAGGTTAATGGGGGATTACCGTCAAGACCAAGTAGGACTGGTGTTAAAAAATTAATAAAAATGTTGGGTATTTATATTGTTAATAAGTATAGTGGAATTGTTGGAAATTCCTAGCACCAAAAAGTGTGGTAAAAGTTTTGGTTAATTATTTAATTTTTGGTTACAAAATAAATGGCTGTTGTGGCCAATTTTATTCCAATTCTACTGTGTCGGTCTCGTTTACTGGGTTAGGGGGCTTGAGGGGGGGGGGGAAAGGGGGGGGGGGTGGTTTAAAAGGTATGGATATGGGGGGTAGGTTTAAAGTATGGATATGGGGGTGGAATAGGTTTAAAGTGATGGGAGCCCATTGAAACTACGCTAGTCATGTTATGCATTATGGAGAACAGTTTAAGGCTTATTACACCAGAGAGTCATTAGGGTGAATAGAGCTGCATTGTATTGAAGCACCTGCCCCTTCACATCATTAGCGGTATAGAAAGACAAGCAAGACGTGACGAGAGAGACTCCTGCAAAACAACTTGATATGCTTGATAGTAGAATGTTTTCGATTAAATACTTGTGGGCTCTATATCCAAGGGCGTGAATTAAAGGTGTCTGCTTAGAGCAGTGGTTGCTAACTTGCAAGGAAATGGGGGCCTCAAATGTGGCCCCTAATGTCTCCAAAGGGCCCTATATAGTAGTTATTCCAGTAATGACGCGTACACATGGTTGAACTTTCCAACGGGAAAACCTCAGTCTAAAAATAGGGAACCTGCTCCCTATCTAAGTCCGTCAGAAATTCCGACAGAAAATATCAGATGGGGCATACACATCTGAAGAAAGTAGGACCGTGTGTATGCGACATTAGGCCACAGAAAGCTGTCACAGACTGAAGACTTATGCCGCGTACACACGGTCGAAAATTCCGACAAGGAAAGTCAGATGTGAGTTTTTGGTCAGAAATTACAACTGTGTGTATGCTCAATCGGACTTTTGCTGTTGGAACTTCCACCAACAAAAGATTGAGAGCAGGTTCTCTATTGTTCCGATGGCAAAAGTTCCTATCGGAAATTCCGATCGTCTGTAGCAATTCCGATGCGCAAAATTCCTATGCATGCTCGGAAACAATTTGACGCATTCTCGGAAGCATTGAACTTAATTTTCTCGTTAGTCGTAGTGTTGTACGTCAACACGTTCTTGACGGTCGAAAGTTCAGAGAACTTTTGTGTGACCGTGTGTATGCAAGACAAGCTTGAGCGGAATTCCGTCGGAAAAAACATTCAAGGTTTTTCCAACGATAAATCCGATCGTGTTTACGTGGCATTACTAGAAAAAAATGGTCAGAGATTGTTCTACAGGCGTGACTGGATACTAAAGTCAGGCTCTTATTAAGGGACCTATTACAAATCAGCTCTTTCTCTACTGACTGCTGGGGCAAGAGGGCCACACTTCAAACACCAAAGGTTGGGCACCACAGGCTTTTGAGACTTTTAACCAGTCATATTTATATTCCAAAGTAGTGTTCTGGAAATGTTATAGATAGAAAACTCCTATTCTCATATTCATTAGTGGTTCCAATATGGAACAAACACAAAAGATACACCCCTCACATCTTTCCAAAGAACTGTTCTGTTTAAGTTTTTTTTTTATACACATGAATGAATGAATGAATGAATGAAAACTTATATAGCGCAGCACATGCGAACTTAATCGCCTCTGGGCGCTTGTTGTTAGTGTCTCCTTTGGTATCAAAAGAGATGAGTCTTGATCTTTCTCCTGAACGCTAAGTGGTTCTCCTCCAATCGAATGCTAGTTGGTAAAGCGTTCCATAGTCTGGGACCTTGGACCTCGAATCTCCTTTCTCCTTTGGACTTGTACTTGGCTTTCGGTATCTGGAGTAGATTTTGATTGGTGGATCGCAGAACGCGATTGGGATTATGAGCTTTTATTTTTTCGCATAGATACTGGGGAGCATTCCCATGGATACATCTATGCGTTAGACAGAGTGCTTTAAAAGTGATTCTGTCTTTTACTGGTAACCAGTGAAGGGATCTCAGTGAAGGTGAGATTGAGGTGATACTTAAGTATCACATTAACATTACAATTGTACTTTTTTGGTAACAAGGGGCGTAACATAGGCAGGCTAATTCAAATCTAATTCTAATTGAAAGAATGCAACATGTTATGAAAACATTATTAGTGCCCTGTGCAATACTTTGGGAAACATGCAAAATAGAATCCAATTATATACAGGATTCGCAATATCCTCAACAGTAGTTATAAACCATTCCATATATTTAGTAAAGTGACAGGCCTCCTATATAAGTTATATATGTCTATCTGTCTATCCCCAGGCCCCCTAAGAGCCCTCAGCTCCCACAGTGCCCACAGCCCCCCTGTGGTGTGTTCTTACTTGCCACAGAGCCACTCATAGTGCTCCCTACCTCCAACAGAGTCCCATGGTGCCCTCCAGCCCTTGCAGTACACTTCAGTCTACCACAGTGCCCCTGAAAACCTTTCCAGAGACTTCGTCACTCACAGGTGCCCCAGCTCCCTTCAGAATTCCTGCAGAGTCACCAAACCTACCCATCACCCCACAGTGACACTCAACCCTATACACAGCCTTCCAACATTTCAATACATATATTGTATTCCCATACTTTTATTGTTTTAATATAAACTGTTTTATTTTATACTGTTGGGGCATGGAGGAGTTTGGAAGACTTTATCTGAACCTGGTCTCAATAAAGTTGGCAACATCTACTTTACAACATTCTCAATGAAGTTTAATATTCAAATTTGTAGCCCTACAAAACCTGTCCAGTTCTACCTGCTACGGAATTTGTGATCTGGTAACTCCTGCCAGATAACACAGCCAGATCCTCAGTCTCGCAGCGTGGTCAGCATGCCCCCCACCAGCACATGCTTATTGCAGCATTGGCTCCCTTCTTCTCCCCGTCTGTGGACATAAGGACAGGAAGACAGGAGGTAAAGATCAAGACATATTCAGGTACTTAACCACTTGCTTACTGGGCACATAAACCCCCTTCGTTCCCAGGCGAAATTTCAGCTTCAGGCACTGCGTCGCTTTAACTGACATTTGTGCCGTCGGGCGACGTGGCTCCCAAACAAAATTTGCGTTCTTTTTTCCCCACAAATAGAGCTTTCTTTTGGTGGTATTTGATCACCTCTGCGGTTTTTATTTTTTGCGCTATAAACAAAAAAAGAGCGACAATTTAAAAAAATATATATATATTTTTTACTTGTTGCTATAATAAATATCCCATTTAAAAAAAAAAAAAAAAGTATTTTTTTTTTCACAGTTAAGGCCGATGCGTATTTTTCGACGTATTTTTGTAAAAAAAAAAATCGCAATAAGCGACTGGTTTGTGCAAAAGTTATAGTGCCTACAAAATGGGGAACAGAATTATGATTTTTATTTTTATTTTTTTACTAGTAATGGCGGCGATCTGCGATTTTTATTGCGACTGCGATATTGCGGCGGACATATCGGACACTTTTGACACAAATTTGGGACCATTCACATTTATACAGCGATCAGTGCTATAAAAATGCACTAATTATTCTATAAATGTGACTGGCAGGGAAGGGGTTAACACTAGGGGGTGAGGAAGGGTTTAAATGTGTATTCCTAGGTGTGTTCTAACTGTGTGGGGGGAGGGGGGTGACTAGGGGAGGTGACCGTTTCTGTGTCCCTATGTACAAGAGACACAGATCGGTCTCCACTCCTCTGACAGCACGTGGAGCTCTGTGTTTACACACAGAGCTCCACGTCCCTGCTGTCATCTGCTCGTTTTCCCGCCGATCGCATGTACCCGACGGACAACGCGGCCGCCAGGTACATGCATCGGATTCCCAGCGATGCGGCGGAACAGTGTTTACCCAGTGGTGCGCGCGGGTAATGCACTAGAAATCACGTCTAAAGACGTCTAGTTGGCGCCTCAGGTCCGCGCTGTTGACGTATTTTGTCAATAGCGCGGTTCTGAAGTGGTTAAAAAGTAAATTTAATGAATTAAAGTTGTTATATATATATATATATATATATATATATATATTAATGTTCTTGCTTGCAATCGGCTGGAACATTAAGCTCAATATAAAAAAGGGAAGTACAGTATATAGACAGCGCACCTATGCCAGCAAGCGCCAGTTTTTTTTTTCTTTTGCATGGACACAGACAGCAGTAAAATAGTGACAGAGGATCCAACTCTTCCATACAACTATAACAAAGTTTGGCCGGAGTTGTACTTTCCACCTGCCCCACAATCGCATTTCCACCACTCGGCTCAGATCATAAGGACTGCCAGGCTGAGATTAACCTCTGCTCTCATATGAATGTGTTTTCCAGGCTAATAGCCTTTGCTGGGATCTCGCTACGTGTAGTTACAGGCATGCATTGAGTGCTAAGCCTATACAGAGCTCTTGCAGATGTTAGCATTCTCCTTATGAAATGTGCCCCCCCCCCCGTATTACGCCATTGAACAACTGGATAATGATCTGGAGGTGCTGGTCGGGGTTAGAGTCTCATCAGCATGACACACCAATATGTTTTTATTGACAGTGGCAAAGCATAGGAAACAATCACAATTTGAGCAGAAGAGAGAAGAGAAGAAATATTTGGATTCCTGATGCTAAATCCTGACTGATATCTGTCCAAAAGATGATCAGCTAGTCTAGGCTTTTTGGGGCATTTGTAGTAAGCCAAATAATGAGTGTTTTCTTTTTATGAAGTCCATGAGACAAACCTTACACAGGGGCGATTTCCTTTGTGCATATGTGGATGGGCTGAACTTTTTTCAGGGGGTGGCATCATTTTAGGGTCACTCATGAGCCGCCCCTTTTTGACAATGTCATTATCATTATCAAATGATCATTGTCAGACACTGCAGATGTAGTAGAGTCCCTAGGATAAGTAATGGATAATGGCCGACAACCCCTCTTACCAGACCCAGAGAAACTACAGCAGTGATTCTTCTGGCTGGACGATCGCTCACTCTGCGTTCCCCTGGGGCGATTCTGGTCAGTAGTGTAGCATGTCTGTACCCTGGCAGTGGCTCAGTGAGTGGAACTGTCCAATCAGAAGCTGTGTATAACCTCCCAGGGTCCAATATGGGTTCCCCAAATCGTGGGAGAACTTGGTGACCACTCAACCACTGGCTTCTCCAAGATGGTGGCCAGGAGCCCATTATAGATGATAAGTCAGTTTTCTGTAATGTTACCCAAGCACCCAAGAGGTAAGTACCGATCACAGGATTGTGTGTTTGCTTCTGGCACTAATCAAGAAGTGAGTGTGCGATCTGTAGATCACCTCCTCACTCTCAATGCTGTCATCTGCTTAAGCGGTATCGCAGAAACACAGCAGCACTCTTCTATGTGTAGATGCATTGGCCAACGTAATGGACAGATATTTTCCAGTATGATCATGGTGATGCCACCTGCCTAAAACATTACACATATAAACAAATGCCCAATCTATCTATCTATCTATCTATCTATCTATCTATCTATCTATCTATCTATCTATCTATCTATCTATCTATCTATCTATCTATCTACCTATCTCTTCCTATCTATCTATCTATCTATCTATCTATCTATCTATCTATCTATCTATCTATCTATCTATCTATCTATCTATCTATCTATCTATCTATCTATCTATCTACCTATCTATCTATCTATCTATCTATCTATCTATCTATCTATCTATCTATCTATCTATCTATCTATCTATCTATCTATCTATCTATGTCTTCCTATCTATCTATCTATCCATCCATCCGTCCGTCCATCTGTCTATCTGTCTATCGTAACCATATACAGTATATTCTGTAAATACTGAATATATCGTCATATGTCTCCCTATCAATGCAAATGATAGACAATAGCCTCGACTTATTCTGGTGGGCGTGCCCATCCATAATTAATACTGTCTCAATGCTAGGATGGCCCCTGGATGCAGTGCACAATAATGAAACAATTGCTGTGTTGAAAAGGCTTTTGCTGGTTTCCTCCCTCAACTCCAAGTTTGTCTTATTTGTATTTTTCCAGCCAAGGGGAAGAAAAAAAAACATATTGGGAATGAGACCTGCATGATCTCACTCCTCTTGTATTTGTACTAAGTCAGATGAACTCAGGACAATCGGTACGATTAACCAAGAGGCTGCTGGATTTGCCGTCCTTATTAGCTTCCAATTGTAAGCTTCTTTTCCATTCTGAAACGGTTTGCAAAGGCGTTCTGGTATACCTGCAGCATCGTTCTATGGACCTGTTGGACGATGGGAGAAGACTGTGTGGACTCAGAGGCAGGGGCGGACTGACAACTCATGGGGAAATAGGAGATTATGGGGCCCCCGGGCAATAGGAGATGATGAGGCCCCCAGGCAATAGGAGATTATGGGGCCCCCAGCAATAGGAGAGTATGGGGCCCCCAGCAATAAGAGATTATGGGGCCCCCGGGCAATAAGAGATTATAGGGCCCCTGGGCAATTGGAAATTATGGAGCTCCTGGCCAATAGAAGAGTATGGGGTCCCTGGGCAATAGGAGATTATAGGGCCTCTGGGAAATAGGAGATTTTGGGGGCCCCAGGCAATAGATTATGGGGCCACACAGTATATACACACATACAGTATACATAAACAGTATACACACACAGACACACAATACACACACACAGTATACACACACATACAGTATACATACACAGTATACACACACATACAGTATACATACACAGTATACACACACATACACACAATACACACATACAGTATACATACAGTATACACACACAGACACACATACACAATATACACACACAGTATGCATACACACAGAATACACATACTGAAAGGTGCTGGAGAGGCGGGGCAGCTATAATCTTGTGATTTAAAAAAAAAACATAGATTTTTACATACTGTCCTTGGTTTTACTGAGGCCGGCAACCCTGCTAGGGCCCCCTAGTGGCATGGGGCCCTCGGGCAGTGCCCGAGTGCCCGAATGGTCAGTCCGCCCCTGCTCAGAGGTGACTGAGAGAATCAGTCCAAGCTTGGTTTCTCTAATGATAACAATAATTATACTTATTAAAGATTTATATTTCCCCTCCTATGGCTTTACCAACAGTATCTGGTCAGAAGACAGCTCTTGGAGTGAGTCAGAACTGAGAGGTCCCATGAGCTCTGACATGTGCTGCTTTGTCAACCACCTGACAGCATGTCGATAATCCATTCTCTCTAAAGCTCCTGAGTGTGCATTACGGTAATAAATAACTGACTCCTGTAATTTTAAAATGTTAGAAGGCCTTTTTCTTAATTGGGAGATGTATGTAGTTGAGAAGGGCGTTAAGTGGGGTACACAATATAGGAAAATTGAGGCGAAAAATAGCCTGATTTTCCTCATTGTTTCACAGCAAGTCGGAATCAAGGAAAGAAAATAATGTACGAAAGTTCTCGTACAACAAAGCCTTTTTTAGTTGTTTATTGTTTCTGATCATGCGCAGTCTTTTCTGATTTTTCTTGTCCGAAAAATCATACAAAAACAGTACACATTAAACGAAAATCGTTTGTTCTGTTTCAGTCCGAAAAAATATTTTCGTTCAGAAGGTCGAAATTGGCTGTCGATAGTTGTGTACACACTATCAGAAAATTGTACGATTGTTCCTCTGATATATTATTATACTTGTAGCGAAAAAATATTAGATTTTTACATGTAGGAGAGAAGTGTCAGAATAGGCCTGGTGTTAAAGTGGTTGGTGCGTATTCAAACCCAAAAACTTAAATTTGGTGTTTTTCTGCTCACTGGTCCGTAGATCTAGTAGTCACATTTTTTTCTTCAGGTTCTATACCTGATTCTGTCACTAACAGTCCTACCAGTTCACACACCTTACTGTATCACGACAATGGAAACAGGAAAACGGGGACTTTGCCCCTCTCTTATTCACATAGAGGGGCAACCATGGTTCTGGAGTCCTCAGAGATAGCTCAGAACAACGTAGCTTATGGCAGGGTCAACAGATATTTTTGCACTCGTCAAATAGATTTAATAAAATGTGTTTAAATAGTATTCTTAACAAAATAAAAGGGACTAGATATGCAAAGTTCATTCCTAAGGAACATAGGGCTAGATTCACGTACATCGGCGCATTTTTGGACCGGCGTAGTGGACCGGCTTAATTTCGAGGCGCAAGTACCGTATCCTCGTAGTATTTTCGTCCAAATTTGCACCAGTGCAATGTAAATTCCGAGGCGTAAGGCGGTGTAATTCAAAGTGGGAAGGACGTGGGCGTGTTCCATTGAAATGAGCCGTGACCCCATGCAAATGAAGGGCCGGCCAGACTGGGCATGTGCACATGAAGCAGACTATGGTCAGCACCTCTCTGAGCATGCTCATGGCACAATCAGTTAGATAGGAACTAGGCCATTCAGACTTAGTGAGCTATGCACAGTGCTTAAAGGGGTGTTCCAGCCCAAAATTGTGTTTATTAAAAGTCAGCAGCTACAAAAAGTGTAGCTTCTGGCTTTTAATAAACACTCACTTACCTGCTCCTGCGTTCTAGCGACGCGCCGACCGGGCTCCGCTCCTCTCCCCCCACCCCAGCCGGCGTCTCCATCCCGACTGTGGGCACCCAGCCGTGACAGCTTTCGGCTTCACGGCCGGGCACCCACTGCGCATGCGCGAGACGCACTGCGCATGCGCGCGCGGCGCGGCTCGCCGCTGATTGGAGAGGCGATCGCATGGGACCTGTCAGTGTCCCATGTGATCGCCTACAGGGAGGGGCTGGTGTAGGCGATTAAGGCTTAATCGCCTAACCAGCCCCTCGGCGGAAGCAGGAAGTGGGACAGGAAGTTCCACTCCTACTGAAGCCCCCACTCCCCCCCCCCAAAAAAATGACATGCCAAATGTGGCATGTAAGGGGGAGGGGAGGGGATTAAGCTAAAGTTGTTTTTTTGGGTGGAACTCCTCTTTAAATAGACCGAGAGAAATGCCCTTCCATTGCAAAAGTACATCCAATTTTTTTCCCTTCCTACAGCAAGGTCTTTTTGTTCTGTTGTTTGTTAGTGGTTGTTGGTTTGTGACGTGTCTTTGAGATTTTTGGAGAGTGATTTGGAGAGTGTTTTTTGCAGTTTTTTTTTTTTCTGTGTTTTTTTTTGCTGTTTTTTTTTTTATTTGCCGGGCATTTTTTTTTTGCTGGGCATTTTTTTTTAATTTTTTTTTTCTGTTTGTGAATGATTTTTGAATGTGGGGGTGGCATTCCTGCCACCACTCCACTTGTACGCTGAAAAGAGCCACTGGCAAGGAAATGGAGTGTTGCCAGGACCTTGACCAGTGGCTGCACTGCATGTGAGCGGTGTGTTGGGCTGGTGATGTCATCCTGCAGGGTTGTGGTTAATTCCAGGATGGCATGAGGGGTGAATCTGAAGATGCGATACACCTCAGAATCACTCATGCCAAAGAGGTCTATGCGTGTGTGATATATCCTCTCCTGTGCCCTCCTCAGTGCCCTCCTCCTTCTGTGCTCATCTAAAGTCAGTAGTATAGCTATGAGCAAGGATGCCCCGGGCATGTTGGCAGGGCCGCCATCAGGAATTATGGGGCCCCTTACACAGCTTCAGGCATGGGCCCCCTGGAGCAGAGAAGCGCGGGGGGGGGGGGGGGGGGCTGCTGCGAATTGAGAAGCGGGGGGGGGCCTTTACAAAAAAAAGAAGAAATAAAGAAAAATAGATATAAAAAAAGAGGGGGTTGCCATCTGGGGCCCTTGGGAACTCCGGACCCCTAAAACAAAAAACATTTTTTTTTTTTTTTTTTTTTTAGGGGGTTACAGGTGTAATGCCTGTACCCCCCTGATGGCAGCCCTGCATGTTGGCATATAGATTGTTGTCCTGCAAGTGTGGGTGCTCAGCTCGTCCCTAACAGTGTTGCTTTAGCTGACATGTAGACGGATTGTCTAATTTTAAACCTGCTTTTATATGGTCTAATTTTAGACTTTCCGTGCAGCTGATAAGCACATCGTGTAGACTGCACCGCACAAACTTACTTTTGTGGATCGGCGTATCTCCCTCATTTGCATATTTTCATAGGAAATTAATGGTGTGGACGGAATAAATGTGCACCTAGGATGTACAGGCGTAGGCAAGTTAGGCCGGTCGGGAGTAGCCTATTTTGGTGCATATCTAGTTCTGTGGGTACGGTGCAAAAAATATTCCAGAGCAAATTTAGACTTAGGGCCAGATTCAGGAACAGTTAGGCTGGCGGATCCAGTGATCCGCCAGCCTAACTGTGACTTTAAGCCGGCGTTTCTGTTTTCTGTAACCAGAAAACAAGAAACGCCGGGTTGAAGCTCCGATGCGAGCAGCGTAACTGAGTTTCGCCATCGCATCGTTACTTCAACTTAAAAATGGCGCCGGGGGCGTTCCCGCCGATTTCCGCTCAAAAAATATGTTAATGAGCGGAAATCGGCAATTCACGATCGCATTTCGGCGCGACGCAGTGACGTTACGACGTTTCCGGACGGGATACGCGGCGCATAGTTATACCTACATGGGGTTGGAATATCCTATGTTAGGTATAGGCGTCGTCATCGCGTCGGAAAAAAATAAAAAAACGTCGCTTGCGTAAAACGTTCATGAATGGGAATGTGACGTCATTGACGTTCATTCACAGAATTTGGAGCATGCGTACGGGGATGTTTTGACACTCGACGCATGCACAGTACGTTCGTGGCGGGAACGCGCTTCGTTTTAATACTACACGCCCCGTACCCGCCCAATTTGAATTCCGCCGGCTCATTTGCGATGCGCTGCCGCAACTTTAGGAGCAAGTGCTTCGTGAATGACAGCACTTGCTCCTAAAATTTCTGCAGCGTAACGCAAATGAGAAGCGTTACTTTGGAGCAAAGATGCTCCCATCTACCTGAATCTGGCCCTTAGACGGCACATCTCGAGATACTCCGGCGTAAGTGCTTTGTGAATCTGGCCCATACTCTTTAACACTGATATTTTCGTTTTTTTGGTAATGCTGAAGAGTTATCCACCTGGCGATTTGTTATGTCTGTTAAACAGATCCCTATACTTCAATTCCTATGTCTGCACATCTGCTGTGACCATAATAAGTTATACTTATAATATATTGTATATAATGGAGAATGCAACAGTAGGAGCTAGAACAAACAAAGATGGACAGGAACACCCAATACTCCCAGATGGATAGGACGTCACTTGGAATTTAGGAAAGTCAATCTCCTTGTATCCAAGACAAAAAAGGAGCCAGTCCACCAAGCTCCATTTAAAATATCAGTTTTATGTAGATTGATTCTTTAAGTATTATTTGAAAAAGTAGATTGGAAAATACTGTATTTATCGGCGTATTACACACACTGGCGTCTAACACACACCCCAAGTTTAGGAGGGAAGTTTAACCACTTAAGACCCGGACCTTTAGGCAGCTAAAGCACCCGGCCAGGTTTTGCGATTCGGCACTGCGTCGCTTTAACAAACAATTACGTGGTCGTGCGACGTGGCTCCCAAACAAAATTGGCATCCTTTTCTTCTCATAAATAGAGCTTTCTTTTGGTGGTATTTGATCACCTAAATAGGGGATAGTTTTATTGCATTTTTATTATTATTTTTTTTTTTTTACTACTAATGGCGGCGATCAGCAATTTTTTTTTCGGACACTTCGGACAATTTTGGCACATTTTTGGGACCATTGTCATTTTCACAGCAAAAAATGCATTTTGGGAGTTAACCACAAGGGGGCGCTGAAGGGGTTATGTGTGACCTCATTTGTATTACTAACTGTAGGGGGGTTTGCTTTATTGATGTCATTGATTGTGATTACCTATGTAAGGGAACACACAATCAATGTGGGTGCCACAGTGAAGAACATTCTGCCAACGTATATCGGCGTGAAAGGGTTAAGGAAAAAAAATTTACATTTTAAATGCCGCCTTATCAGTGTCTATCTGCAAGCCTTGCCCATAAGTTTCCATCTGCAGCCTTGCCCATCCATCTGCAGCCTTGCCCAAAAGTGTCCATCTGCAGCCTTGCCCATCCATCTGCAGCCTTGCCCATAATTCTGCAGCCTTGCCCAAACAATTCTGTGCAAAATGTTTGCAAATCACAAGATTGCAGGACGTACATACAGTGTGTTTGGCAGGTAAATCAAATCCCTGAAGGAACGAGTGCCGCCGAGCTACACAGAGCCGGATGTCCTGTGTACTTGGCTCCTCTCGGCTTGTCTCGCAGTCCCGCCCCTTGGCCCGGCTCCTATGATGGACATAACACCGGTCCAATTGCGGGAGGTGGGACTGCTCTCTCAGCTCTGTCTATTTCGGTGGCGCTCATTTCCTCCATAGCAGCCATTCAGCATATAACACGCACCCACAATTTTCCCTTAATTTTAAGGTGAAAAAAAGTGACTATAAATATTATAGGTGAAAGTTGACTTTTCCTTTAAACGAGAACTGTCTGTGTTGCCCTTTAGTCAAATTCTAGACACTTGACTGCCTTGGCTAAAAACAGCCATCTGCCCCTTAATGTAGAGAAACGTATAGCTTTTATAGCAATACTTCCATAATCATTTTCACAGCTGCGCGCCTGTAAAACTACCATAAAATACAGAAATGAGAACCCTTAAATTAATTTTTGTCCTTGATTTATACTATTATACAGCTAATATATGAAGAGCTAGTGCTCCAGGGAGGGATACAAAGGATATTTTAAGGTGATATTTATCTGCACAGCGAGCCAAGATTTTGAATCATTCTTGTGTGCTTATGTGGGGCCTGTAGGGATTATACAGTAGTCACATTCCGATGACGTGAACAGAGCGCATTGACAGGGCGTTCGTGATTAAAGAGAGCCTGCCTTCCATGTGTATAGAGTTCAGTCTTACAGATGCAGGGAAGGCAGGGGCAAGGAATGACTAACACTGCATTAACTGCATACCCAAGGGGGAATATCTGTATTAATAACGCTATAGAAGTAAATGGTGTCTGCCACAGGCCTGCTACGCCCATAAACTGTTTATATAGGTGTAAAAAGTGGCCAAATATTACAAATGTCTGCCAGGAATCTTGTTAACTTTAGGGGTATTATGTTTAATGGCTTGGTACATACCAAAAAAGCCTACGATATGTTTAAAGGCATGCCCGGAGCTATGGAAACAATTAAGCATGGAGCATACATGACTGAGTGGAAGGGAAATTAGGCAGTGTGGAGTTATTTTTTAGAAAAGAAAAAAAGAAAGTAATGGCACTTACTGGATTGGTTGGAAAAGTAGGATGGTGGTGAGGAGCATAGAAGGATTGAGGAAGAGTGAGGCCCCGTACACACGGCCGAGGTTCTTGGCAGAAACCAGCTCGCTGGGATCCTCATTCTGCAGAGAACCTCGGCCGTGTGTACGCTCTCGGCGAGCATCCCATCGGGAAATCCGCCGAGAGAAAATAGAGAGCAGGTTCTCTATTTTATCGGCGGCCCATCGGGATTAATAGCTGGTCGCCTTTCCCGACGGGATGGTCGCCGATTCTGACGGCCGGCCGAGAACCTCGACGGGCGGACGATGTGTTCCGCCCGTCGAGGTTCTCGTACGTGTGTACGGGGCCTCAGTTGGAGTTTATAAGTCATCAGATGAATATACCTCCCTCCCGCCCAAAGTGTTGGCAAAGGCATAGTGTGCTTGTATGCATTGAATACTACCATATTATGTGAAACTTACCTGAAAACTAATGCCCCGTACACACGATCACTTTATGTGATGAAAAAAAACAGCGTTTTCTGTGAAGTAAAAAACAACGTTTTTGAAACTTCACTTTTCAAAGACGATGTTGCCTACACACCATCGTTTTTTCACAAAAAGCGAGGTTACGTTCACCACTCTTTTCCATTGAAGCTCGCTTCATAACTAGCTTCTGGGCATGCGCGGGTTGAAAAACTTCGTTTTAGACGACGATTTTTGCTACACACGGTGACTTTTTGTGAAACAAAAAACAACGTTTCGAAAAACGACACATAAAATTGAAGCATGCTTCAATTTTTTCTTGTCGTTTTTTACAAGACATAAAACGACGTTTTCCCCTACACACGGTCAATGAAATTGACGTTTTTAAAAACGTCATTTTTTTTCATCACATAAAGTCATCGTGTGTACGCGGCATAAGCCTTCCAGCAATGTAATGACATCTCTGGAGACAGTTTGCATCTACGCCCGTCTTGCTTCCAAGTTAGTGGACTCCAGCTCATGGCACAGAGCTCTGAAGGAATGGCACGGCTGGCAATTCCTCAGAGCTTATGTGCCAATGTAGTGATGTCACTGGCTGCATGCACAGTAACTATCTCCTAAAAGGTGCGCGTTTAGGAGATAATTACACTGCCTATAGTTAAGCCTTATTATAGGCTCACCTATAGTTAAAATTCAAAGATGGAATATTACTTCCTCTTTAATTTGAATTTGGATCATAGTAGAAGTTAGTGGTTTGGGGTCTTTAAAGGAGGTATAAATCTGGTGTTTTGGGGAAAACGATGGGTAACCATCTTTGGTATGGTGTCCTCTAGTTGGTTGTTCATCTCACCGGGTAGTTGTAGACCTTGTGGACAGCCTTCCCAGAAGAGTTAAAGCTTTAATAGCTGCAGAGGGTGGGCCAACTCAATATTGAACCCACAGACTAAGACTGGGATGTCATTAAATGTGGTATTTATGTTCTATATGCTCCAGCTAAAACCTGAAAATGTACAAGAGTCTGTTATAGCAGTGCAAGAAATGGACATCAAATGTGCTCATTTACCATGGTAATGGCCGGGGAGGGGGGAACGTCATTAAAATGATGTGGCTTTTGGACTGAGATTAGTGAAGTACTGGTGAAGGGGTAAAAAAGGGACTCTGTTGTGTCTTGAAACAGTGCATTCTTTTACAAGATGATTTCTTTGACCATTTTGTGACCAGAGGTTATTGATATCTAGATTCCCAGGCTAAATTTAGCAGCATCAGAATGCATTGATTATTTAGCCATAACTATAATAAATTGCATACCTTGTTTACATTTTTATTTTAAGGCATATAAAGATTTGAATGTTAGCCTAGGATTTAACTATTTCCTTTTTTATATTTTAATGTTTTTATTGAAAAAAAATCCAGAAATTACAAGAGTAACTGGTAAACATAGGCCAATTTTTGGATTGTCACAAACCCACAATGACATATATACGAATACTTAAGATATGTATAAACAAAAATTACATGGTTAATGAGTATAAGGGAACAAACAATAATTATGGGATGTTTTCGGATAAACCTGCTGATAATACAAAGCCCAGCAGACAGTATCAAAAAGTAGTAAACGTATACTTTATCTAACAAAAGACAGTTCTAATCAATAGTCAGAATCGTAACCATGTGTAGTGATGTGCAGGAACCTGAGTATGGTATGGAAAGACAAGTCCAGGGGGAATAAGAGGTTCCAGATTTTATGAGCTTTTTTAGAGTTATTATGGAGTATGTGAGTGAGTTTGTCATTAACCATAATCCTGTTAACTTTATTTTTAACATAATCCAGTGGAATACCAGCCATTTCCAATGTAGAGCCACTGCAATCATTGCCGCTAACAGTATACCGTATATGTGATTAATGTTTTGATTTCCTGGGCACTTCATTGGGCTATTTCCATTTTTTAAATACATGTTATAGATTTTTTTAATATGGAAATTATATTTGACAATTACAGTATTAATTAGATAAATGCTGCCAACTTTAGACTGCAGAAGCATCTGTATGAGTATGATCTGCAGGCTGAAGGCTTATTTTTTATCAATAAAGCCTCCAGGCTGCAAGGAACTATTATAGATGACATAGTGGTCACATGATCGGAAACCACTCTAGTTCCTGATCATCACTGTAGACCAAAGCTGTTAGTGACAGTTGAGATTGAGAGCCTCCAGCCGCACAAAGGGTGGAAGGGGAGATGTTTACTAATAATCATAGCAGATGGATTGTGGGTGGAAATAGATAAAAGCTCGGTTGAAGTCTTAAAATACCCCTTTTCTCTTGGAGATGCTGCTTCTCCCTCCAGTGCTCCATGCTGACATAACCGGGTACTGAACACACCATTTACCACTCAGACTTGTAGCCTTGGGGAGGGGACGTGTCTGACCAAATCTGTTAGATACGATCGGAAATTCCGACAAGAAAACAATGGATTTTTTTCCGACGGAATGTTGGCTCAAACTTGTGTTGTAAACACACAGTCACACAAAATTCTGAACGTCAAGAATGCATTGACATACAACACTGTAATGAGCAGAGAAAAATTAAGGGCCAGATTCTCAGAGGCGCTACGACAGAGTATCTCAGATACCCCGTCGTATCGCCGTTTTTTTTGCCGGGTATCTATGCGAGTGATTCCTTGAATCACTTTGGCATAGATACGCCTGAACATTCGACAAGTGTAATATCATTACACTTGCGGATCGTAGTTGTTATGACAACTCCGGCCACTAGGTGGCCTTTACGTTGTTTTCTCATTTGCCTATGCAAATTAGGCTACTACGCAGATTCCCGAACGCTTTTACGCCGCCCTGTCGTCGCGTACGTCGTTTTCGTCCGCGTAAGGTTACCCCTGCTAATATGAGGGGTAACCTTACGCAGTATGGTGTCGGGTCAGCGTCGGCTTTTTCCGTCGCTTACGTCGTTTTACTAACTTGTTCGCGAATAGGGCATTGCGTAGTGACGATCACGTCGTTTTGACGTCGGTTTCAACGACGCTTTCCAACGTGAGCTGGAGCATGCACACTGGGCTTTTTCCCCGGCCGGCGCATGCGCAGTTCGATCGACGCGGGGGCGCGCTTAATTTAAATACAAGCCGCCCCCTTTGAATTACGCGGCCTTACGCTGGGCCATTTACTCTACGCATCCGAAAACTACGGAGCAAGTGCATGGAGAATACGGCACTTGCTCTGTTACGTTGCGGCGGCGTAGTGTAAATGGCTTACGCTACGCCAGCGAAATTATATGAGAATCTGGCCCATAATGAAGTTCAATGCTTCCGAGCATGCGTCGACTTGATTCTGAGAATGCATGTTTTTTTGTGAGTCGGAATTGCATACAGGCGTTTAGAATTTCTGACCAGAACTGGTCGGAAAAATTGAGAACCAGCTGTCAAATTTTTGTTGTTGGAAATTCCGACAGAAAAAGTCAGATGGAGCCTACACACGGTTGGAATTTTCGACCAAAAGTTCACAACCGTGTGTACGCGGCATAAGAGGTGTTCCCATTTGGAGGTCTCTCCACTCCTATGCTGGTGACATCTGTTAATTCTAGGCTCACCAACGTAAAACTCTATTGGTGTTTTCATAACCTGATCCTGGTTGCTGTTTTGTATTTCTTTATTTAGTAGGTCGCGTGAAAAACTTATTTTACAAACTCTATCTAGCCACAGTATAGTAACAACAAACTGTTTCAGGAAAGGATCAAAGTAGTTATAACAATCAGGTTCAGATTAACATCCGCTGAACAGTTAAATGAGATGTTAACATTTATATATAGTACAAGATGAAAGCCATCAGCCAACGCTAAGCATTCAGAAAGTCAATGAGGTGTATAATCGTAACAGGTACCAGTAACTTTGTCAGCCATATGCTACTTATCCCTATGCCGTGTACAGACGATCGGACATTCTGACAACAAAACCGTGGATTTTTTTCTGACGGATGTTGGCTCAAACTTGTCTTGCATACACACGGTCACACAAATGTTGTCGGAAATTGCGTCAAAAACGTGGTGACGTACAACACGTACGAAAAGCCGAGAAAAATTAAGTTCAATAGCCAGTGCGGCTCTTCTGCTTGATTCCGAGCATGCATGGAATTTTGTGCGTTGGAATTGTGTACACATGCTCGGAATTTCCGAGAAGTTTTGTTGTCGGAAAATTTGAGAACCAGCTCTCAGACATTTGTTGTCGGAAATTCCGACAAAAAAATGTCCAATGGAGCCTACATATGGTTCCGAATTTCTGACAACAAGCTCCCATCTAACATTTGTTGTTGGAAATTCCGACCGTGTGTATGCGGCATTAGAGTTATCAAGATGTACTAACTGGGGAATATGGAAAAAGAATGGGGATCAGTTTCTATTAAACAGGAGGGGGTATGTGGAAAGAGGATAGGGTAGATAAGACAGGGAATGTCACTCCATGGGGGTAGTAAAAAAGGTTGTGAACAAGAGCGAGATAGTGTTGACGTTCTCCAGTCATAGGTCATTGCTTGTATGTAGAGATCAGTAGTTGTGAAGTATAGTCAAGGTCCATGTCTCCCCAAATTGTGTTGTGTAGGGTAGAAGTGAGGTCTTCTATGTTTAAGATACCATTTGTCTTGGAGTACCATAGAGATCTGGTTGGCAGATTTGTCTGCTTCCAGAGGAGAAGAATGCAGGTTTCCACCAGGTTTAATGCCGCGTACACACGGTCGTTTTTTGCGATGAAAAAAAACGTTGTTAAATTGATCGTGTGTGGGCAAAACGGTGTTTTTTGTCTTAAAAAAAACGACCAAAAAAAAATTCCAACCTGCTTGAATTTTTTGTGTCGTTTTTCAAAACGTCGTTTTTTGTTTCACAAAAAGTCACCGTGTGTAGCAAAAACGTAGTTTAAAACGACGTTTTTCAACCCGCGCATGCCCAGAAGCTAGTTATGAAGCGAGCTTCAATGGAAAAGAGTGGTGAACGTAACCTCGCTTTTTGTGAAAAAAAACGATGGTGTGTATGCAACATCGTCTTTGAAAAGTGACGTTTCAAAAACATAGTTTTTTACTTCACAGAAAACGTCGGTTTTTTTCATCACAAAAAATGATCGTGTGTACGCGGCATTAGAGATGAATAGTGAGGTAAGCTTTGTACTTGGATGCAGGTCTTTCTGTAGGGTGGAGAAGACAAGCCACTTGATGCCGGCTCAAGTCTACCGAGGTCAGCTGTCTGATTGTGTTTGTCACATCTTCTCAAAATGGCTGAGATTTTGGACAATACCAGAAAATGTGTGACATTGTGCCAATAGCAGGGATGCAGCAACTCAAAAAGATGGCACTTTGAACCATCTGGATAGTATCTTATATCCCCTTTCCTTGGCTACAAACGATTTGTAGGATAAGAGCAGTATCATCTATTTGTTAGGACGTGAAATTGGCCCCTAATTCTGACTTTTATATAAACAGGGTGAAGAACGGACCATTTCATTCCTTGTGCTTGTGGATCCTGTGACTGCCATTAAACGGCATCAGTTAATTTGTGACCATTGGGATATTACCAGACAATGGTGATTTCACATTTAGCCACCTGCCGACCGCTCACTGTAAATATACTGCAAGCTGCAGCAGGTACTAGCCTGGTCTTGTACATGTACATTGCCTTCTTGTGGGTTTGGGGCGAGCGTGCCCACGTCCCCTGCTGAACAAACGCTGTGATTGGCACAAGCTTGGCAGCAGATTTTTAGCCAATGGTTTCAGATGAAACCTACTGATCAGTTATTTCCAATCACACACAGAGTTCTGTGTTTACAAACATACAGAACTCTGTGTACATAGGAACAGCGATCTGGCTGTTTCTTCTCCCTGAAAAATAGAGAGAAAAAACAGCCAGTAAAAGCAGCACATAACACATTGTTAAGCATACAATTAACCCCTTGATTGTCCCTAGATGTTAATCCCTTCCCAGCCAGTGTCATTAGTACAGTGTCAGTGTACAGTATTATCACTGTATTAGTGTCACTAGACACTTCCTTGTCAGTTAGTGACCCTCCTAGCCAGTATCTTTTAGCGCTAGATTGTCTGCCACCCTATAACGTTTCTACTGTAAGTCACTGATCACTGCCATTACAGTATAATATACATATATAGGCCCGGATTCACATACCTCTGTGCATATATATGCCCGCGTATCGTATCTTCTTTACACTACCCTAGCGAAATGCAGAGAGGGAAGCATGGAATTCACAAAGCAAATGCTCCCAACGTTGCGCCGGCGTATCGTATAGTCGTAGGCGTAAGGCAGCGTAATTCAAAGTGGGCTGGAAGTGGGCGTGATACATTTAAATGAAGCGTGATCTCATGCAAATTATGGCCTGAGCTTCAGACAAGTATTAAAATGAACTGCGTATGCGTCGTACCTTGGACGCATCCCAGTGCGCATGCTCATAATCACGTCGAAAAAACTGTCTAAGATACGCCGAATCACTGCCTACAACGTGAACGTAACCTACGCCCAGCCCTATTCATGTACTACGTAAACGACGTAAAATTCAACGGCGTTCGTTCCCTCCTCCATACCTTTGCATGAGTTGCGCCTCCAATATGGGGAATAACTTTACGCCGGACGTAACCCTTACGAAAATCGCCTAAAACATGTGCCTCATTTGCATATTTGCATCAAAAATCAATGGGAGTGACAAATACGTCCAGCGTAACAATGCGCCCACTATACGCCGGCGTAGGCAAGTTACGTCAGTCGGATGAAGTCAGTTTTTAGGCGTATCTTAGTTCTGTGGGCACGGCACACAGATACGACAGCGCATATTTACACTTACGCGCCGTATCTCGAGATACGACGGCGTAAGTGCTTTGTGAATCTGGGCCATACAGTCTTAGCTGTGTAAATTCCAGTACTGTATATAGACCATAGTTTGTAGGCGCCATAACTTTCACACAAAACAATTAACATGCAATTATTTTTACCAAAGACATGTAGCAGAATCGAATTTGGACTACATTTATGAAAAAAATATATATATTTTTATTGGATATGTTTATTAATAGAAGTAGAAAAAATAGTTTTGTTTTTTTTGGGTTGTTTTTCATTTATATAATAAAAAATGAAAAAACCTAGAGGAGATCAAATATCACCAAAATAAAGCTCTATCTCTGTGACAAAAATTATATGAATAGAATTTTGGGTAGAGTGTTACTTGACTGCGCAATTGCCAGTTAAAGTAGCGCAGTGCCTAATAGCAAAATAATGCCCTGGTCATGAAGGGGGATTAAACCTTCCAGTGGTCAAGTGGTTAAAGAGATGATCTCACAAACAGATGTTACCCCTGAATTCCAGCTGCTATTTTTCAAGAGCAAAATGCAAAATTTTAGGAAGTAATCTAGTTGTTACCCATTTTTCTGCCTTATTCACATGCATGAACAATAAAGTGACCTGGTCTGTTCTGCCAGTCATAATACATACCAAGATTTTCACTGGAACTCAATTTTTTCCTGGATTTGTGATATACTTTTAAATGAAATGTCTGCTTTATCAATTACATTTCTGTAGAAGAAAGTGCTTTCCATGGCATGTGTGTTTTCGATCATTTCCTGCATACAAAATGGAAGATGCATGATATTTACAGCCTTCATTCTGTGTGAGAAATAAAAGGGAAAATCTTGTAGCCAGGGCCTTGCGTATGTCTGCATATAATTATATGCTATGGAAACGGAGTATATATCCTAAAATGACAAGGCTTATAGTAGTTCTGCAGTTTTACTTTCCTATAGATTACTTGACCTTACATTATAGTAAAACAGATGATAATAAATTACCAATTCCTGGCACACGGTAAAGAAGCAAGAAAAGCAAAATTTTGGCTATAACACCTGTTATAGGTTTTGTGTAATAAAACATACAGGAAAAAGAACTGAAGTGCATAGACCCTATTTCAAGCCATCTGTTTTGCGGCTGTTTGGGGTCATGTGTTTCCCCGATAGTGCTTCTTCACTGGCGAACAAGATGCTGCAGTGCTTTGCCCAGAAAGGGAATGGTGTCTTTGGAGCAGGTATTACCGCCAACAATAGGACCACTAGTTTGACGTGCTGCTTAGGAAGGTATTTTCTGTCCAGGTGAAGGGCTTCAGACAACACAGAAAGTAAGGATTATTCCCTCAAGTAGAAAACCTAAAATAATTTGAAACCCTCTTCTCTGCTCAGTATTTTTTTTTTTTGCAATTAAACAGTGAAATTTTGTGGAATACCCACATATTGACGCAAAGAATACCTATCTGGTTCTTCAGCTTTAGAAAACTGGAAAATTAGTAGATATGTGCATTCCCATTCGTACGAATGTTATTTTTGTACGAAAATGTTTATTTTCGTACCCGCGGGATAATGTGTACATACGAAAAAATTAAAGCTCCAAAATACAAAAACGACGGGATTACGAATGAGCCGCATAACGAACAACCGCAAATACGAACGAACGATCCGACGAAAATACGACAAAACGAAAACGGCAAAAGAACGAAAATGACATCTATAACAAAAGATTTGCATTCTGTATTTTGAATTCCTTTTTTCTGATCGTATTTTGCATTCAAAATACAGAATGCAAATCTTTTGTTATAGATGTCATATGAACATACGACTGAAAATACCAAAAGAAAAAGGATTCAAGATACAGAATGCAAATCTTTTGTTATAGATGTCATTTTCGTTTTTTTGAATGGGCAGTGAGTAAGTGTAGTTAGTGAAGCAGCTTCTCTTTTGTGCTTGAGTACACTAGTACAGTGAGTAGTACAGTAAAGCCAAATAAACTTTTCTGTGGATTTTCATCTGAAGGGAGATCAGTTGGCCAGACTTTTGAACCCAAAAATGGTTTTCTGATGGAGTTTAAAAACGAATTTTCTCAGAACGAACAGAAAACGATCGTTTTTATGTTTGTTGTTAAAAAAGTCTGACCAAGTGTACGGGGCTTAACAATAGTTAATATGGATGAGCCGCGTGTTGAAAGTGCTGCAAATCCCGCGATATATTTACGAAAGTACAAAATGATGAAAATGCTTTTTCTGTTCGTATTTTCAGTCGCATGTTCATATGACATCTATAACAAAAGATTTGCATTCTGTATCTTGAATCCTTTTTCTTTTGTTAATTTCAGTCGTATGTTCAGGTGACATCTATAACAAAAGATTAGCATTCTGTATTTTGAATCCAAAATACGAACAGAAAAAAGGAATTCAAAATACAGAATGCAAATCTTTTGTTATAGATGTCATATGAACATACGACTGAAAATACGAACAGAAAAAGGAATTCAAAATACAGAATGCAAATCATTGACGAAAATTTACGAAAATTATTGTCTAACAAGTAACGAACATGAATTACACAGAAAAACGAACCATCCCGCATGTACGAAAAAAAAAACGGTAACGAAAATACGAAATGACCGGAATACGAAAAAATTGCGTCGTACGAAAAACGAACGGCAACAAACAGGAATACGGGCGTCTTACGAAAAACGGAAACTAACCTACGGAACGATATAAAACGGAACAAAAAAAAAAAAAAAGAAAAAAATTTCTGTGCACATGTCTAAACATTAGTTAGCCTTTCATAGACACTGTGCCAAAAACAATTAGGACTTTAAACCGTTGGCTTCCAGAGACATTTTCTCCAGCATTAAATAAAGTTTGTTAAAATTGTAAAAAAAAAAAAAAAAAAAAACATTCTGATTCCCGACCTTGTCACTACACAATATCCTAAGCCCTTATGAAGGGAGAACAATTTGGCCCCCGAAATGTGGTGTTGCATTTTGGTAAAGCTCTTTTGGCTTGGGGGTTGATTTACTAAAACTGGAGGGTGCATAATTGGGTGCAGCTCTGCATAGAAACCAATCAGCTTCCTTTTTTTTTGTCGTCCAAGCTTAATTGGACAAGCTGGAGTTAGAAGCTGATTGGTTACAATGCACCGCTGCACCAGATTGTGCACTCTCCAGTTTTAGTAAGTCAACCCTTTTATAACCTATAGTTGCCCATTTTGGTTCACCTCCTGGATTCCTTGTTATGCTAGCCATACATATTAAAGATTTGCCCCCATGGGATGAATAGAAGGATCAGTAGATTTCCCCATGCACAATAAAAAGTATGTATTCTGACAGTCAGGCCGCGTACACACGATCGGGTTTGTTCGATGAAACTGGCCTTAAGGCCAGTTTCATCAGACCAAGCCGATCGCGTGTATGGCCCATCAAGTCGACGCATGCTTGGAAGCATTGAACTTCGTTTTTTAAGCACGTCGTTGTGTTATACGTCACCGCGTTCTGACCCGATCGGATTTTGGACTGATGTTGTGTACGCACATCAGACAATCAGACCACTTCAACGGTGGCCCGAAAAAAAGGGTCCGTCGGACCATTCTCATCGGGTTGGTCCGATCGTGTGTACGCGGCCTCACTCCTACGACTCTTAAGGCCCGTACACACGATTGGATATTCTGACAACAATTGTCCGATGGACGTGTTTGTTTTCTTGGATAATCCGACCATCTGTATGTTCCTTAGGACAATTGTCAGAATTTCCAACAACAAATGTTGGATGGTCATGCTCTCAAATTGTCCGACAGCAAATGTGTTTCGTTGGATTATCCGATCGTAGGTACACAAGTCCGTCAGACTAAAATCCAAACACACATTATAACCAATGCTAACCATCAGACAACATTATCAGAATTTGCCCAAAGGGTGACGTTAAAAAAGAAAAACCATGTTGGCTGAAATAGTTCTGTCGTCTGTATACAGAACAATCCACGTATTTGTCCGATGGAAGTCTGATCGTGTGTACGAGGCTTTAGTATACCCAAACAGAGACTACATCTGATGGCTGCAGTGACTGTTCAGGCAAGAACAGTTCCCAGTTCACTTACCAGCAAGCCTGCAGCAAACCTAATTGACCCTGTCTAACAGTTCATGAGGTTTATTGGCACACATTTGCAAATATATGCATAAGTTGCAGCACACGTGTCACAATACCCCAATGTACTGCGTTCCTAAAGCTATAGTTTTGAGAGCCTTTCCAAGTTGAAGCACATTATAGAGTTAGGACTGCAATAAACTGAGGTGCAGCTTACGCATATATTTGCAAATGTGTGCAAACTAAACCCCTTGTTTTTAACGAGAGCTTTTAGACAGGGTCAGTTCAGATTGTTGCAGGTTGGCTGGTAAGTGAGCTGAGAATTTTTGTTTGTTTTTTTGCATACATGTGCTCCTTGCTACAAAGGCTAGTTATAGGTTGGGGTGGTTTCAATTTTTTTGTACAGGGGGGGCCTAAACAGCGGGGGGGGGGGACAGATACTAGAATGGACCCCCCTGCAGTACAGTTCGAGAGAGAAAGAGTAGAAGCCATCAGCACTGCAGGAGGATCCACAGGACAGAGGGCGCGTACACACGTACAAGGACCTCGTCGAGCTAAACCCATCGTTCCGCCCGACAAAGGGTTCTCGGCCGGCCATCAAGTTCGTCGACCAAGCTGTCGAAAAAGGCGTCGAGCCATTAGTCCCGATGGCCCGTCGAGGAAATAGAGAACCTGCTGTCTATTTTCGCTCGACGCCTCGCTCGACAGTTTGCTCGGCGAAAACGTACACACGATCAAGCTTCTCGGCAGAATATGGATCCCAGCGAGCTTCTCGCTGGATTCTGCTGAGAAGCTCGGTCGTGTATACGGGGCCTCACATGTGTCCAACCCTCCTGCTTGGTGGGGGCCTGAGCCACCCCTTTGAACTGATGGAGCTTAGGCCCAATACAGGTTGGCTGGCTGGTTTGCCTTATCAGTGGACATGGGGTCATTCCCAGCTTCTTGGATTTTCAGATTGAAATGTATCGCTCCGGATGGTGCTGGTACACCCATAGCTTGAATTTTGAGGGGTGTATGGCCACCATTAATTCCCTAGCAGGTCGCCCAAGTTTAAGAGCAGTCTAGTTGGAATTATATTCCTTTGCTGAAAGACTTTGACTCCACAAGCCTTACTTAGGAACAGTTCCAGATCCAACTCATCCAATTTTCTCCACCCTTGGATTGAAGGCTTACTTATTGAAAGCATGACTTTTCTTGAACAACCATAATGTTTCAAACCACGAAATGCTATGGGCTAATTATTCACCCAATAAAATTACTAAGAGAAGAGAAGAGATTTTGGCTAATTCTGCCTCAACTGTTTTTTAAAATAACACTTATTCTTGACACAACCGCAGAACTTCAAAAGTCCATATATAAAGGCTATCATTTATTACCAAAGACCAAAAGTGTCATATTTATGTAAACTCCATCTCCTCAACACCTCTCTGTATATTAGGCAACGTGCACACAAGCACGGTTTTGTTCGTCGTGGCTGCATCAGCTGTTCCTTATCCTCACACTGAAGTTAGCCTGTTGTCAAGCCAGATACAAAATACTGTAAAACACAGAATGACCTTGTTGGGATCACTATCTGGCCCAGGCTACAAGCCATCACAGCCAGATGTCTCCCAGCTGTGCACGCTGCGCCGCTTGCCAGGCAGCCAATGGAGACCTTTTTTTCTGGTTTCAATCTTGAGCTCTTGTGGAACTTATCTACACAAGCCAGGGAGGTCTCACATTGCAAAGCGCAGCTCCCTTCTCCAGGAGGCTGAGCCTCAAATATTTATTAACAACGTTATTTCTCGAAGAAGACAAGACAGAGCCAAACTGGATTAGAGAGAAAAGAAAAAGCCATGTGTTATTGAAGTCACCTCAAACGGCTCTTAAAGTTGATGTAACCCTAATCGCTAAAATCTCATATAAGCTTTAAAATGTTCATGCAATTTAGAAAAGTCCCTTTCAATAAAATGGACAAATAAATGCAGGTCTTTAATCATGGATATATCAATAAATGTTTTTTTTTGCAATTGGTGTAAGTACCTGTATGTGACTTAGACCCCCTCACTCCCTCATAGGGGGAGTCCCTCTGTCCCGTTGGGCCCCAGTCAGGCTCCCAAGTGGAGCAGGTAGGGCAGGGTGAGTGGGAGGCCCCCCCTCACACCCGCCATTGCCACCGGGGGCATGGAGAAGGATGGCGATTGCCTCCGGGGGGAGGGTCTGCCTACTCCCAACTCCTGCAGCCCGGCTCCTCTCTCTCGACTTCACGCAAAAAAAAAAAAAAAAGAATCAGTCTACTGTATAGCAGAGCTTAGAGAGGGTGGAGTAGAAACACAAGGAGCCAATAAGGTGTGTTGCAGTGCAAGGAACATACTGATAGTGATAGGTGGAGAGAAATGTAAGTGTAAAATTATTGCTCTACCCCAAAATGAAAACAAGAAACCCTAAAAAAAGGGAAAGGGAGGTGAAGCAGCGATAGTGATAGGGTATAACCATAAAGTAATAATGTTCAATCCACATGAAAACAATGGTCCAGATCCACAAACAATTACGGCGACGGATCTCCAGATCTGCCGCCGTAATTTCAAATCTGCGCCGGCGTATCATTGTTTTGTATCCACAAAACAAGATACGCCGGTTTTCAGCGTAGATACGCCATCCTACGCCGTCGTCCTAAAGTGTCATATTTACGCTGGACGCTAGGGGCGCTTCCACGTAAAATATGCAAATGAGGTAGATATGCTGATCCACGAACGTACGTACGCCCGGCGCAGTATTTTTACATCGTTTACGTAAGCGTAGGTCCGGCGTAAAGTTACCCCTGCTGTATAGAGGCGTACGTAATGTTAAGTATGGACGTCGGGCCAGCGTCGTTTTTTACGTCGTTCACGTCGTTTGCGTAAACCGTTTGCGAATAGGGATTTGCGTAATTTACGTTCACGACGTTTTCATTGATGTTTTGCGACGTGATTTCGCGCATTCGCCGGTAGTTGATGTATCCCAGTGCGCATGCGCGAAATCACGTCAAGTTAAAAAAAAGCACGTTTGCGTCGGGTCATCCATAATTATAAAAAAACACGCCCCCCACTAGTAAATTTGAATTACACCTGCGTTTGCCAGCCCATTTACGCTATGTGGCCGTAAGTTACAGTGGCATTTCTTTGTGGATAAGGATACGCCACTGTAACTTACAGCGGCGTAGAGTAAATGGGACCCGCCGCGCCGGCGGGGCAGGTATGTGGATCTGGCCCAATCAGTCCATGTAGGATTTCAACGTGATAAATTGTCCATCATGAGAAAAAAAATTATAAAGATGTCATGAGATTGAATGAACCATCCCGACGTAGATCTTCAGATGTAAGTTGTAATTATGAATGTGCTTACCGAAACCGTTGGACCCGACTGTCAGGGGAGGTGAATCAAGCTTACGATACCCAATCAGCTGTTCAACGGGAATGTCAGCAAAGATTCAAAAATAAGTGGAATACACCTCCCTGGTGTCCAGAAGACGTCAACTTAAAGTCGGTTCACACTGGGGCGACTTGGGATCTGACTTGAAGTCGTCTCAAGTCGTCCCAAGTCTTGCTGTCCAGAAAAGCAATGTAAGTGAATGGGAGCCATCTTAATACACACTACTTAAGTCGCTCCTGATTTCAATGGAAGTCGCTTCCAAGTCTGATCACTGTCTTAACTGAAGCTACTTTCCAGGAAGATTACATACATTTCTCAGGCAAACCCCTCCCTCCCCCTCCCTCTCTCAGAGCTGATTGTTGTTTTATTGGCCACTGGAATGTCTCCTGTCCTGAAGACGACTTCAAGTCGTGTTGTAAATCTCCCCAGATCGCCCCGTGGTTCATGCTCAAGTCGTGTTGGAGTTGCTTCTGAAAGTCGTGCTGGAAGTCGTTTTCGCCCCAGTGTGAACGGACTCTTAAGGTAAGTTCAAAATGCCAGGTATTCCTCAGCCGAAGGTGACTCCGATAAAGGTGTCTTAACCATGGAGTAGGCAGAGAAATCGTGAAGATCCAACAAACATCTGAGAAGGGCTCAGTTCAGACTGACAGCAGCTGGAGACACTCAAAAAACTTTTCCTCCAAAGAACATGCAAAGAAAAAAATAAATAGGGGCTCCGATGGTGCAGGTCAGCAAAAAAAGGTTTTAATGGTAAAAACCAGCATACAGGTTAAAAAAGTGATCACAGTTTTCGCGCTTCGTTCCAAGGACTTCTACTGGGGCATCAATCAGGTTGATGCCCCAGTGGAAGTCCTTCTTGGAACAAAATGCGTCGGGATAGCAACACCTGCTCCCATATTGCTTTTATGAATCTTTAAACTGTCTTCGCTGACAATCCCGTTGAACAGCTGGTTGGGTACCGTAAGCTCAGTTGACCTGTTGTCTTATGACAGTTCCGGTAAGCACATTCATAATTACAGCTTACATCTGAATATCTACGTTGGAATGGTTAATTTATTCTTATGACATAGGTGGAGAGAGCAAAGTGACAGAGGGATGAGCTTGCACCAATGGAAAAAGCGCCAGACCAAATTATAGTAGAGTCCCAAGTCTCGCTGTCCAGAAAAGCAATGTAAAGCCCCGTACACACGGCCGAGGTTCTCGGCAGAAACCAGCGAGAACCTCGCTGGCATCCTGATTCTGCCGAGAACCTCGGCCGTGTGTACGGATTCGGCGAGCATCCCGTCGGGAATGCCGTCAAGCCTAAATAGAGAGCAGGTTCTCTATTTGCTCGACGGCCCGTCGGGATGAATGGCTGGTCGCCTTTCCCGACGGGCTGGTCGCCGAATCTGACGGCCGGCCGAGAACCTCGACGGGCGGAACGATGTGTTCCGCCCGTCGAGGTTCTCTGCCGTGTGTACAGGTTGATGCCCCAGTAGAAGTTCTTCTTGGAACAAAATGCGTCGGGATAGCAACACCTGCTCCCATATTGCTTTTATGAATCTTTAAACTGTCTTCGCTGACAATCCCATTGAACAGCTGGTTGGGTACCGTAAGCTCAATTGACCTGTTGTCTTATGACAGTTCCGGTAAGCACATTCATAATTACAACTTACATCTGAATATCTTCGTTGGAATGGTTCATTTATTCTTATGACATAGGTGGAGAGAGCAAAGTGACAGAGGGATGAGCTTGCACCAATGGAAAGAGCGCCAGACCAAATTATAGTAGAGTCTTAATTAATTTATTGGTTTACAATAAAAAAACAGCAACATGTTTTCCACTGCCAAAATACACTCCCCCTTCATCGGGGTTCAGTTAAAATAAGAAATTTGAATAGCCTCCAAATAGGGCTTTACTGTGTGCAACTATGTAAAAAAAATTATGTGGAAGTCCATGCAAAAACTAAAATCCCTGCATCTATAGCCACCAACATTCTAACACTAAGGCCCAATACACACGATCGGACATATCCGATGAAAACGGTCCGCGGACCATTTCCATCGGATATGTCCGATCGGGAGTTTGATCCGATGGCGTGTACACACCATCGGATCAAATTCCCCGCCGCCGGACGGCGCGGTGACGCGGCGGTGACGTTGACGCCGCCGCGTCACCGCCACGTCACCGCACCAGGAAGTAAAACACTTCCGCGCATGCGCCGAATCCATTCGGCGGCGGCGCGGCGGCGGTGGGGGACGACATGTCTGCTGGTAAGTGTACTAACCAGCAGACATGTCGGGCGGACAGATTCCACCGGATGGATTTCAAAGCATGCTTTGAAATCTGTCGGGTGGAGAAATCTGTCCGCTAGCCCATACACACGAGCGGAGATGTCTGCTGAAACGGTCCATCGGACCGTTTTCAGCGGACATATCCCCTCGTGTGTACGCGGCCTAACCCCTCTAACCCTAAAAAAAGAAAAAATGAGTACACATACCTTTTCTGCAGGCGATCTGACCCAATCTCCGGTGGCGGAAGCTCTGATCCCACGCTGAGCTGTCACCCATAGGTTCGTTGTGTAGGCGGGTGCAGAGGACATTCCCGTCAATGGAAGCCCCTTAGTAAGTCTATAGGTGATGTCACTTCCCATTCATTTCACAGCCGTTGTTAGACATGTACTTAGCAGAGCATCCGCCACTGGAGATCAGGTCAGATCGCCTGCAGTAAAGGTATGTATACTCCTTTTTTCTTTACAGGGCTAGAGGGGTTAGTGTTATAATGTTGGTGGCTATAGCTACAGGGATTTTAGTTTTTGCATGGACTTCCACTTTAATTGCTAGACTAACTGAGTTAGTAGCCAGCAGCAATGTGGACACTTTCATTACTTGGCCAGGAATTCCTTCTATCGGTGTGAGTTTTTTCTGGAAACCTGTTGGTTATCCACTGGAGCAGCCATTCTGAAGCAGGTTTCCGTTGATGTTCTCTCCAGCAGATGTCTATGCTGATTTTTTGTATCTGTGTTGTTTATAATTACATGTACGGTTTGTAATTTACATAAGACAATCATATGTGGAGTGCAGGCTCCATCTAGCTTTTTTTTGGTATTGCTGCAGTTTTTTCTGTTTATTTGATTTACTGTATGTGTAGTTAAGGAAGTTCTGGGTTGAAATTTTGGGTAGCATCTTCACAGGAAGTGAAGCAGCCACCATTCTTTGAGAAGATACTGCAGGAAGCAAGACATGTATTTCTCAATCTATTGCCATCACCCATTAGAGAACTTAAAAAGTATGTTTTTACAATCTCATCCTATATTGTAGATCGTTGTTTCTGTAATGTATGTTGTAATGTATACAATATTGTACTTATTGAGGTCTATTGTTATTTTGTAGTTTTACCTGGCTTGTTCTAATAAAACTGAGATCAAAGAAATATGGTATCTGAAGTTTATGGGACAAGAAGGTTTAGCTATCTGCCCTAGAGACAGAACAGTGGACCCTAGGGTTTCTTCAGGAGTTGCTAGACGTTCATTGAGCTCTGGCTGATTGACCTCCCATTTGATGGTGCCTGGATAGTACTCGGGCCAACACCACTAGTCAAGTAAGCTTTAGGGAAAGCAAAGATTGTTATAGCTGTCTGTATGGGTGGCCTTCTGACCACCATTGTATTCATCCACTGGCCACCAATGTAAAGGACGTTTTTCCCACAGATCCTCAGTGCATTTGGTTTTAGCAGAGATCTTAAAATTATTTTAAGGGTTCCTGTAAGGTAGAAAGGTTGGGAAAGGGGGAAGTGCTTTCTGTTGTGAGCAGCCTGACCGATTGCTTTGGTCTTCTCCTTTCTTCAGATTTATAAATAAGATCCATCATTAGTATTTTTTTTACATGACAATGTTAGAAAACAAATCCAATACAGTGCTACGTTCACTTTAACATGATCCCAGTCAAAGGCAACAAATCTCTGTTAATATTCCACGGAGTGTTTCTGTGTTGATTTTAAAACCCCACCTAAGATAGACAAAGGTCAAGAATTGTAATCCCAGCCCAGCAGATGTTCGCAAGATTCTTTAAGGGGTTTGTTGTTTTATTATAAAAGAGGAAATCCTAGATTTATGTAACATTTGAGGGAAAACATAGAACCAAAAAGACCCCATCACTAGTCACTTATTAAATAACACCTTAATTGACATTAGAATAACCAAGGCTCAGTGGGTTGCAAACATTGTGGTAATAGGAGTCATTTTTGTGTTATAGGGAGCAATTTCGGCATAGATGCTTGCACAAAATATTGTTCTTCCGCAAACCTTTAACTTTAGCTTTTGCTTTTGTTAAATTCCCAAAAGACTAAAGAAACAATGTCACACTGGATAGAATATACAAAATCGAATTAGGTTTATGGCCATTCTGGTTTCATCAAACAGCTGTTTTGGCAGGTAGTTGCATCCAGGTGCACTTCCTCGAATAAAGGATAGCATATTGGATATTATTGACTTTTACTATGGCAACCTGGACCTCACAGTCTCCATTAATTGGATTGCAGTCTTTTCTTTTTAATCCACAGTAGATCAAGGATTGCGTTTACATTTTTTCTGTGGTTGAATTTGATTTTTTGGGGTTTTATAAACCATAAACTTTATACCATGGATCTAATGCAGCCTTTCTCAGCCAGGGATCATAATTTCTACATATTTTATGAGTCGATATTTTATGTAACGTAATTTAATGTAATGTAACCCAATATGAATTTAGAAAATCTAAGATTATGTATGTTTTTATGTCTGTGTTGTAGTCCTGAAGATGGGTGAGCCCCCATAACTAGTTGGCTGTTCTGTGCTATCTCATTAAATGCTTTTTGAACTCTCAGATCTTCTTTTTGGTGATCTCATTGTACTTGTTTGTGTAAATCTCTGAAATGTGGGCCCCCTACTTTTAGGACACCTCATTTTTGTTGAGAGCAGCTTTACCGGTGCCACTGTGCTGTATCCAATTGGTCTACTGTTAAATTTAATATAGCCTCATTTTACTTGTTCCAGCTGCTGTCTGGTGTTTGCAGGCACATTAAGATCAGCAATGTTTGGAATCCTCAACCATTGCATAAGGTTTTTTGATCTGCAAATAATAGTAGTAAGCCCATCAGTGGCGGCCGATCTACAAGGGGCGCAGGGGTGCCGCCACCCCCCAGCTCGCACCATCTATGTGGCTGTGCACTGTGCAGGGCACCGGATCAATAGGTTTCTACCAGTCCATCACGCCCTCACAGGCACGTCACCACATCCTGAGGCCCCAATTGGTCAGTTTCATATTGTCTTCCCGATGACAGCAAAATGGATTTGGTTCTCGGCTTCTGGTTTCCCGGCCATTTGGAACCCAGAAAGAAGAGTGGGTGAAGACAAAAGCTGCGGTGTAACAGTCCAAGTGCTGACCTGGAGGGGCAACCCAAAGTCCTCCAGCATCAGCCGTCAATGGAGCCCATGACTAATTGACTATTGGTTATGAGAATCACTGATGCTTCTCTGATCCTACAAGTCTTCTTCAGTCACTGTAGATCATTGTCACTGATGATCTTGGGCATAGCCACTGGTTGGGGTTGTACCCTCACTTTTAATTTGCAACTTTGAGGTCTCTTGTATTATGGAAGCCTTCTGCTTTTGTAACATGATACAGGGGTCTGACATTCTCTTGCAACATGGCAAATGTTTTGGACAGTCGCTTATAATGTGGCAATGGTCTCTGACAGTCTCTTGTTACATGACACTAGATAAAACTAGTTGCAGGTACAAACTACTATCTTCAGGTAGCAGGCATTGGTCAGGTGTGAGTCTAGTTCCTAACAAGCCACTCTTACCCTGCAAAGCAGTCATATATGCAACATTTTTGAACAACCCTAGCTTATTGAGAACTATCAGGAACCTCAAATAAAGGAGTGACATTAATTAGTATGTTATGTTCTTCTCGTTTTGCAGTACATGGAAATCAGAGATGTGCTTTGAACTGCCGTCCCATTGGTTACCGTTTCTACGTCCGCCACACAGAGAAGGTCCAAGATGGCACACCATGTGAGCCTGGTTCCTTAGATGTCTGCGTTGATGGCCAGTGTCTGGTAAGCTTCCTCTGTACAAACATTTAGTGTGAAACATCAAGGAAGAATTTACTATCACTGGATTCATAGCCAGTCTTTATTTTTCATGAGTATGTGTTAAACATGTCTCCTGAAATCAGAAGAAGGTTGACTGACTGTCTCGGTATGAACCTGCAGATTTCTGACCAAAGTTTGTCTAATAAATATTTGAGGTTACAAGTGTTGATTTTATCAGACAACATCAAGGCTTTGCATATATGTGTCATAAGGGCTTTCTCTTGATCATTGTTTGCTTGATCCTAACATGTGACTTTTCAAGGCAAGCTTGCCCATTCAAAATTGCAATAAAAAATTTGGAAGGACAATTGCTTAAAAACAAATCAGAGCTTGCACAGGGATTTCAGGTGGGCCCTGGTAAAATAATAGGGCATTAAGGGCAGGTAAAACATGTACAAATAGTTATTGTTTCCCAAACATTTCAGCTACAAAGACTTTTACCATGGCAAAAAATGTGCTATTGCAACAATGCTAGAGATGATATCACATTGAACATATAAGCACTAGACATGTGCATTAGTTTTCGTCCGAATGCATTTTCTTTGAAATTTTAGGTATTTTCGTGTTCTTTTTAATAAATGATAATGAACGTGCAGAATCTAAACTCCAAAAGGTCCGACATAAAAAATACATTTATTTAGTTACTTCCAAAATTAGTTTTTATTTATTTTGTTTCGTTAAAAAATGCCATTGTCCGAAAATCCAAATGAATTAAGCTCAAATCTGTCAATTGAAGGCTCATGGTGTCTGTCGAATGTTCTAAGAAAATTCATCAAAGCAGCTAAACTGTACGACGCCGCAATTGTACATTTCTGGTCGAATGCTCCACCCACAAGCTATAGTAGAATTCTAATGTTGTATGACTAGAAATAATTATATTTATTAATTATTATTACTAGTCAACCAACATTAGAATTATTCTAGAGCCTATAGATGGATCATTTAACCATAAATGTGCGCTTGCGGCGATCGTATGTTCTTAGCTGCTTTGTCGAATCTTTATGGGCCAGATTCAGGTAGATGAGAGCATCTTTGCTCCAGAGTAACGCTTCTCATTTACGTTACTCTGACGACCCTTTCAGCGCAAGTACTGTTATTCACATAGCAGTTGCGCGTAAACTTGCGCCAGAGTAACGATAATGCGCTGGCGTAACCCGACGCAAGGGGAAGTGGGTGTGATCATATGTAAATGATGGGCGGAGCCCAGCGCAGAGGCTTACGTTCAGCGCATCAACCACGGAGCATGCGCAGTGAGTGAGGCTCCACTCGCCCCCTTTGTGCGCATGCTCACAACTTCCGTCGGCACCACTTCACGGGAAACGTCAGCGCAATGCCATCCGTTGGGCGTTTAAATGCGCCCGTAGAAGCGCCATTTCGGCACTAAAGTATATCCTGCTCCCCCTCCCCGCAGTGATGTTACTTTTGTTTTGAGATGGCTGCTCCCGTTCCCCGCAAACACACAGGAGAAAGCTGAACTTTAATGGCCAGGAGCTGTCAGCCATCATCTCGGCTATGGAGACCTATGATGTCTTCCTCCATGGCTGTAAAATTTGACAGACAAGCATGGACAGAGGTGTTGTCCTGCAAGTGGGGGTGCTCAGCTAGCTCTTATCGTCGGTAACGCTGCTGTAGCTGCTCTCCTGCTGACCTGTGGCCATCTGGAGTAAAGATAAAGCAGCCTTTTGTAGAAATAACTTTGCGCCGGACGGACGAGATACGCGCGGCGCATGTAGCCAGCGTATGGTGCTAATCCGTTCGTGAATTGTGAAAAATCCCTCATTTGCATATTTGCAGGGGAAATCAATAGGCGCGACTGATGCGCCCAGCGAAATTAAGCGCTGACGATACTCTGGCGTCGGAACGTTCCGCCGGTCTCAAATGACCCGTTATTGGGCGCATCTAGTTTGGTGGGTACGGGCACATAGAAACGACGGCGCATCATCACAGTTACGCGGCGTATATCGAAATACTCCAGCGCAAGTGTTCCTGAATCTGGCCCCATGTCTCTATAATGTCGAATCTTTTCTCTCTATGTCAAATCTTTTCTCTTTATGTCAAACAATCTTGGACTAATAGAGTTAGGTTAGGCACATTCAACCGTGGGTTCAATAGACACAGATCGCTATTGTCATCGTCATGTCGAATCTTCTATCTATATCGAACTGTTGTCGCAACGAAACAAAAATAAAGCATTTTTCAGACAAAAACGAAATTCTGAAACAAAATATTTCAGTGTGCACATGTCTAATCAGCACACCATTGCAATGTATAAAACATCTGAATATGTCCCTATAAACCTTGATTTGTTCCTTGATTAATTTTATTGAATTAACCTGAAAATAATGAATGGTGTAAAATGTCTCCTTTATGTCCAACAACCCTACACCACACAGTATAGGAAGCTAGAAAGACAGAAGAGATGCCTGGCAGTAGTTGTCTCTCCTCCTATAGGTTGGATGTCATTAGCCTAGTTAGTTGCACATAGGTGATATGAGGATGACTAACCTTACTCACCGTCTGCTGCTGTCTCTGTTGTGGTCAGCTCTGGAAGCTTAAAAAGATAATTAAAATGTGTAGAAAATGCTTCCTAAATTCAGCCCATGTGTTACAGTAATATAGAAACACATGTGGATTTACCTAATAGGGCAGAGAGCAATAGTGATTTGAAAAGCTTGGTTTCACTGTGGGGCCTCCTGTGTGGTAACATAAGGGTAGTAACCCTCCAGGAGGAGAATAGAAGAATAAATGCTTGTGCTAGTCCAGGGCAGCAGTATCCAAACTGTAGCTGGTGGCTCGGTGCGGCCAGGGCTGAAGCAAGGATTTATGACACCCTAGACGAAACCTAATTTTGCTGTCCCCCTTGGCTCCACCCCCTTTGCTCTGCCCATGTATACCCCACCTTTTTAATGAAGCCCCCATCAAATGCATCCCCACCAGTGCCCATCAAATGCAGCCTCACCAGTGCCCATCAAATGCAGCCTCACCAGCGCCCATTAAATGCAGCCTACCAGCACCCATCAGTGAATGTTTGCTTGCTTCCATTCATTCGGGAGTCAAGACACAGAAACAGTCCTCCGCCGCCACTGCTGCACCTCTGACAGTATGTGCGAATGGAGAGGCGGTTGCCTGCCTATACTGAGACTTAGTTGCTTGCTGTAGAGAGAAGAGAGTAGGAACACCAGTGGCCGGGTGCCCTAGGCAGCAGTTCGCCCTAGGAGGCTGCCTAGTTTCCCTAATGGTAGTACCGGCCCTGGGTGCAGCCCTTTTTTTGCTTTTATTTAGCCCTCGGGTGCTATTTTATTCACTGACACCAAGGGCACAATTCCCCCCAAATGGCACCCACAATGGGGCACAATTCCTACCAATGACATCAACAATGGGGCACAGTTCCTCCCAATGACACCAACAATTGGGCCCAATGACATCATTGATGGGGCACAATTCCTCCCAATAGTACCAACTATGGGGCACAATTCTTCCCAATGGCACCAATGATGGGGAATTGTTTACCTCCACTGATGCTGGGAGATTTTGTATACCCGATGGCCACAGTCTGGCCCCCCCCGAAGGACAGTAAACTGGCCCATTATTTAAAAAGTTTGTAGACCCCTGGTCTAGGGGGAACAGAAAATGACTGTTATTTATCTTATCGCTTGCTCCTCCAGTATCCAAAGAACAAAGCGAAGTGGGGTTCACCGCTCCAGGCAAATCCCAAGTGCACTCGTGGATCAGTCCAGGTATATGCGGGTGCTGGCAATGCACTAGGCAATGGAAATAACAAAGGACGGATGGATGGCCGTACACCGGAAAACTCTTGAGTTGTCTTTATTGAAAAAGCATAAGCAGACACCACAGATACACAGCAAGAATCAAAAAACCGCCGACGCGTTTCACACTTGGTTAGCGCTTATTCATGGCCATGAATAAGCACTAACCAAGTGTGAAACGCGTCGGCTGTTTTTTGATTCTTGCTGTGTACCTGTTGTGAGAGAAATAAGGTAGCAGCCATTAATGACTTTAGAATATTCTAGTTGCTTGGCTTTTATTCTCATCCACATCCAACAGTTGTAGTGTTTTCTGAATCTTTCTAACTAGAACACATATTCAGATTAGGAAAATGCTTATGTTTCCTGAAGCATATATCCAGGTTGCAATAAGTTCTGTAGCGTGTCTACATACATCCCCTGTAGCATTTCAACAGTCTCTTGTAGCATGTCTTTAGAACTATAGCAGAACTATAGGGAAAACTTTTTTCACTTCAAAAAGAACAAGGAAGGGTTATAACCCCTCTGAGATTTTGTTCCACCATCTGTGTCTCATTGCGGAGGTTTCTTTTAACTTCCTGCCCCATAACCAAACAGGAAGTGAGAGGAAATTCAACCATCTCCTGTAGCATTTTAACAGTCACTTGCCATCTCTTGTAGCATGTCTACAGTCTTTTCTAACTTCTATAGCATGACTACAGTCTCTCACCATCTCTTATACCATGTTTGCAGTCTTTGGCCATCTTCTGTAGCATTTCTACACTTTCTTGTAGCATGTCTACAGTTATTGACCATCTCTTGTAGCATGTCAACAGTCTTTGACCATCTCTTGTAGCATGTCAACAGTCTCTGACCATCTCTTATACCATGTCTGCAGTCTTTGGTCATCTTCTGTAGCATTTCTACACTTTCTTGTAGCATGTCTGCAGTTATTGACCATCTCTTGTAGCATGTCTACAGTCTTTGACCATTTCCTGTAGCATGTCTGCAGTCTATAACCATCTCTTGTGTCATGCCAGTAGGTTCTGATCAATTATTTTGCATGCCAGCAATCTCTAACAGCTTCCTATTATATTAATTTAATATGATATGGGGCCCTTTGCTGATGTCAGGGGCTGTACTGGAGGTTCCCCATATTTACGTAAGTTGACCACCATTGTTTTTTTTTTCTTAATGTAGCAATCTACAGGTCTTTTATTACAGCGTTACATGTTCCATTCTGAAACACAAGACTTTTATAGGATGGGATTCCATTTGTTTAGGCCTGATCTGCTTTGGCAGCCTCCTTCTCTTCAATCATCCTCTCCTTCTGCTTTATTAGGCATTTCCTAGCATTGCCATTGGCTCCAAGGTACTCATATCTGTCTTTATATCCTCTACTGGCTTGGATGAGCTGCTCCTTCAGCTCGGTACAGTTCTGCCTGGAGCTGTAATCCTCTCTCCTGATGCACGCTGTATACCGTTTTTGCATCATTTTCAATATTTTACTATCGACTTTTAGGTCTCTCCTCCATTGCATTTCAGCTTCGTATTGGCAGAAGAGGTCATCTTCTAGACACTGGGACAGGTCAGGAACATACTGGAACACCCAGTGGTAGTAATAGATTTTTCTCTTTCCACACTGACGTTCTATGAAGTCGTGGAAGCTGGTGATCGGCCAGTCCACCAAGTACATGTAGACATTCTTAATGAAGAGACTGAGGTCAGAGAGGCCGGACTTGTTCTCCCGGATGGAAGTCCTGCTAGGAGCTTCCGGGTACCCATCTTTGTCCACAGGCATCGCTCAGGTCACACCGACCTCCTGTCACCCTCAAGTGGCAGATACCGGACCACCATTGTTTTAAATGATTTATTAAAGCCAAAAGTTTAGGTTTAGGTTACAACCAAAAGGCTAGAAATTTTAGATGGTTAATTCAACAATGGCAACGTCTGACAGGTTTTCTTATAATTACAGTATAGCCTGTGCAATTTAACGCTCATTCCCCATTGTGCGTTAATGCAGGATAAGAGAATTGATATTCTTGGGGCCATTCACACATGTGCACTGTGCTTCTACCTTATTTGACTTCTATTGGCCATCCAAAAACGTTGAATAGTTGAAAACCCATTAAACGCATCAAAAACACTCAAAAAAGAAGGAAAAGCTAGGCGTAGATGGATGAACCTAGACTTAATAGGTATTCTACAACTGTTTACCAGAGTTCTAAAAAGTCATCATTCATGCTGTGTTATAGAAGTTGGCTCTCAGAGATATGGCCTACCTCCAGCTTCCACTGTTGGAGATGTCTCTATTTTCCTGGATAGTGGCCTACAATCCTGAGATCATACAGGCCTTTCCTGTATTATCTGTCCCTTCTTCCAGCGTACCGTCACATCACATGTGCATGGACCAGTGCTATCCATTAACAAAGCTTATTGTTTGCTGGTCGTAAATGTTGCTACTTTACCTCTTTCATCCAGATCACATGTCCATTGAAATTCTCCAGCAGATTTTCATTCCTGGAGACTTTGTAACCTCAATCACTCGGAATCAGGCCGCAGTTCACCTTAATCCCACTCAGAACACAGCGTGCCGATCAGATTAACACTCTCAGATCTAGTGATATCATGAAATTTGGGTCGGTGTAAATCGCGGCTATCCCAAATTTAACAAGGCTGTTTGTTGTTAGGATCTGGATAATCTTTAATTTAATCTGGCTCCATGTACAAAAGGTGCCCTTTTACTGTGTGGTATTATGTACGGCATTATTGGCAGGGTTGTGGAACAGATATACTGTATGTAAGAAAAAAAAAGAAGACCTTTAAAGGAACAATTTTTCGCTAATACAATTTTTTTTTTATAGGTTAAATCAGATCTCCAGGTAGATGACAAAATGTATGCATCAGTATGTGGGTGGGGCCTACTCACTCTGAACGGGGGTACCTTTCACACGGAGCACATTTCTCAGTGCCCCAGACAAGACGAAGACTACGGTCATGTGCAAAATCTAACAAGGTAGTTCCCCGCCTTAGAAAAGAGCCTTCACTGTGTGTAGTAATACAACATACAGAGTTCCTCTTTAAATTGCCTTGTCCCATGTGACTTACACACTGTAACTTGTATGTTGCATTAGGAGTGATGTGCTGAGCCTGTGCCCACTCCACCAGTCCAAAGACCAGGCTACATTTTTTCAGTCTACTACTGTGCAGGTTTGGCGAGCCTTTGCCCACTCCAACCTCAGCTTTCTGTTGACATGAGTGGAATGCGGTGTAGTCATCTACTGTACTTGCCCATCCACCTCAAGGTCCTGAGTTTTGCACTTTCCGAGATGTTTTTCTGCTCACCACAGTTGAAAAGAGTATTTATTTGAGTTACTGTACCTCTTAGTTTGAAGCGGTTTGACACAACACTGGCCTCTTTAATTGAAAAGGCATTTCCATTTACAGATTTGCTGCCCATTGGATGTTTTTTGCTGTTCCCACCATTCTACGTAAACTCTAGAGACAAGGGTATCAGCAGTTATCGAAATATTCAAAACTCATCTGATGCCAACAGATCACATTTTTTTCTTCAGTCTGTTTGATGTGAACATTATTATTAATATTAAAAATGTATAAATGTAATCCTGCACTTAGGATAAAAGAGAAAAGGCTGCTGCCCCCCCCCCCCTATTTGAATCCCCAGAGGAGATACCAAGATATAAAGGAAAGGAAAGGGTGGGTGTGGTGGCGCTGCCTGAACCTAAAAGGGTAACTGTTGAAGGTCACCAAATGTAGTGACTACAATGAATTGTGTGTACAGTAAACTTAACTCCTAGTGCATATACTGGGGCTAACGGTATGGATGAGCCTGTAATCCCTGTTAGGTGATTACCAATCTAAGCTGCAATACCATACTAACCCACTAAAGTGCAAGTAATGGAATAAAGTGATGCAGCCTGGCACAGCTGCTTAGAAATGCACTGTGTGTGCTGAAGTCCTTATATCAGAGGAACACACCACATACCATAAATAACATACCAAACACCAAAAAAGTCCAATAAAGTGTTAATAATTGTCCAGCGAAGGTCAATAATGAGGTTCCATTCATCAATATTTAGGTCGGTGAGATCTATCAAAGTGCAGATCACCCGTCCAAGCCCAAGCAAGGGGGAGTGTCTATACGTGGCGCGGCGGGGAACACACAGCTATTCAAATGAAAGCTGTTCCCTGCACGCTGATTAACTAGGCGGCGGCGGTGACGGCGGCGGCATCTGGGTATGGGGAGACATGGCTGCATATGTGGGGGGACATAGCTGAATATGTGGGGGACATGGCTGCATATATGGGGGACATGGCTGCATATATGGGGGACATGGCTGCATATGTGGGGGACATGGCTGCATATATGGGGGACATGGCTGCATATATGGGAACATGGCTGCATATATGGAGGACATGGCTGCATATGTGTGGGACATGGCTGCATATATGGGGGACATGGCTGCATCTGTGGGGGACATGGCTGCATTTGTGGGGGACATGGCTGCATTTGTGGGGGACATGGCTGAATTTGGGGACACATTTAAAGTATCGGTATTTGGTATCGGCAAGTACTTGAAAAAAAGTAACGGTACTTGTACTCGGTCCTAAAAAAGTGGTATCGGGATAACCCTAGTCACTACGTTTGGTGACCTTCCACAGTTACCCTTTTAGGGTCAGGCAGCGCCACTACCCCCACCTTTTTCCTTTCCATTATTATAAATATTATTATTGGTGTTTGTACAGCACCCAAAATTTACATCAGTCACTTACCTTGAGGAGCTTTCAATCCAAGTTCCCTATCTCACTTCCATAGGACTAATTGCAGCAGAAGCTAATTACAAATCAGCATATCTTTTGGAGCGTGGACTGAAGCTGGAGTACCTTAAATAAAGCACTGGAAGAACATGCAAACTCCATGCAGATAATGTCCTGACGAGAATTTGAACTAGGAACCCCAGTGCTACAAGGTAGAAGTGCTATCAACTTAACCACTGTGTTGCCTACTAGCTGAACAGACTGACCTGTATCTGGAAGATTTAATGCATTGGGATGCTGCCACATAATTGGCCTGGAGCCCCGGCAGCAAGAATACATTCAGAGGCTGAGGAGGGAGAGAACAGTGCATTGAGAGAGATTTCCAAAAAACTTACAATCAGGCCCGGCGAGTGAGCAAAGCCAACAGGAGCTACTTACGAACAGTAGAATAGTAATGTGATGTAATGTGTAGTCCCTGCATTTTCCCTACTCCTCCGGGAACCTTTTCCTGAGGCCAACACTGTCCTTGCCAGAGAGGTAACTTGTCTCTACTCTAGCCACTCGCATTAAGTGCGCCAAATCAGGGAGCCAGGGCCTTAAATAGGCTATGCCCTCACCAAAGATGGTTGCAGAGGTCACAAGGGGCATCAGCGTCCAATTGGACAGCTGTTCCCCTGCTGACCGCAGGAAATCATAGAGGAACCAAGTTACTCACAACTTTCTTCCCCTTCTGCATTGCTGCTTGGGTGGAGCACCACCTAAAATGGGGAGTACAGACTGTACCTGCCTACACTTGTATATAGTTTTCCTTTATTTAATCTTATAGGACACTGTACTGTAATATCAACAATGATGGAAACCAGTTAAAGGCTGGAAACTAGCTAAAGGCTGTAGTAGTTTGGAGGCACTAGGAAAACATTGCCGAAAAAGTACTTCACCACCTCTCTACCCACTGGATACCCATCAAGATCTACTAAATAACCTCAAAACACACACCTTGAGGACCCTTGGGGCACAGGGGAAAACAAAATAAGTAGTTGCCCTGGCACACCATGCCGTTGTATGATATTCTTTGCAGCCTAAAGAGATCTTTAAGTATGCTAAAAATCTAATTATTCGGAGTAGGAAATTCTGTGGAAGTCAAGGCTTAAAATGACAGCTGTGTTTAATGGGATGTAATGGAAAGTATTTTATTATTAATATTTCTGGAATAACGCACATGCTAAAACCTGCAGAGTTTGAGACAGCCTATTTTTAGATGAGGTGTGTAGATGTGTCATAATTACTCTACCTGCTGTACCTTTGAGACCTAGGTAAAAAAAAAAAAATTTCAATCAACTTTTCTTATATAAATAGTTCTAAAATAAAGGATCTGTTATATATATGATATACCCAGAACAGAAGAAAAGTGGAAATGATGAGGGGGATTCATTTTTTTTAAGTTTTACATTTGAAAACAATGAGAGAGGATTATAGGATTTGGCCTGTGGGACTGAGCTTCTGTGTATGGGGGTTAAATAAAAGGTTCCCCCCAGATGGTTAGACAAAGATCATATTTAAGCAAATGGCTTAGGACACACAAGGACATAGCAAAGCAATCCCTTTGCATTGTTCTGCATTGTGTTGTCATTGCAGTCTAGACCAGGCCTAACCCTGCAATTCCACTTTCATTGCTACTTCCAACATGTGCATTTTTACACACAACCAGCCAGACTGATGATATATATGTATATATATATCATCATCATAACTCCCAACTGTCCCTGATTTCGAGGGACTGTCCATGATTTGGAGCAATGTCCCTCTGTCCCTCATTTCTCCTCATTTGTCCCTCATTTTGGTCTGATCTATATAGATGTGTATAAAATCCACTTTTTATCTATCAAAAGGTGTTTCCCAGTGCTAAATCTTTCATTTGATTTCTAAATTGCTGCATTTGTAAATTCCTGAGCCAATATAAAGAAATAGTAGTGGTTAAAAAAGCACTTGTGGGTTTAACCAATCTTGTTTTTTTGTACAATTCTCCTTTAAGGGGGCGTGACAAGGGGCGTGTCGTATGCCTACATACTTTTGCTGATAAGTGTCCCTCATTCCCATCTCAAAAAGTTGGGAGCTATGATATATATATATATATATATATTTATGGTCGTGGCCCTCTGACCGAGAGTGATGTGGATCACATAAACACGCGACAAGACTTACAACATAAATAGACCTGAAGTGTGCCTTGGTGGTCTGGTCAGTATGCCAAGAAAAGGGGGCATACCCAAAGTAAGTAATGGGTAGTTAATTGAAGAAGGATATGCTGAGAAGTGCCCTGAAAAAGGGAAGGGCGGGAGGGTGTCGAATGCGATTGAATGCGCAGACTCACGGACATGAGGTGAGCTGGGAAGAGTCGGCCCAGTGACGTGTAGTACTGCACACTGAACCGACAAAGAGCATGTGTGAGTGGGCTGCTTAAATACCCTCCGGGCTCCTCCCATAAACTCAGGCCACCATACTGGCCTTCTTATATATACACAGTATATACTGTACTAGTAGGAGGCATAAAATGAGTCTGCCTGTATCCCCATGCACAGGAAGACAGGTAAGGAGAAATCCCACCTTTAACAGTTGTCACCAAAACAGGTGTCCTCATTGGTTAGGATTTCCACCAACTTCCTGTTCTGGTGAAAATGTTTTAATATTGGATTTCCTCTCACCCTATACTGCTGGCTGAAATTAATCCAGTACAACCAGTTTAAGATTTTTTCCTACTCCCTGTTAAGTCTCTGGGTTAGGAAGTTAAGAGAAATTTCCTCAATAAGATCCAGATGGCAAAATGAAAAAATACATTTCTGTAGTGCTGGACCAATTCTAGTAGACTTGATCAAGGAAACCCCTCAATGTAATGTCCACAGGGACAGGTGCAATAGTCTATGTTAGGCTATATACTGCACACACTGTAGAGCAGGGGTCTCCAAACGTTCTAAACAAAGGGCCAGTTTATGGTATTTTGGGTTTTAGGGGGCCAGATTGTTGCCCTGGCATTGGTGGGATTAAACAATGCCATAGACTTGGTAATAAGTGGGAGTAACAAAAAAATGACATCTTTGGTGTAGAATAGTGCCCCATCCTTGGTGTCAGTTAGAGAATCAGTTTTGCATCTCTGGTATCAGTGGGAGAAATAGTACCCCCCCTGTTGGTGTCAGTGTAAGGAATAGTGCCCCAAGAGCCAGATGAAGGCAAGCAAAGGGCCACATCTGGCCCACAGGCAGCAGTTTGGAGACCCCTGCTGTAGACAAACATCAAAGAGTTATGCCGCGTACACATGGTCGGAATTTCCGACAACAAATGTTCGATGTGAGCTTTTGGTCAGATATTCCGACCGTGTGTAGGCTCCATCGGACATTTGCTGTCAGAATTTCCGACATCAAATGTTTGAGAGCCTTAATTTGATTGCATTGCATGTGTATTGCATTATAGGCTTTTGCTATTTGTTGACTTTGACTTGCAATGTTCGACTCTGTATTTTCTTTTATTGGCACAATAAATTTTTCTTGATTTAAAAAAATGTTTGAGAGCTGATTCTCAATTTTTCCGACAACAAAAGTTCTTGTTGGAAATTCTGATCGTCTGTATGCAATTCCGACGCACAAAAATACTACGCATGCCCATAATAAATTTGACGCATGCTCAAAATCATTGGACTCTATCAAGACTTAAAGACATCATCAATATATCATAATTATGACTAAGGCCCTAAGTTGGGGCAGAAATTTGTCAATTCTTTTATACGATGGATACATTTTTATGTCTTGATGCATACATAATAAAGCTTGAACCATTTTATCATTAAGTTGGTGCCGGATTTTCGAACTCACAGTTTTAACCCCAAAAATTTGAGTGGTGTTAGGTCTGGAGAGTTAGAGGGCCATTTTCTGGACCTCAACTTTCGATACCCCTGTTTAAAAAAGCTTGATTCAAAAAAATTCTCACAGTAATAGTAAAGCGTGGCGGGGCACCATATTGCTGAAACTACATTTTATGTTGCTCCAACAAAGGAATGTCACCCAATTAAGAGACAAAAAAAGAATCTGTTATATAACTACTGGAAAAATTTGACCCAATTACTCTGTCACTAAACTTCCCTGCCCACTACATAATTCCTGGATCAGTTTGAAAATGCCCCTCACCGATCCAGTTTTGGTGGCCATAGCCGCTCACTGTATCACTTGGCCCCGCCCCTCGGCACGCCGCGTCACTGGATGTGATTGACAGCAGCGCCAGCCAATGGCTGCGCTGCTTTCAATTCATCCGCTCTAGCCAATTAGCGGCCAGGCTGAGCGGCGAAGAGGATCTCGGGACCGAGCGCGGGACTTTCGAGGGGTCAGGTAAGTAAAACAGGGGCTCGGGGGCATCATCAGTTTTTTTTTTTTACCTTAATGCATAGATTGCAAAAACAAAAAATCCTTTACAACTCCTTTAAACAAAAATATAAATTAAAGCACCACACCATTGCTAAAAAGTGAAGATACAACTTTATTCCAATAAAAGTCAAGATACAACTTTATTCCAAAGAATATCCAACATGGATGCAAAAATGCCCCCTTCATCAGGGTTAGAAAAAACTTAAAGTGATTCTAAGGGCAATTTTTCACTTACAATAAAAAATCAGATTATACTTACCTGCTTAGTGCAAAGGCATTACCCAGAGCAGTCCATAACCTATTTTTCTAGAGTACCCCACTGGCGCTGCAAGTTCCTCCTCTTCTCGAAGTGCCTCTCAGCAAGCTGTGTGCAGAGGGAGCACCTATGCAGGTGCACGCCCAAGCCAGGCTGTGTGCATCCATAGACACACACACAACACTGCTTGGCCACGCCCCCAATCCCTCATCACAGCATTTGACTAAGAGCAAATAAGCCAATGGCTCCTGCTACTCTCAGTGTGTCCTGTGAGAGCAGGAAGACAGAGCAACGCTAATGCAGATAGGCACAGCACTGGTTCAAGAGAGGACTCAGGTAAGTGTTTGGGGAGGGAGGGAACAGTTAGAGGGGTTGTTTTTTGTTTGTTTTTTACCTTAAAGCAGAGAATACAATAAGGTGAAAAAACAATTCGACTTTAGAACCACTTTACGGACATTTCCATATTAATACAGTACTAATATAGTACATCAGACCCCCCGGTTTTCAGAACCACTTCAAATATTCCCATGTCACCATCATGCAGTTCCTGAATCAGCTGTACTTTATAGGAATGGAAATGATGACTTCTAATTGGATGCTATAGATCCAGACTTTTGGGACACCCTATATGAGAATGTGGAGATTGTAAAGTGTTAACAAGGAGTACAGGTCTTTTTTTTAATTATAGGGGCCATTTCTTAACCTGTTACATAAGAAGCCTGTGTGTGTGAAGACAAGATTTACACCCACATGTAAACTTAGCAACACATAGTAATAGCTTCCCGCTAATATCAGCCTGTTAGTAAATGCCAAGCTGTCATCGCTCCCCAGTCTGCCTGGCAATGGGCTGACTTCAGCTCCCTATGTGTGTTACTGGTGTGACCTCTTGACTTATCGGATCTCCTCCCAGAATCCCCTGCTTTGCTGTCACTAGAAGTTGCGTTGGGCGCAGCTGTGGTCAATTACGACTTGACATATGGCATGCAACGTGCAGCTTCTGTTTTATTAGCTGGGTCGTCTGCTGCCTCAGATAGTTGTATTACAAGTTGGGGGGAGCTGGCTTCTACTTTTCCCATCTCCATGACCTTATTAGCCCTCGGGGAATACTTTATGGCCTGCTTATGTTTCCTTAATCAATTGGCGGAGGGCATAACTTTGAAGCAGGTGAGGATATAGAGAGGCCTGGGTCACATTTTATAGACTTATGCTGTATCACTCCAATACTCAGCTCTATAAAGATAATGTATTATGTACTGTACGCATACTGATATCTTAACCCCTTTACAGCTGAAATGATATTCTCTTAATACATTCTTCATGTGTATTTTTATTGAATCTTGGTGTGCTTTGCGTATTTCTTCCAGATCTTTGCAGTAATGAAACTTTACTTTTGTGCAGGAGCTTCCTCTAAGAAAGACCATCACTGCTACTCCGTCTACTTACTCAGAGTGACTGGTCTTGAATCCACCCCCTCCCCTAGTTCGCTGAATTGGGTGGGGCCAGCTGAAAGTAAACAGAGGGGCAAAAATGTTGGACAATGTTGTCACCAGCATTCCCTCACTATGGTTTGCTTCCGGTTGTCGGCTGGGGAATCTCTCATCTGACAACTTATTAAGGCCAGGGAGCAGTTACCTGTTGCTAGGAAGCTAGTGACCGCCAGTGTCCTAGCAACCATGAACCCTGTGCAGGACAGCTTCTCAGCTGTTGTCACCAGAATCCTCACCCCGTTTATTTACTTTCAGTTGTTGGCCAGGGAATCTCCTTTCTGGGAGCTAATTAGGGGGGTGGGTCATTGGTTGCTAGAAAGTCAGTGGCCGCCAGTTTCCTGGCAACCATGAACCCTATGCAGGACAGCTTCCCAGCTGTTGTCACCAGATCCCCACCCCTTTTTTCACTTTCAGTTGTTGGCCATGGAATCTCCTGTCCGGGAGCTATTTATGGCTGGAGATGAGTCATTGGTTGCTAGGAAGCCAGTGTCCAACAACCATGAACCCTATGCAGGACAGCTTCCCAGCTGTTGTCACCAAAATACCCACCACTTTTCTTACCTTCAGTTGTTGGCCAGTAAATCTCCTGTCCGGTAGCTAATTAGGGTGGGAGATGAGTCATTAGTTGCTAGGAAGCCAGTGGCCTGGGACGGGTAGCGACACTAGTTGTACTTACCACTGTATTTCTCGCCGGTCACCTTTCGACACAGAATGTACCCAATACGGGTGTCGGGAGCAACAGATGACCTATGTGCCCTAACATTATTCGTTACTCAATATGCAAAACACAGGAAGCTCCTCCACTGTATTATCTGTATATTGCTGAGATATAATTTTCTTGACAGATAATATGTATTGCTGATCAAACACTCCTTGTCTTTGTGATATGGTTATTATTTCCTGTATTTCATGCTACTCAATAAACACTTTGAAAGAGGAAGCCAGTGGCCACCAGTGTCCTAGCAACCAATGAAACTTGTGCAGGACAACTTCCCAGTTGTTGTCACCAGAATCCCCACCCCTTTTTTACTTTCAGTTGTTGGCCAATGAATCTCCTATGCTGGAGCTAATTATGGTGGGAGATGAGTCATCGGTTGCTAGAAAGCCAGTGGCCGCCAGTGTACTAACAACCATGAAGCCTTTGCAGAACAGCTTCCCAGCTGTTATCTCCAGACTCTGCGCCTCTTTGTCTACTTTCAGTTGTTGGCCAGGAGATCTACCATCCGGGAGCTAATTAGGGCAGGAGATAAGCCATTGGTTGCTGGGAAGCCGGTGACAGCTTGCGCCTTAGCAGCTATGAGTCCTGTGCAGGACAGTTTCCCAGCACCTAAGCCCAACTCTGAGAACTGTTTTCTCTCTGTTCGTCAGCTCATCGTTGATTTTAATTACAGTGGAACCTCGGATTGCGAGTAACGCGTCTAACGAGCGTTTCCCAATACGTATTTTAACATATCCTAACTGGTGTGCAGTACCACATTTGGCCTCAGGAGGGGGGCCGCTGGAGCTGTTCGGAAATGCACGGGAAGGTCCGAGGACAGCTCAGCTGACCTTGGAAAACTTCTGAAAGGCTTGGGAACGGAGTCTTTCTGAGATTTGCAGAGGTCAGTCAAACTGTCCTCGGGCCTTTCCGGATGTTTACAAGGCCCTCTGCCGCATGCGGTATTGCATGCCATTGAAGTCAAATCGGAACAAATTATTTTCGTTTCCATTGACGTCAATGGGGAAACTTGGTTTAAAATTAGAGTACTTTGGATTACAAGCATTCTCCTGGAACGGATTATGCTCGTAATCCGAGGTTCCACTGTATTGCCAGTTTGCTTATCTGCAAACTGGTGGTAATTCGTCTAGAATTTGTTGTAGCTATAGCAGCAGGTTATAAAAGTGTCAAGAATGTGGTGGTACTGGTACCAAAACTGGTGCACAGCTTTTTTTAATTTGGCATGGGCCATGTTAAAAGGGCCTTATCTCCAGAAGTGTCCATAATCCTCTATTGAATGTTCCCCTTGCCCTCCATTGTATTATGTTGTGTTATTTGTCTAGCAGTCTCCTACAAGGGTGGTAATTGGCACACAATACCTAAAACTGAGTACTGCTTAGTAAACTGTGGAGGCAGAGATTACATCAATTGATGAGTTGATAATGAGCTCCCCCCTAAAAAAACTCTGCCAGTCTCTGGTAGAATTGCGATGACCTCGGTTATGCTCTCCCCTTGAATTCCTCATTCTCCGCACACAGTGAAGTGAGCAATATCTGGCGTCTTTCTAAAGCCCCCATTGTTTTCACATCGGAAATTGCTGCATCATTAAACCTGTGTCCCCTCGCCTCCTCACAATGTAAATTGGGGCCTTTTCTATTCTTGTGAATGATGCAGTCTCATCCGAGCTGTCACATGGAGCTAATATAGATCCAGCAAGGCTAGAGAGCAGAGTGGCACTCCACAAATTAAAGGGGATGGAGATTCAGATGTCAAATTAAGCTGCAGAGAGAAACCACTAAGAAAAGGAAAGTGTAGACCACCCAGCAAGACCTCATTTACGATTAATCAGCTGGGATCTGTCGCTGGTCACCATCATGCTGCTAATTTGGGAGCAGGGATTGTTGTTGACTTTTAACACATCCTTTGGTGACACTGCAGTGACCCTCTTTATACAGTACATCACAGAATAATTTAGTACTAGCTGTTCTTCCAAAACAGGCATTGAGGATAAATGGCTATTTCAGGTTTGGGGAGATGATGAGGGATTGAATTCCTCCAATGCTTAGTAAATAGTTCCTGCCTTTTCAGATTTTTATTTTAGTTCACAGGAAATACAGCAAAAGACATGAGACGGGAGATCCTACAAGGGTTTCCATTCTTTGCACACTCATAAACAACGAAAACTTGGCTGAAGTGTTTATGTGCCATCCATCTGAAATATAGTTGCGTCTTGCCTTCATGTCCGGCTGCCCTTTTACATCTATGGGTAGCCTAAAGGGTCATTTCAACCAAAAATTCACTTCTATGCCGCATGCACGCGACCGTTTTTCAACGTGATTCCTCTCAAGCCTAACTTGCATACACACGTTCATGAAAAAAAAAAATGCTCGAGCAAAGCGCGGTGACGTACAACACGTACAACGGCACTATAAGGGGGGAAGTTCCATTCAAATGGCACCACCCTTTGGGCTGCCTTTTCTGATCCTCGTGTTAGTAAAAGTTTAGTAAGAGACGATTCACGCTTTTCAGTGTTCATGCTTTTCAGTCCGTTACAGCGTGATGAATGTGCTATCTCAATTACGAACGCTAGTTTTACCAGAACGAGCGCTCCCATCTCATACTTGATTCTAAGCATGCGCGTCCCTGTCCCCCCCCCCCCCCGTAAAAGGATACACACAAGCGGTTTTCACGACGAGAAAAAGAGCAATGGGAAAAACGACGAGAAAAAATAAAGCAGGTTCTAATTTTTTGGCGGGCAGTTTTCTCGTTGAGAAAACAGCTATGGAGCATACACACGACTGGTTTTCACGTCATGAAAAACGGTCGTATGTACGCGGCATTAGTTATTGGTGGATGCCGAAGGTCTGCAAACCTAATAATGAGACTCTCCCTGCTGAATTTTTATATACTTTATATTATGGAAAGTATAAGAGGAAGAGCTAAAACATAAAAAGGGAAGGCGCGGGCACCCAAAACTCCCAGATGGACAGGAACAGAGCCAGGAATTATGGCAGGGAGATCTCACTATTGGAAAAACAAACGCATAGCAGAAGCCAAAGGCTAACTCCACCCACCAGACTGCATCTGTATATTTTGATACAGTGGAACCTCGGATTGCGAGTAACGCGGTTAACAAGCATTTCGCAATACGAGCACTGTATTTCTACAAATTCTAACTCAGCTTGCGAGTGTTGTCTCGCAAGACGAGCAGGATGCAGGCCAAAGTGGTGTGCAGTACCGCATTTGGCCTGAGGTGGAGGGGCGCCGGAGCCGAACGGTGTCGATTGGTACTTTTGCACGGAAAGGCCTGAGGGCAGTTTGGCTGACCTTGGCAAACCTCGGAAAAGCTCAGGAACGGAGTCTTTCCGGGGTTTGCCGTGGTCAGCCGAACTGTCATCAGGTCTTTCCGGCCATTTCCGAGGCTCTCCGGTGCCCTCCCCACCTCTGGCCTATTGCATGCCATTGAAGTTAAAGCGGAACTAATTATTTTCGTTTCCATTGACTTCAATAGGGAAACTCGCTTTGATATGCGAGCACTTTGGATTACAAGCATTCTCCTGGAACGGATTATGCTCGGAATCCGAGGTTCCACTGTATTGCGTTTGAGCGGACTGGCCCTATAAAGCAGAACTAAGCCTTTCAATACTTTCAATGGCCCCTCCCTCATTCCCCTCCCCCCTCCTTTCTCTCTGTTTCCCCCCCCCCTCCCCACACGTCCCCCCTTTCCCCTTTTCCTTTTAATTCCTCTCCCTCCCCCCTTGTCTTTTCACCCTTTTCCCCTTTTCCCCATTTTCCTGTCCCCTTCACTCTTCTCTCCACTCCCCAGTCACCCTCCTTTTCCAATCACTTTCACTCCTCCATGATACAACAAATTCCCCCCCCCCTTTCTCATTGCAATTTCCCTCTTTCCATCACTACACACCCTCTTTCCCTTCTTCCTTTTCTTTTCCCTTGTCCACTCTGGTATTTTTGATCACACCTCATCACTGCCCCCTCCTCTTTTTTCTTCTTTCTCTCACTCCTCCCTCTTTCCCCCACTTTTTCCCAACATCGCCCTTCCCTCTGTGGTTCCGTTCCCATCTCCTCCCCCCATTCCCCTTGCTCCCACGCTCCCTTCCCTTCCCCCCCACTCCAATTCTTCACTTTCTGGGTGCTCTATCATCCCCTATATACCTTATTCTGGGTTCTTTTTTTGGGTCTCCAATTCTTCCTTTTTTTGGAATATAACCCATAAGCATTATGTACACACACCAGTATACTTGTCATATGTCCATATCTTGGAGGGTTTCTTTAAGCAAGTACTTCTTTACTCATTGTAGGACACACCATTCTGTCCACCCTCCCTTCTCCAGTGTGGTAACCATTTCCAGGTGCTTCTTCGTCTGGTCACATACAGCCACCCTTAGATGGCGCCCTTTTTGGAGTGTGGCGATGTTTGAGGACTCGGCCCTGTGAGATTTGCAGGTTGGGACGGTTCCCTTTTTACCACCACATGAGAGCTCTGCTTTGGGACACTCCATACCTTTTTATTCTGGTAAATGTGCTGATTTTTTATTTAAATATTTCAATCAATTTTTCTCCTCTTCACCCTCTGTATGCCTTCCCTCCCACCCAGTCTGGGACCACCCATGTCCCCTGACGGGGCAGGGTTCCATATGGTGGAGTGGACAAATGAGACAATTCATATACAGTATTACTTACGAAATTATTCTTTTTCAGCCACAACCAATAAAAATCCTCTGAAGAAGACCTTTTGGTCGAAACGCGTTAGAACCTACGAATGCTTGTCACTTTCACAGGCTATGTATTTTATTGTTACCCTATGATCTGTGTATGGATATTTTTATATTGTGCAACATGTCGCAACTCATTCCTTACTTTTATGTCATAACTTTTTTTAAATAAAACGTTGTACTTTACACGTTGCATCCTCATATTTCTTTCAACCTTAGCTGTTTTAAAGCCCCACCGGGACAATTTCCTTTTCAGCCTTTCAATACTTACCTCTTCTTCACCCAGTATTTCCAGATAGAAAGGAACACCGTCAGGAAATATGGCAGGCAGATCTCACTGTTCGAAAACCCAAGCCACCCACCGGACTGCACCTGTCATTTAGATATTGCTTCCCTTAAACCAGCCTTTCTCAACCTTTTCAACACAAGAACAACCCATGAAATAGCTTTCTGTTCTCAGGGACTATACCTGCAACTCATTGGGAAGAATTACCCTTTTATAGATAGCTAAACAGATCATTGGTGTCCGTCGGAACTTATCTGAGAGGCAGAAATTGCTCATTGCTCAAGGGACGTGTGGTAACTTCTGGAGGAACCCTTGTTGAGATACTCTGCCTTAAACCCTTTCACCCTTCCCATCTTCACTATCAATGTGACGCCTGCGATCTCCCTTACCAGCACCAATTTCTTCTGGATTTCTTCTGGCCAATCAAGATGGATCAGCCATCTTGATTGGCCAGGCCAGGATGATGCTTCTACAAACACAGATCGATGTTCATTCATACTTGCACCAAGGCATGCCCACAATGTACAATGAAGATAATGCATCCGTAACCCAAATTGCAACGTCACAGCTTCTGCAATAACCACATCTGTTGTATAGTCCTTTTGCTGTCTCAGAACAACATGACTGTTTATTCTTTGCTAATACTGTTGCGGTCGGATTGTTGACGGCGTTCAAACACACTGTTAACACATTGCGGTGAGAATCCTGGCTCTGTGCCATCCCTTCACTGTAGTCTGCTTCGGTAATACAAGCCCCTTGTGCTTATCCTCTATAAAACCCGCATGGCATTTCAAGGGGCCACCAGAGAATGAGAGAGGTAGCCTAAGATTAGGCTGGATGTAAGGGTCCTTTAAATTTAAATATTGCCCTCATTAGTACCACTTGTTAGACTTTATGTGCATTTGCAGGCCGTAGTTTACAGGAGAAAGGGGCAAGGAGAGGGGGTGCTGGTGACTGCATGAATTCCTGTATGTCTCACATCCGAAGGCTGCTCTTTGTAACCGCACAGCTGTAACCACAACAGCAGCCTCGCCGGCTCTCCGGAGAGAGTAATGGCTCGGGTTGCACGCTTATGCATACATATCGAAGCTTATATAAAGTGTCCCCTTAGGGCCGCAAGACTGAGACTCAACTACATGCACCACATTCAGCGCTACGGGGTTTGGGATGTGGCGTGTGCATGTGCTGTGTGATCCAGGCTGTCAAAACAACCACGACCCTTAAAAACCTAACTGAGAGTCGGAGAACTTCAATACACCTTTCCTAAATGCAAACTAAGTACTAAAAGAGCAACAACCAGAATAATTTACTAAACTGCCAATGCAATCCAAGCATTGTGCTGTTATTCTCAGGAAGAACTAGCCAGAAATGGACATTTATACAACATTACTACTAAAGATGTTGTGCGAGAAGAAAAAAAAATCATGCTCCTACTTTATTGTTGGTGAACATCTTTAAGAAGCACCAGGTTCTTCTACTGTTATTTCATTGGGAAATGTTGCCTTTAACGTTTTCTAGAAGACTAAATTTGCATTAAGGAGACCAGTTATCTTGAGAGACCGACTCCTTAAGACCCATTTACCCATAGGGGAACCTACAAGGATCTATGTGATTTAAGACCTTAAAGGGGTGGTAAAGCTTTGTCTTTTTTTACCTTAATGCATCCTATCCACAGCAGGAGTAGAATATGACCTGGTGTCAGTGGGAGTAAACAATGCCCCATTATTGGTGCTAGTAGAAGGTATAGTGCCCCATTATTGGTGTCAGTGGCAAGAACTATGTCCCACGTTTGGGGACCACTGACATATAGGCACTAACATCACCAGAATCCTGCCCCTTTGTTTACATGTGCTATGGTGCAGTGAATGACCCACACCGCAGTTCCCTGGACTTCGAAGTTTGGATAGAGGAGAGCAGGACCATTTTTAAGGCAGGGCAAAAGGGGAAGCTGCCCTGGGCCCCATTATTGTTGTGGCGCCCAAAGCAGTTGCCTCATACTTGCCAACTATGCCGGTTTAAATTGCCTTATCCCAGGTACCGACTGACAGGTGATCAATCCTTCAGTGTCCGGCTACCTTGACCCCCGGTGGTTTGTCGAGGCCCTTTTGAACCGCCAGCCTCTCAATGGTGCTCCTCAGACAGACTCCCCACCGAACAGCAATACAGCTTGTTCAGATGCTCCGGACCAACATGGTCCCAGAACCAGAAACACTGCGTAGCACGCACACCCCGGCCAAGTAGGCCATAATGCCGGGGCGCCGTGATTTGGTCAGCCTAAAGGTGGGTGTCACACTCGAAGAAGATGACCCAGAACCAATGGTGTCTGCCCCATAAATACCACTCCCCAGCATGCACAGCGAGGTCAAACCCTTCTGATTGGCTGCTGGAAAAGAGCACACAAACCTTGACTCCAATGCTGCCACCTGCAGCACCAGGGTTGGAAGAACACCCCAATACAAAAGAATAGCCTTCAGCACAGCCAAGCTGAGTAGAGACCCAGTTTTACACATAACAATTTGGATCAGAGTTTGACTACACTCTGATCTCCCTCTAAATTTAACTAGCACCGGTACTATAAAGTACACAGGCGCTACACATGAAATATAAGAGATTGTCAGTTGGATTAATCCTTCAATATCTACCAAAGCTCCATCTTGGATGGACTGACCCTTTAACCACTTAAGGACCGCCTACTGCACATTTACGTCGGCAGAATGGCACGGCTGGGCACATCAACGTATATATACGTTGATTTTAGTACCCAGCCGTGGGTCACGGGCGCACGCCCGCGGCGCGCTACCGTGACCCGGTCCGAAGCTCCAGGAACGGGACGCGTTCCGTGCGGCGATCCGTCCCTGGAGCTGAAGAACGGGGAGAGCCGTGTGTAAACGCGGCTTCCCCGTGCTTCACTGTGGCCGCAGCATCGATCACGTCATCCCTGTTATAGGGGGACGCGATCGATGACGTCACACCTACAGCCACACCCCCCTACAGTTGTAAACACACACACAGGGTACACTCAAATTCACAGCGCCCCCTGTGGTTAACTCCCAAACTGCAACTGTCATTTCCACAGTAAACAATGCAATTTAAATGCATTTTTTGCTGTGAAAATGACAATTGTCTCAAAAATGTGTCAAAATTGTCCGAAGTGTCCGCCATAATGTCGCAGTCACAAAAAAAATCGCTGATCGCCGCTATTAGTAGTAAAAAAAAAAAATTCATAAAAATGTAATAAAACTATCCCTTATTGTGTAAACGCTATAAATTTTGCAAAAAAACAACCGATAAACGCTTATTGTGATTTTTTTTTACCAAAATAAGGTAGAAGAATACGTATCGGCCTAAACTGAGGAAAAAATATGTTTTTTTATATATTTTTGGGGCATATTTATTATAGCAAAAAGTAAAAAATATTGAATTTTTTTTTAAATTGTCACTCTATTTTTGTTTATAGCGCAAAAAATAAAAACCGCAGAGGTGATCAAATACCACCAAAAGAAAGCTCTATTTGTGGGGAAAAAAGGACGCCAGTTTTGTTTGGGAGCCACGTCGCACGACCGCGCAATTGTCAGTTAAAACAACGCAGTGCCGAATCGCAAAAAGGGGCAAGGTCCTTTACCTGCATTTTGGTCCGGGTCTTAAGTGGTTAATGTATGCATTAATTTAGGACAACAGCTCAACAGTTTCAATAAAATCCAATGGCAATGTACGACCTTCTGCTAACCTTGCTACACAAATTGCTTCAACTGTAAAAAAGAAGAAGAAAGAAAACAAAAAAGGTGGTCGCCAAATGAGATCTATTACACTTTACAGATTACTTTTTAAGTGTAACAAATGGCAAAAGGGTTAGTAGATGGATTTACAGCCTCTAGCTGATTGCAGGCAGAACACCAGCCCCATGGCGATAGACTTGTTACAGCAGAGACGTGTGATTAATTCCTGTGTTAGGAGTTCAAGCTGGGAAAAGGTTGTAGGTAACACAGTCGCAGACAGATCCGTAGGAGACAGAGCCCTACTCCAAACATGCCGAGATTCTCTCCGCCAGCTATTGAGACCACATGCTAGAGAAGCAAAGCCTCCAGCCGTGTGAAGTGGAGCCAGAACCACTGGTCCAGTTCCAGACAAAGTACTTGACTATACAGAGAGACAATGGGATGCTTCACTCAGGCCAAATCCTCTGAGGATCTTAACTCACTTTGTGCCCCGGCCTCCAGAGACCTTACAAAATGGAGGCTGTCCGGCTCTGTGCTAAGCCCATGCAGATGACTTTATTATTAAAACCAGTGTGTTTCTGGAAATCATAAACTACATTTTGGTGCAGAATGGTAATTATTAATATTTATAATGGAAGGCCCCCTTGGTCCTTGTGGATAAAGTTTACTGTATCCCAACAGAACATTGTAAGACCATCATGTGGCCTTCAAAGTTAGTTGCTTCCTTTCTGTGGTCAGGAGAGTAAAACAATATTATTGTAATAAAAGCAAATGTAATTATCTTTTCTATTCTTTATAGCACATGACTGAAATAATAAGCTTTCTTTTTCAATCCTGCGCAAAAACCTTCCTCATTGGCTTACCCCTACATACTCTATCCCCCCTTCAATCCATCATGAATGCTGCTGCCAGACGTATCTACCTTACTGCTACTACTCTATGTCAAGCCCTCCACTGGCTTCTGCTCATCCAACAAATTAAATTTGGAATACTACCAACTACCTACAAAACCATCCACATCTCTGCCCCCGGCTACATCACTGACCTAGTCTCAGAATACCAACCTAATCGTTCTCTTCGTTCTTCGCAAGACCTCCTGCTCTCTAGCCCTCTCATCACCTCCTCCCACGCTCGCTTACAGGACTTTTCCAGAGCCTCTCGAAGCCTATGGAACTCTTTACCCCAATCTGCCTGTTTATCTCCTACTCTATTGACGATCCCTGAAAACCCTCCTCTTCAAAGAAGCCTATCCTACCCAAACCTAACAACTGTATTTTCAGGGAGCTGCGGTGGCTCAATGCGATTGGCACTGCGCTGACAAGCCGTTCACCTCTGCAGCCAAGGGTTCGGATCCTGGTCTCGGCTGCATGTGAATTGAGTTTGGTGGTCTCAGCCCGGCTCCCAGTGGGTGTGCTATGCGAGGTAAGCCTGCGCTTAGTACGCCCACCCCCCTCCCACAAAACCACCACACTTACATGCACTCGAAATTGGGTTAATATGCATGCACTAGCCCACCGTTGGGCTTCAAAGCGGAGCAGGTAGGGCAGGCTGTGTGGGAAGACCCCCTCACACCCGCCATTGCCACTTGGGGGCATGGAGAAAGATGGTAGATTGCCTCTGGGGGAGGTCTGCCTACTCCCAACTCCTGCAGTCCGGCTCCTCTCTCAAATACACGCACAAAATACACTTAAAAAAAAACTGTATTTTCATGTTGTCCATCTGATCATCCCCCACAGCTACTACCCATTGTTCCACTTCTAGATTGTAAGCTCTAACAAGCAGGGCCCTCTGATTCCTTCTGTATGGAATTGTACTGGCTTCCCCGATGTTGTAAATCGCTGCGCAAACTGTTAGGGCTATATAAATTATGAAGAATAATAATAAAGTGAACCATAAAAGTACACTAACACCCACAAAAAAAGGAAAAAGGTGTACTAGGGTGAGTCAAATGGTCCCCTCTCCAAGTGGCGCAGGACTCCTGATCGGGGTAAGGCACACTCAGGTCCACCTAGCCAATGGGCTCGGCGGACCCCTCTCCTCATAATCAGCAGAAGCCAACCAATGAGTACTGGGTGGGAGGGTCTCCCGAAGGACAGGGGAGGAAGGAACCCCTGATGTCCATACATCCTTCCCCTAAACATCAGGGTAGGCCCGAAGATAAACACCCTACCATCATGAGTGAAAAGGGACACACAAATATTTAGCTTCCATAGTTTTACATTTTATTTTTTAGATAGAGTAGTGAGGAGTTAGAACCCCTGGCAGGTCTTTATTACTTTATTCGCCCCTGCTAGGGAGATTTACATGCTCTGTATGTCCTGGTGACCATTGTCATATATGGTGACCATACATGCTTCAATAAATGATCAATTTATTTTCCAGTCAATCTCTTGAATTCAGGAATTCTGACAGCTGCAGTTGGCAGGGGAGATTCCTCTATCCAGAACTATTTAGTGTGGACGGGTGAATCAATAGATTTCTCTTGTTCAGCCTCCTACTGCATCTTAATGTTTTGCATTCGGCAAGAGGGTAAAAAAAGCACTAGGACTTTATTGGATGATTGAGCGAAAGCATCCATTTTGGAACTTGTCCCTGTCCAGGTGATGGTGGTCACCAACAAAGAAAACAACGGGAATTTTCCTAAGAGGAGCACCCTTAGATATAAAATAATTATTTTCAGTAAAGTATGGAAGTCATAAAACATCAGTTTCAAATATATTAAAATAATTAAAATAAAATTGACCCAAAACCAACATAGTTTTCCTTTTTAATGTAAGAAATGTTGTATAAAAGCCCATTGCTGGCTCCCAGATCTCTTGGTTCTCACACCCCAATGCCTCTTCCCTAGTATGTGGTCTTCAGTGGCAGCCGGTGCCAGGAGACGGCGTGTCTGCTTTCTCCTAAATGAGGTCTCTTTCTACAGTCATTCCAGGGATTTGGTCTGGCATGGAAAACCTGTTCTCTGTATACATCCAGGGCATTGTTCCACAAGACTCACATGAGCTGCTGCTTTGGCCAAAGCTGTCAGGCTTGGGATTTGAAAACCTACAGAAGACAAATAACACAAGGACTGCCAAATAGGGGAGTTTCTATGATTGAACCAAGGTTAATAAATGGCAGGTGTTATCTGAGATACAATTCTAATGACAGGGTGCTAGCTATCTCTGGAATTCTGTCCTTAATCAAGGGTCACTTCGGCATTGAGTTTGAGTTTTTTGGTATTCTAGTGCCATCCGAAAAAAGCTGTAAACAAATGTGAAAAACAGACTAATTCTGGAGTTGAATGACTGTGATTTTGATTCAATTAAATTGCTTTACTTTATGTAAATTTAAAAAGATATACAGTGCCTTGAAAAAGTATTCATACTCCTTGAAATGTTCCACATTTTGTCATGATACAACCAACGTAAATGTATTTTATTGGGATTTTTTGTGATAGACCAACACAAAGTGGCACATAATTGTGAAGTGGGAGGAAAATGATAAATGGTTTTCCACATTTTTTACAAAAAAAATCTGAAAAATGTGGCGTGCATATGTATTCAGCCTCCTTTACTCTGATACAGCTAACTCGAATCTAGTGGAACCAATTGCCTTTAGAAGTCACCTAATTAGTAAATAGAGTCCACCTGTGTGTAATTTAGTCTCAGTATACATACAGTTGTTCTGTGAAGCTCTCAGGCCCCGTACACACGGCCGAGGTTCTCGGCAGAAACCAGCGAGAACCTCGCTGGGAGCTGCATTCCAGCGAGAACCTCGGCCGTGTGTACGCTCTCTGCTCGCCCCGCCCGTCGGGAAACCCGTTGAGCAAATAGAGAACAGGTTCTCTATTTGCTCGACGGCCCGTCGGGATGAATGGCTGGTTGCCATTCCCGACGGGCGGGTCGCAGATTCTGACCGCCGGCAGAGAACCTCGACAGACGGAACGATGTGTTCCGCCCGTCGAGATTCCCTGTCGTGTGTACGGGGCTTCAGAGATTTGTTAGAGAACTTTAGTGCCGGTTCACACAGGAGCGACCTGTCAGGCAACTTGCCAGCCTGACAAGTCGTGCTCCATTCAGTACAATGGAATCATTCTAATAGGAGCAACTCAAGATGCTCTGACTTAGAAAAGGGTTCCTGTACTACTTGGGAGTGACTTCGGAGAGGCTTGCATTGACTTCTATATAGTCGCTGAAGTGGTGCTATACGGGTGAGGCTTCAGAGTCGGACGACTTTGAAGCCACCCCAGTGTGACCCAGCAAACAGGCCAAGGAACACGCCAGACAGGTCAGGGATAAAGTTGTAGAGAAGTTTAAAGCAGGGTTAGGTTATAAAAAAATATCCCAAGCTTTGAACATCTCACTGTTCAATCCTTCATCCAAAAATGGAAAGAGTATGGCACAACTGCAAATCTACCAAGACATGACCATCCACCTAAACTGACAGACCAGACAAGGAGAGCATTAATCAGAGAAGCAGCCAAGAGGTCCATGGTAACCCTGAAGGAGCTGCAAAGATTCATAGCTCACGTGGGAGAACTATTAGTCGTGTACTCCACAAATCTAGCCTTTATGGAAGAGTGGCAAGGAGAAAGCCATTGTTCAAAGAAAGCCATAAGAAGTCCTGTTTGCAGTTTGCAAGAAGCCATGTGGGTGACACAGCAAACATGTGAAAGAAAGTGCTCTGATCAGATGAGACCAAAATTGAACTTTTTGGCTTAAAATCAACCTGCTATGTGTGGAGAAAAACTAACACTGCACATCACCCTGAACACACCATCTTCACTGTGAAACATGGTGGTGGCAGCATCATGTTGTAGAGATGCTTTTCTTCAGCAAGGATAGGGAAGCTGATCATACTTGATGGGAAGATGAATGAAGCCAAATACAGGGCAACCTTAGAAGAAAACCTGTGAAGCCTCGTACACAAACTCGGTTTTCTCAGCAAGAACCAGCAATAAAACTGCTGGCAGAGCTTTCTGCCAAGTAAACCGGGCGTGTGTACAAGGCTTTCAGGTTTCTCGTCGGGAAATCTGGTCAGAATCTCGACGATAAAAATAGAGATCCTGCTCTTGGTTTTCTCTTCGGGATTCTCGTCAGCCTGTTTCTCGACGAGCAACCAGAGAGCGTGTATACTTACCTGTCGCCGTGGAAACCCGTGTATGCTCGAAATGAGTTTGACGCATGTGCGGTAGCTTCCACGGCATAGGTAGGGTGAAGCAAGATGGCGGCAATGGCATTGAATGTGACGAGTGCATGCTCATTGTACACGATGACGTCACCGCGGTTCTTTTAACGGACTGTGTGTACACTCGGGCGGCGCGAGATTCTTGCCAAGAATCTAGTCAGGAAAAACAATGTTTTTTTCCTGACGAGATTCTGGCCCGTGTGTACGAGGCCTTAGAGTCTGAAAAAGACTTGAGATTGGGGTGGAGGTTCAGCTTCCAGCAGGACAACAACCCTAAACATACAGCCAGAGCTACAATGAAATGGTTTAGATCAAAGCATATTCTTGTGTTTGAATGGCCCAGTCTAAGTCCAGACCTAAATCCAATTAAGAATTTGTGGCAAGACTTGAAAATTGCTGTTCACAGACGCTCTCCATCCGATCTGACAGAGTTTGAGCTATTTTCCAAAGAAGAATGGACAAAAATGGCACTCTAGATGTGCAAAGCTGGTAGAGACATCCACCAAAAAGACTTGCAGCTGTAATTGCAGCGAAAGGTGGTTCTAAAAAGTATTGACTCACTGGGGCTGAATACAAATACATGCCACACTTTTCACATATTTATAAAAAAAAAAAAAAAAAAAAAAAACATTTATCATTTTCCTTCCACTTTGTGTTGGTCTATCACATGAAATCCCAATAAAATACATTTAAGATTTTGGTTGTAACACGAGAAAATGTGGAAAATTTGGAGAGGTATAAATACTTTTTCAAGGCACTGCATTGCTATCTCAGTGAATTATAATTTAAAGTTCAGGCCAAAATCATCCAAAGTTCATGACTGACTATCTATTCTAGCCCTTCACTTTGCACTTTGGACCCGTTTTTCCAAACAGCCTAAACATGTCATTTTCCAAAGGTCATTTTTCAAATTAAAAACATAAGGCAATTATTCTTCTTGTCCAATTAGAGAAGGAATGCCCCTAAATCCAAATTACTTTAGAAGAAGGACCTGCAAGAAAAAAACTCATCGACATCAGGGTGGACATACAGGTTACATAAATAACCACCCACCTCCCAGTTCCTATGATGGCCTCAAGGAAGGGACCAATATACTGGCTTCAAGGGCTCCTAGTATGTCTGAGACTCAAACATGAGATTATCTTTGCTGATAAATTCAGCCTGGTCAGGCACGTAATTAACCGAAAATCTTGTTACTAAGAAACAATTAAGTTACATCAATAAGGAAAAGCCAAAGCTAAGAGGACGTATAGATAAAATTCCATGACCTTATTAAGTGGAAAGCTTGAACCAGGAAGCATACTCAAAACTCTCCAGTATTATCTATGTGACTGGTCGTGCGAGATTGTCTCAGATAGATACATATCAAAAAAACAACAAACAAAAATTCCCACTTACCAGCCAGCCTGCAAAAAACCGAATTGACCCCGTCTAACAGTTCACGTTAAAAACAGCGGTTTAGTCACACACATTTGCAAATATATGCGTAAGCTGCAGAGGCTGTGTCACGGCACCCTTTTGTACTGCATCCTAACTCTAGAATTCTGTGAGTCTCCTTAATTGCAGTTTATACAGTATATAACAATAGATAGATTAAGGATAGCCTACTCCTCCTTAACCACACAGCCCTGGACCATTTGGCTGCCAGATGACCGGGCCACTTTTTGCGACTCGGCACTGCGTCGCTTTAACTGACAATTGCGTGGTCGTGCGACGTGACTCCCAAACAAAATTGGCGTCCTTTTTTCCCCCACAAATAGAGCTTTCTTTTGGTGGTATTTGATCACTTCTGTGGTTTTTATTTTTTGTGCTATAAACAAAAATAGAGCGACAATTTTGGAAAAAAAAGCAATATTTTTTACCTTTTGCTATAATAAATACCCACAAAATATATATATATATAAAAAATCTTTCTCAGTTTAAGCTGATACGTATTCTTCTACATATTTTTGGTAAAAAAAATCACAATAAGCATTTATTGATTGGTTTGCGCAAAAGTTATACCGTTTACAAAATAGGGGATAGTTTTATGGCATTTTTATTAATCTTTTTTTTTTTTTTTTACTAGTAATGTAGCATCGGACATTTTTTATGCTTTTTTGGGACCATTCACATTTATACAGCGGTCAGTGCTATAAAAACTGATTACTGTATAAATGTGACTGGCAGGGAAGGGGTTAACCCAGGGGTGCCCAACCTTTTGAAGAGCGAGGGCCACCTAAGAGACTTGGTAATCGGTCGCGGGTCACAATGAGCGGAGCAGGTGCATGGCAGCCCACTCTACTTTTTGCGGATCAGATTGGAGGTAGGCGTTTGTAAATGGATACAAGTCCATTTACATCTGCTACTCCTCAGGCCCTGTACACACGATCAGACCGGTCCGATGAGAATGGTCCGACGGACTGTTTTCATCAGGTCACCGCTGAAGTGATCTGATGGTCTGATGTGCGTACACACCATCTGTCCAAAATCCGATCGGACCAGAACGCGGTGACGTAGAACACAACGACGTGCTGAAAAAACAAAGTTCAATGCTTCCAAGCATGCGTCGACTTGATTCTGAGCATGCGCCGGTTTTTGATCCGATGCTTTTGCGTACTAACCATCGTTTTAGTCCGATGGTCAGGCGTCCATCGGACTGATTTTAAAGCAAGTTTTAAAACTTTGGTCCGATGGACAACGGTCCGATGGGCCGTACACACGATCAATTTGGTCCGATGAAACTGGCCTTAAGGCCAGTTTCATCGGACCGGTCTGATCGTGTGTACGCGGCCTTAGAGGTGAATATAGGGTCCAATTGGGCCTATGGCTCAGTGGAGGTAACCCTCAGGTGCACTGCTTTGCACCTGCGGATCACTTTGAAAGCAGCCCAGTAACCACTGCAGAACAGAGATGCCCATATATACACCGTGATTTTAGTATAGTATATGTGCAGGACACGTTTGGCAAGTGGTTAAAGGTACAGGGATGCACTGAACACCTTGCAATAGCACAATGGCAGCAAAGGTATCCAATGCACCCCTGCACCATATCACCAACAGTACAAACAAATAACCTTCCTATCATTCCCAGGGGATGGGAAGCATCGGGTCACGGAGCCTTTTTCTCTGGTCCCAGGGCCCTTTCCTCTGAGCTTGGCCCCTATACTCTCATTGATGGGATCTTTATTATGGTCTCGCAGCAGAACCCTTTCACATGTTCTGCTGTGGGCCCCCTTCCTGTCATCTTGGCCCCCACGGTGGCAGAACTTGTGACCTTTAGGACTCTAGTAGTTTCGCCACTGGTTGCCAGTATTGTCAAGGGGCATCACCATTTACCTATTTTGATCACCTCCTTATGTAGCTAAATTCAGCAAGAGAACTGTAGGAGGATGGAGTTTCAGGAGTCAGAAGACTCACTATAGTTCAAAAATTGTGAAACCTTTCTCCCGTTGGTCTTCAGAGTTAAACTGTGGTTGTTTTAGCAAAGATGACCTCGGGCTTACTCAAATACCATATTCTAGCATTAACTTATAGTAAAATCTAGTAACTGCATGATACAAGGGGTATGACTGGAACAAAAGGGACCCACCTAGGGCGGCGTTTAAGTACAACCCTGCCCTGGAGGTATCTGCTTTATGGATTTGAGGCCACCTTACAAGATGCGATCAGCCCATACATTCATAGTAATATATTGTGTTTGGAATCAGTGCATTGTGTGTATATTTTTCTGCATTAGATGAGCGCCAATGCTAAGTAGAGTGTGCTAGGTGCAGACTCCAAACACTCTTCTACCATTTGTCTTATGAGACAGGCTGTTGTTGAAAATTTGGAGACTGCATATGTACATCAGTGCTGAGAACAAACTTCAGTTAGTCAAAATCTGTAACTTATAAACCTCCTGCCCCACGCGTGCAGACCACCACCTGAGAACAGTAGGTTTGGCAGACATTGTAATATTTCAATATCTGTTATATGTACATTGTGTAGACTCATCATTGGCAACATAAACATTTCTTGGAACAATATCTGTATACATGTAGATATGTGAAAAAAGATTCTAACGCACAGCCTCACCCAGACCCTTCTTGTCTACAAAACCCCATAATGTATCTGTTCACTGGTAACCCAAACTTGCTGTTGTTGCATCTAGAACATTATAGCACCAAGATTAGCCGATTGAAGAAGAAATCAAGTGTGGATAAACATATTCCTAAAACTCACTTTACATTTTTGTTATATAAATTCCTATGCAAATTTTGACTTTTAGAAAGTCAGCTGTTACATAGGATTTCCGGGTATTTTGACATTTTATCAGCATTTGACAAGGGTTGGATTTTCATATTTGGAGCCTGCAAAAACAAAAGTTTTGGCTCCTCAAATAACTCCTCTTTGTTAGAACAACCTTTCTAAAACTGTAGCTTTCCCTGTTTTCCTGGTCCTGACCTGGCTTACGATATTAAGAAAATATCTGAAAAGGCTTATTTAGGGAAGAGACCCTTTTTTGCCACTCATACGTATAGGTACATGCTTACTGTGCCTAATGGTAGATCCAACCCTGCACAGGTCTATATTGGCATTATGTATAAATGATGCATTTGATGACTCCCTTCTATGTATTTCTATGTGACTTGGAATGTTCTCTGGAATTTACTTTTAGCAAAAGGTTTTGTCAAAGTACATGTTTGTGTTTTAATGCCCCGTACACACGGTCAGGATTTCCTACAGTGTGGGTTTTATTCATTATCAATGTAGTTGGCTTGCCCAGGCTGGGGAAAGGGTTAACGTCCAGGGACCTCAGTTCTTAGGCTTTTCTTTTTTGGACCAGCCTTCCACCACATGTGATTACATAATTAGGGGGAAGGTCCGATTCAGGGGGTCGGCGACTGCAGGAGCTGGAGAGTGAGGAGAGAACGAGGAGAGTACACACCGAGGACATGGAGCTCAGGCGATCAAGATCCAGCATGTAACCCCACAAGATTCTGGTGGACACTACCAGTTGTTGGAGATCACCAGTCATAGACTAATACCTGTTAAGGTATGCCTGGGCAGACACCTCTTAGTTAATTTATGTTCTGGACTATGTTATGTCTAGTTACAGTAAAGTTGCCAAACTGTCTCAAGCCTGGTCTGAAACCATTCAAAGGGATGCATAATAGTTTCTGGCATAAGAAAGAAGGGGGTCGGTAAATCATATGAAGCAAAGCCACTACGTAGGGGTTAACTTCACAAGACAAGTGGAGGAGGAACACAGTTGATATAAGTAATTAGTGCAAAGCACAAAGAAGCCAGTCATTAAGCATGGTACCAGACATGGCATAGGGTCTTCCGGTACCGAAGGGGTTGGTGATCTGGCTCCCTCCCTAGCAGGTGGTTCCCAAAAGCAACTGGGACAGAACCTGTGGTACAAAGACCCATAATCTAGCTGCATGGTATGGAAGAGCAAAATGAGTTAAGTAAGTGCATGCGTGAGATCCATGCTTGGTGCACGGCGGGACCTCATTTTGTCACTGGGACTGAGGTGATGGATGCCCACCAGTACCCATGCAAAGATTTCAGATGAAAGGTCTTTTCTGTATTGACTGTAAGTAAAGTCTGGAGTCCACATCTTTTTTCGTTTTGGGGTATTCTGTGCCCCAGTCCCTCTCTCTCTCTGAGTTTATTGTGTCTAATAAACTCTGTTAAAGCTTCCTAAAGTGGCAAGCGGACAGTTTATTCCACCCAACGAAGATCCCTTAGGTTTAAGATGCTAGCCCACTAAGCTGTCTAAGGTTCCCTAACCACCTTCCAGATGTAAGGCGGTGCTAACCTTGAAAAAACAAATGGCTATACGTGTACTTAAAATACCAATTTAGGGTGCAGTGAATATTTCACAGAGTTGGTTTCTTCTTTTGGCCAGATTCTTGAAGCATACTCTTCAGAAGCTTAATAGAGATAAAGCTGTCAGTTTACCTGACACTAATTTGTTATTTCAAGCTTGTGCCTAGCAGGTAGTAAAATGTTACAGAGCCTCTGGAAAGAAAACATGACTGGGGCAGGTGAGAGGGTGAAATGTCAATCTGCTGGATGACAGACAGTTCTGAAGTACCGATGCCCTGATAACTTTATAACCACACAATCAGGGTGATGGTTGGGGCTGTGGGATACATGTGGTCACCTGTAAACAATGCAGCATTGGAATCTATATGTAACTGACCCAAAAGCACACACCTACAATCTGCTGTCAGGAAATAGAATTGTAGGTAATATATTATCTAAAGTTACATTTTTTCTATTTATGGCTATTCTAATTTCTGTATTATAAGCTTTGTGTGTAATTTTATTAGCCCAAATTCCCATCTGTTACCTGCATTTTTTTGTATCTCTTAACAATGCAGGTATACAGTTAGGTCCATTTGTATTTGCACACAGGCACAATTTTAGATTTGTTTCCGGTATTTATCAAAGCATATATTAACCTCCCTGGCGGTATGATTCTTTCAGATTTTAGGTGCTGAAAGCGGTACCATTATTTGCAAGGAAATTTGGCGTTTTATACTGTAGGCCTGTAATTCTTAGGAATAACTCACTTAAATCTGACCAAACAAGAGTCTAATAGGCATCCCGGGTATGATTTTTTATTTTTTTTTATTAAAAATTATAATATAATAAATTATTATAAAAAATTATAACAAATAATAATATAATTATAGTAAAAATTATTCAATAGTGTAATCAAATCAAAATCACTGAAATTTGCTCAGTTGCAGAATTTTTGCTGTCATTATTTTTTTTTTTTATGACGCATTTCCCCACAAATCGCTATCGCTAAATTCTGCAAGTGATTCTGATTTATTATCGCAGTTTTTTAGCTGCTCTAAAACAATTTTTGCCATAAAGGGACACTTTTGGTTGCTATGGGCAATCTACAGTTTGCAGGGAGAAAGAACAGTTTTTATTATATAAAATGACATGTAGTGCACAGGGCAGACCACTAGGGACATGGGGGTGTGTGTATTTTTTACATACAGTACTGTAATCTATAAGATTACAGTATACTGTATGTATAGTGTTTGTTTACATTTTTGAATTTGGCGCCGTTCTCCGTCCCCGTGCGTCGTAACGTCGCAGGGAACGGAGATCGGCGGCGCGCAGGGACACTGTGTGAATCGAGCGAGGACCCGCTCGCTCACACAGCGCGGATGCATCGCTGGATCCACGGAGAAGGTAAGTAAACAGTCTCTGTGGATGCTGCGAGGCGAGCCCGAGTCTGACTCGGGGTTACCGATCGTAGCACAGAAATCTTACCCCGAGTCAGACTCGGGAACACCGCCAGGGAGGTTAAAGCTATAGTTATATAATGGATATGGGCTGAAAGTGCACACTCTCTGGTTTAATTTGAGGGTATGTACATCCAAATCGGAGTAAGGGCCCTTTCACATGTGCAGACCGTATGTCCGCATTTTCATCTATCCGTTTGCGGATGAAAATGGGACATACGATCGGGTTTGTCCGATGAAACTGGCCTTAAGCATCGGACCAAAAACCTACGCATGCTCAGAATCAAGTCGACGCATGCTTGGAAGCATTGAACTTCGTTTTTTCAGCACGTCGGTGTGTTCTACTTCACCGCGTTCTGACCTGATCAGATTATGGACTGATGGTGTGTACGCACATCAGACCATCAGCCCACTTTAGCGGGTTGGTCCGATCGTGTGTACATGGCCTAAGTGTTAATATGAGCAGTTCATTTCATAGTCACAATTCATTCTAAAAAGTCCTATGATATATAGTTTACAAAACCAGAAGGCAAAAGTAGACTCCTGTTTCTTGTAGTGGATCCTCTTTGAGATAAGTCAGAGGTGTGTATCAGAAAGAAAGAAAGGCCCGGAGGAAATAGGAACGAAATAAGCGCAGGGCAGACATGACAGGATGATAAGGGGAGCCAGGCGGTTAAGGGTTAACAGTCAAAAAATATGGTCAGTTAAGCTTGTTACCTGATTGGTTCAAAAGAGGGTGTGACGGGGAGGGTCCTGAAAGGTAGTTAGGGGGTTGAAGTGGGTTGTCCCGGCACATTTTGGGAGTAGGCTTGCAGAAGAAAGCATCCCTCCCACCCACCCTGCATTCGTAGATTTTTTCATTTGGTCATGTTGGTGTTGAATGGGTTGGCGGTTGGGGTCCTTGACGGAGGTCGCTTTATATTTATCGGTGGGGATCCATCTGAGGTATGGACTCTTCGGATGTACGTAGCAATGCGGTTGTTTTAAGATTGGTGGGGTGTCTGAGGTCAGCTGTTTTTTAGGCTCTGAGTCGGTGTTTGCGACTGGGGTCGCAGAGCAGCTAGCTGGTGCCTCAGGCATAGGAAAATGGGACAAGGTGGCACCGTCAGGGACCTCAAAAAACATCTTGAGTTATGTTTATGTTTTTATATGAGAAATGATGTTTAATAAAGGCCGTAGTCGGCCATTTTAACTCCACACTTGTGTCTGTGTTTTTCTCTTAGGTTAAGAAAAAAGGGGTGGAAAATGGGGGGTAGACAGGGACGGTAGTTGGTGGTCATGTGAGCTCTTATCTACCCTAGTCAAGAATTTGGCGGCAAGTGGTGGAAGAATGGCACATTGTGGCGGTTGATTGATCTAAAGAAAGATCTTGATGGCTTCAGTAGACTCAGACAGTTCATCTGTCATGTTTCACTAACTTGGAATGAGAAGAACTGAGCTTGATGGACTTGTCTGTTTTTTTTTTTTTACTTGATTCTCTATTTACTTTGTAGCATGTGTCTCCAGTTTATTGACATATTAATATTGTCTCTTTTCATGCTCACTGGAGCTAAAGAGCCCTTCATTCATTGAGTAAAACAAGGAAAATAGCAAACTTTCATAAAAGAAAGATAAGAGAAAGTCTTTGTGAGTTCCTCACAAAGTCATTGGGTGCATTATGGGTCACTATATCCTGTTATTTGGCTCTGCTTAAGGTACCCAAATAAACATGAATGAGCATTCATATGGTTGATTGGATTGGCTGGAAACTGTAGTTCAATAATTTCTTAAACAGTTTATGCCAATATCTACAGACATTATCAGATCAAAAGTTTGGGATTAGCATGTCCAGGAGGATTGATATAAGCGTTCAAGTGATGATAATTTGGCATTTTTTGTATAAATAATTTATATTTATAGTTATGAGCATATCTTCCAAAAATAAAAGTCTTATGCCGCGTACACACGACCGTTTTTCATGATGAGAAAAATGCCCTTTTTAAATTGGTCATTAAAAACGATCGCGTGTAGGCTCCAGAGCATTTTTCTCAACGAGAAAAATGGGCATTAAAAATGTAGAAATTGCTCTATTTTTTCTCGTTTTTCACGTCGTAGTTTTTCTCGTTGTGAAAAAGGTCATGTGTAGGCTTTAACGATGGGGGGAAAAAAAGTGCATGCTCAGAAGCAAATTATGAGAAGGAACATTTGCATAATCAGCCAAAAGGGTGGCGCTGTTTGAATGGAACTTCCCCTTTATAGTGCCGTCGTATGTGTTGTACACTTTGCTCAAGCATTTTTTTTCACGATCGTGTGTATGCAAGGCAGACTTGACAAGGATCACGTTGAGAAAAAATTCGTTTTTTTTCCATGACATGAAAAACGGTTGTGTGTACGCGGCATTACAGAAAGTTTTATTAGGTTTCATTGGGGTATGGAAATGTCTACAGACATTATCAGATTTAAGATTGGAATTACCATGGCCAAGAATATTGAGAGAAGAGTCAAGATTATCATTTTGTATTTTTTGTATTATTAAAATAGACAACTGTCTGGTATGAACATATCTTCCAAAAGAAAAGTCTTACAAATTTTCATTAGGTTTCATCTGGTACAAAAATGTCTACAGTCGTTATCAAAACAGAATTTGGGATTAGTGTGACAAAGAACATTGAGAGAAGATTCGAAAAACTACATTTTCATTAGGGATGGGCTTAAGCCCCATACACACGATTAGGCTTTTGCCCGGCCAAACTCACATCGTAATTCCGACGGAATTCCATCGAAGTAAAAGAGAACATGTTCTCTAGCTAAACTAGATGGAATTCCTCTGAATAACCGATGAAAAAACTCTGATGGGGCATACACGCGGTCGGAATTTCCAATGGAAAAAGTTTCCATCGGAAATTCCGATCGTGTGTACGGGCATTAGGTGTGCAGAAGAGCTCTGGGAAAAAGGAAAAAAAAAAAAGTTTCAACATTTTGAGATAGTATCTTAACATTCTGAGTCCAAGGGCCAGATTCAGAAAGATCAGCGGATCTTTCTGCTGGCGTAACGTATCCCCGATACGTTACGCCGCTGTATCTTTGGGCGCAAGTTCTGTATTCAGAAAGAACTTGCGCCCTTATTTACGGCTGCGTAACGTATGTGTTGCGGCGCAAGGCAGCGTAATTCAAATGGGGATGGTGTGGGCCTGATTCATGTAAATTAATCATGACCCCACGTAAATGACGTGAACGTAACATACGTCGAGCCCCATTCCCAAACGATTTACGCAAACGACGTAACCGACATACAATTCGACGCAGGGGTAACCTTACGCCGGAATAACGCTTACGCAAACGACGTAAACTACGACGGCCGGCCGCAACTACGTTTGGCGTAAATAGCTCATTTGAATAATTTACGCGTAAATGCCGTAAGCGCCACCTAGCGGCCAGCGTAAATATGCAACTAAGATACGACGGTGTAAGTGACTTACGCCGCTTGTATCTCAGTAGAAATCCGGCGTATCTTGTTTTCTGAATACAGAAAAAAGATACGCCGGCTATTCTTAATATTTACGCGGCGTATCTATAGATACGCCGACGTAAATACTTTCTGAATCCGGCCCCATGATTGTCTATATCGTGCGTTAGCATTTCAGAATTATGTGTTATTATCTCAGAATTCAGACATATTATCTAAGAGTGCTCTGAGATTTTACCTACAGTATTGCTTGGCCCTTTATTATTTGTCATTAAACACACTTTCAAAGAACTATCAGGTTTATTTAAATAAAGAGATTATTAATGTGAAATAATTCAGATTTTTGCACAATGATTGAGATAAAATCCTATGTTAAGTCCTACGTTTTTCTCATCTTGCAGAGTCCCGGTTGCGATGGTGTTCTTGGGTCTAATAGCACTTTGGACACCTGCGGCGTTTGTGGTGGAGACGGGTCAACATGCAAGTTTATCACGGGCACGTTTAAGGACACCAACGTACCAATTGGCTACCATAAAATCCTGGAGATTCCAAAAGGTGCCACTCAGATCAGCATCCGAGAACTGACTTGGAGTCCCAACTACTTGGGTAAGAACTTTGATTTTTTTTTATATGAGATAATGATTGGCCATAACTTGAAGAGTGTAGGAGTAAATAAGACAGAAATCACTGTTGTAAAAAATTGTATTGAGCATGACCATTGTATAACAGATGTACTATACTTCCCATACTGCCTGACCAACCCCTACTCCAACTCCCATACCATTTCCAATAAATAGAGCCATAGCAGCCTCTTTATTAACCAATAAATTTAAAGCGGAGGTTCACCCAAAAATCAACTTTCTGACATTAGATTCGGGACCCAATCGGTGGTATGGGTCCCGATGGTAGTACTCCAGCTAACGGGTGCACTGCGGTCAGTTGGGTGACTCCGAACCAGGCCTATTATTATATATAAAAGGTACCGCAGTGCAATTACTAAACAAGTGGTATGTGGAGTGCATGCAAAGACCAATGCGAAGATCAGATGTTTTTTATGGTTCGGTTCATTTAAAGCAGAGGTTCACCCAAAAATCAACTTTCTGACATTAGATCCAGCATACTGCTAACATCTGCAGTATGCTGTTTTTTTTTTTTTTTGTACTTAACGTTTTATGAGCCATTGTTATCCGGCTCCGAGCGGGGAATCCTGCAGGGAATGGGCGTTCCTAAGCCAAGAGGAGTTGATTGACGGGTTTTTGGAAGGGTAGACACGCCTTAGCAGCCCGTCAATCAACTCCTCTTGGCTTAGGAACGCCCATTCCACGCAGGATTCCCCGCTTGGAGCCGGATAACAAGTTGCACTGTGGTCCCTTTTATATATAATAATAGGCCTGGTTCGGAGTCACCCAACTGACCGCAGTGCACCCGTTAGCTGGAGTACCACCATCGGGACCCATACCATCGATTGGATCCCGAACTCTCCTTATGCAAGGTTTCTTCGTTCACCTGCAAAGACCAACACCCGCCAAGTGCCATGACATCTTGATGACACACCGATCTGTGGAAAAAGATAAATTGAAAAAAGAAAACAAACAGGGAGGGTGGGTGGGAAGCTTGTTCCTCCATGCTGCTCTGATGCTGGGGGGAGGGGCCAGCTCCTTTTTACTTCTGTCTCCTTTTTCCCCAAGGCTCCCCCCAATTGAGTAAGACCTTTCTACCTGTCTGTACCCTGTTAACCCTGTCATGCCCAGCCCTCTGCTATTTTTCCTTTTGTCCTTTTCGCCCCGGGCTTTCCTATATGTATGTAATATCAGAGAAGGATTCTACAAGATCCTAAAAAGATCCTATCAGTTAACATGGAAAAACCCATATTACTTACTAGACCTGGGGTCTCCAGCCTTTATCCGGCCCTTGGGGCAATATTGCTCCCAACCATGAGGCACTATTCCTCACAATGGCACCAACAATGGGGCCCTATTTCTTCCACTAACAGCAATGATGGAACACTATTCCTCCTCCTACTGCCCACCAACACTGAGGCCATGTTTATGCTCGCTGATGCTTGGCCCTGGGGCATGTTCTACCCCTATTGGTCAGAATCTGGCCCGCTCTGAAGTCTGAAAGACAGCAAACTGGCCCTTTGCTTGAAAAGTATGGAGACCCCTGTACAAGACCAATCCCTAAACTATGTGTTGTCTATTTTTTTTTTTTTTCAAAGTATTTTATTAGGTATTTGGAGTATATAGAAACAACATAGAACACATTGTGCAGAAAATCTTACAGAATATTTCACCTATCGAGGCATGACAATCTTAACAAGCTACAGGCAGTCATAAAGATGGTAAAGAAAGATTATTCCAACCCCTTCCGGGGAACAGTCATGCTATATATAAGAGCTAAACTGGTCAAGAAACCATGAACAGGAGGGAAAAGGGACAGGAGGTACTATAGTGTATAAGGTAGAGCATCGGACCAATGAGGGTTTACCGGTCAGCTGCCCACCCCTTAAGGAGACACACTGTGGGCGGGAGGGAGCCCTAGGTAGTAAGACAGGTGAGAGTGACTTGTGCGGTCCTGTAGTGAGCAAATACCATAGTGTTGTCTATTACCTTGTAGCTTATGGATCACTCAGACTAAACTTTGATTTCAGCTTTGAGAAATCGAGCTGGAAAGAGTATCGTTAATGGTAACTGGGCAGTAGATCCTCCAGGAAAATACGAAGCTGGCGGAACAGCATTTATCTACAACCAACCTAGCCGGGATGAGCAAGAAGGAGAATCATTCACAGCTCCGGGTCCCACTAGTGAAGCTCTTGATGTATATGTAAGTATGAATTCTTTGAAGACCATAATCTAATTATGCATTTTTTCAGTCCATGGCATATTTTTTGTACTATGTTCCCAAAGACAACCTTGTCTTACTATTTACAAGCCTAATTATTTCCCTGCCTTGCTTATAGTATAAACTTTACCAGTTGGATGGAGCTGAGCTTCAAAGTAAGCTGACAGACAACCCTCAAACTGCAATAAGTCTGCAGTGTCAGGTAGAGTCTTGCCTAATTGATGACAATGGAAAGATTTTAGAGCACACACCCTGTTCGTATATATTAATATCCCAGAAGGTAAAGACTGCTAAGCCATAATCTGGATCTTTTGATAGACAGCTGCTTCACTTGGTATTTATCTCTGGGGTTGAAGTCTTCTAACTCAAAAATGTATATACGTAGGTTGAGTCATTTGTAGGAGATGGATTTCACCATCCATATGTTTCTTTGTGCCAAGATGAAGGTTAGCTCATTCATGCTGAAAGAAGACCCTTTGCTGCTTCTGGGCTGAGTAGAAACAAGGAACTGCGCCCAATATCTACTGCAACAGATGTTTCTATTAATGATGTCATCCTGAAACTTTATTATATGTATGAACATTATAGGATGACAGCAATAGGATAAGATGCGAAATAACACATTCTGCCTAAATATACATTCTATCTTGTGTTTATCTACTACTTTCCTTGCAAAAAAAGATGTTTAAAGATGAATTCCAAGGAACTAGCAAAATACACAGCATACATTCATATGTAGGGGCTGTTTTTCTTGCCAAAGCATTCTCCATTTCACCACCTCTGGCTCCCCCCCTCCGCTCGCGCTCCTCGCTGTCACTTGTAAACACAGAAGCCTTCTGTGTTTATAACAGACATCTTTGCTCTTAGCGGCTCCTAGAATGCACATACAGCCAGGCACCATGGGGTCAGATCTCTATAATCTGACAGAACTATCTGCCTTCAAGGTAAAGCAGAACTGCCTACACATGGAGGTACTAGAGCGGGCAAGGTAGGAGAGATGTGAGCAGTGGCGGCTGGTGCTCAAAGTTTTTGGAAGGGCGCAAACAATTGAAAAAAAAAAAAACAACAGAAAAGACTATTGGGCCGCGTACACACGAGGAGACATATCCGATGAAAACGGTCCGACAGACCGTTTTCATCGGACTTGTCTCCTGGGATGTTTTGGTTTGATGTGTGTACACACGATCAAACCAAAATCCCCGCGGACAGACATCGCGGTGACGTGGCGGTGATGTTGACACCGCCACGTCACCAAACCAGGAAGTAAAATACTTCCACGCATGCGTCGAATCCATTCGACGCATGCAGGGTATTTCTTTTCGCTGGTTAGGCGTACCAACCAGCGGACATATCCGACAGACCGCTTTCCAGCAGACAAGTTTTAAAGCATGCTTTAAAACTTTTTTCTGCTGGAAACCTGTCTGCTAGCCCGTACACACGATCTGATATGTCCGCTGAAACTGGTCTGCAGACCAGTTTCAGCAGATATGTTTGATCGCGTGTACGCGGCCTTGCAGTCACTGTGCCCATCAAATGCAGCCACTGTGCCTTCAATTGTCATTGCCATGCCATGAATTGTCGCCACTGCGCCATGCCATAAATTGTCGCCACTGTGCCATGCCATCAATTGCCGCCACTGTGCCATCGTTTATCGCCACTGTGCCCATCAATTGTCACCACTGTGCTATGCCATCAAACGCAGCCACTGTGCCCATCAATTGTCACCACTGTGGCCATCAACTGTCGCCACTGTGGCCATCAACTGTTGCCACTGTGCCCATCAACTGTCGCAAATGTGCCCATCAACTGTCTCCACTGTGCCCTGTAAATTGCTGCCAGCTTGCCCCCCTGCCCGACACTTACCTTTCTAGGGTCAGCCATCCTCCTTCCACGGTCCCTCGATGTCTTCTCCCGCCCTCAAAGACGGTTCAGCCAATCAGGTTACCGGTAACCAGAACCGGTGAACCTGATTGGCTGAGACGCATGTCAGGTCTCGTACACACGATCGGACATATCCGATGAGAACGGTCCGCTGACCATTTCCATCGGATATGTCCGATCGGGAGTATGATCCGATGGCGTGTACACACCGGACGGCGCGGTGACGTGGCGGTGACGCGGCGGTGACGTTGACGCCGCCACGTCACCGCACCAGGAAGTTAAACACTTCCGCGCATGCGCCGAATCTATTCGGCGGCGGCGCGGCGGCGGTGGGGGACGACATGTCTGCTGGTAAGTGTACTAACCAGCAGACATGTCGGGCGGACAGATTCCCACCGGATAGATTTCAAAGCATGCTTTGAAATCTGTCGGGTGAAGAAATCTGTCCGCTAGCCCATACACACGAGCGGAGATGTCTGCTGAAACGGTCCATCGGACCGTTTTCAGCGGACATATCCCCTCGTGTGTACAAGGCCTCAGTGTTAGCCAGGGAACGCACCCCCTGTGTATCCCCTGGTTAACTATTTGGAAGCCGATTACAGCCTCAGGGTTGCAGGAAAGAAAATCACGCCATCTATGGCCAAATTAATTTACAAACCAGTTTAGTCACTAACCATACTTTGGTGGACTCTGTACCACCTCCTCCGACCTTCCATTGGTTTTTAGAGGGAGTCGCTCTCTTTGTTCAATTTTTTTCACCAGTATTACATTATGTGAGAGTACAAGGAGGACAGACTGACTTTCTTTCAAAGAAAGTCATAGATGAACTTCAGCCCACAAGCAAAGAAGGGCCGACATTTGGCCAGAAATTACGAACCCGAGCTTCTAGTAAAAAAAAAACAGCCTATTACACTGTAAATAATGTGGAACTTACATGTTGTTCCAGCATCTTAATAGCTTGTTGCGTCAACGTTTATTTTTCCATGGGTAGATATTGCAGTCATAAGTACACCTATCCTGGGGCTTTAGAAATTGATTTTTTTTGGAAGCCACAATATTTTTGGAGAACCCTTTCCATAAAAGACCCCTTGAAAGAAAAATATACACATTTCACTTAGGTTTATTTTTCTAGAATAATTACAGGGCTATTCAGTAATGGCATGCAGAAGGGGAATGAGGGAAGTGTAATGACCAAAAGGACCAATCATTGAAAAACAAATTGGAGTCTCTTAAATTAAAGAGAACTAAGGTAAGGAATGGAAGTACTAACATATTTTTCACATATATTCCTTGCACACGTAAAGAATATTGAGCCCACCAAAAAGTCTATTGTACATCCTTGCCAATATAATGGCCCTGGTGCAGGGCTGTCTTAATGAGAGGGCACTGCCCAGGGGCCCCAGCTGCATGGGGGGCCCCTGCACTTTCCCCAAAGCAGCTGGTCCTTGAGCCCACGCTGCTCCGAAACTGGGGGCCCCATAGTGGCACTGAGAGTGATAGATACACAGGGGAGGCAGTCTGCCTCCTACCTACTTGATGTCTGTTTACCTGCACTGTCATCATTGTAGGGGCCCCAGAGCATTACTTTGCCTAGGGGCCCATGATGCTATTAAGACGGCCCTGCCCTGGTACAGTCCAAAACAGAAGTATGTAGGAAAGCTTTAATGAGAAAACACATGGGCTGCCATTGCTGATCTTCTCCTGGAAAGGAAAAAAAAGAGACAGAGACAGGAAAAAAAATATTTATAGATGAATATTGAAAGGTTAACCACTTAAGGACCGCCTACTGAACATTTACGTCAGCAGAATGGCATGGTTGGGCACATCAACGTATATATACATTGGTTCTAGTACCCAGCCGTGGGTCACGGGCGCGTGCCCGCGGCGCGCGCCCGGGACCCGGTCCGAAGCTCCGGGACCGTGGGACTCGCGGACCCGATCGCCGCTGGAGTGCGGCGATTGGTCCCCGGAGCTGAAGAACGGGGAGAGCCATGTGTAAACACGGCTTCCCGTGCTTCACTGTGGCCACAGCATCGATCACGTCATTCCTGTTATAGGGGGACGTGATCGATGACGTCACACCTACAGCCACACCCCCCTACAGTTGTAAACACACACAGGGAACACACAATTCCTACAGCGCCCCCTTGTGGTTAACTCCAACTGTCATTTTCACAATAAACAATGCAATTTAAATGCATGTTTTGCTGTGAAAATCACAATTGTCCCAAAAATGTATTAAAATTGTCCGAAGTGTCCGCCATAATGTCGCAATCACGAAAAAAATCGCTGATCGCCGCTATTAGTAGTAAAAAAATTTTTTTTTATAAAAATGCAATAAAACTATCCCTTATTTTGTAAACGCTATAAATTTTGCGAAAACCAACCGATAAACGCTTATTGCAATTTTTTTTACCAAAAATAGGTAGAAGAATACGTATCGGCCTAAACTGAGGAAAAAAAATGTTTATATATATTTTTGGGGGATATTTATTATAGCAAAAAGTAAAAAATATTGCATTTTTTTCAAAATTGTCGCTCTATTTTTGTTTATAGCGCAAAAAATAAAAACCGCAGAGGTGATCAAATACCACCAAAAGAAAGCTCTATTTGTGGGGAAAAAAGGACGCCAATTTTCTTTGGGAGCCACGTCGCACAACCGCGCAATTGTCTGTTAAAGCGACGCAGTGCCGAATCGCAAAAAGGGGCAAGGTCCTTTACCTGCATTTTGGTCCGGGTCTTAAGTGGTTAACCCCCCTGCCGGTATCCCCGAGCGCGACTCGGGTTGGAGTTTTCATGTAAATATCGATATCCCCGAGTCGCGCTCGGGGTGAATGCAGAGCCTGCAGCGTGCGCTGGCTTACCTTGGATCCAGGCAGGGTATACTGTACTTACCTTGTCCCTGGATCCAGCGATGCATCCCCGCTGTGTGAGCGAGTGGCGTCCTCCATTCGACTCACACAGTGCCTGCGCGCCGCCGATCTCCGTTCCCTGCGACGTAACGGCGCACGGGGGCGGAGACCGGCGGCAAATTCAAAAAAGTAAACAAACACATTACATACAGAATACTGTAATGTTATAGATTACAATACTGTATGTAAAAAATACACACCCCCCCCCCCCGTCCCTAGTGGTCTGCCCAGTGCCCTGCATGTTCTTTTACATAATAAAAACATTTTTTTTCTCCCTGCAAACTGTAGATTGTCCATAGCAACCAAAAGTGTCCCTTTATGTCAAAAGTGATTTTAGAGCAGCTAGAAAACAGCGATAATAAATGATAATCACTTGCAGAATTGAGCGATAGCGATTTGTGGGGAAATTCGTCATAAAAAAATAAAAGTAATGACAGCGACAATTCTGCAACTGAGCAAATTTCAGTGATTTTGATTTGATTACATTAGTGAATAATTTTTATTATAATTACATTATTATTTGTTATAATTATTTATAGTTATTTATTATATTATAATTTTATGATTTTGTGTTTCAAACTTTATCATACCCGTGATGTCTACTAGACTCTGGTTTGGACAAATTTAAGTGAGTTATTCCTAAAAATTGCAGGCCTACAGTATAAAACGCAGAATTTCCATGCAAAATAATTGTACCGCTTTTGGTACGTAATTCCAGACAGAATCATACCGCCAGGGAGGTTAAAGTGGTTTTAAAAGCTGATGTTTTTTTGTATTCTCTGCATTAAAGGGGTTGTAAAGGAATTTTTATTTTTTATATAATTATTTAATAATAAGCTTAGTTTTCCTGCAGACATTCCTCTTTTCACTTCTCTCATTGTTCGTTTTTGCTCAGAAGTTTCTCTATTTCTTCTCTGTTCTTTTCACTTCCTGCTTGTCTGATTGTTACTCACCACCGTAAAGGGAGGCTTTACTGTGGTGGTCAGTGACGTGCTCGCCCCCTCCTGGAAACTACAACTGTGCGGAAGGACGCTCTCTGCGTGTTAGAGACTTCAAGGAGGTGTGAATTACTGGGCGTGATGCAATGCATACTGGGAAATGTAGTTCTTGCATGAACGAGCACCGCAAACCAGGAAGTGAATGAGAGAACAGAAACTAGAACGCCGGAGGTGATATAGATGAAGGAATTTAATAGGTATTTAAGCCGTGTAACTTCTACCTGAATCTGGCCCATAGCGTCTACAAATTAGGGGATAGATTTATGGCATTTTTATTAATATTTTTCTTTTTTACTAGTAATGGCGGCAATCTGTGATTTTTATCGCTACTGCGACATTATGATGGACACATCGGACACTTTTGACTATTTTGGGACCATTGTCATTCATACAGCAAGCAGGGAAGGGGTTACCCACTAGGGGGCGAGGAATGGGTTAAGTGTGTCCTAGGGAGTGATTCTAACTGGGGGGGGGCTGGACTGCGGGTGACACGACAGTGATCGCTGCTCCCGATGACAGGAAACAGTAGATCACTGTCCTGTGACTAGGCAGAACAGAGAAAAGCCTTCTTTACATCTCCCGGAGGCAAATTTAAAGCAAAGTACAGGTGCGCAGACATGCCATTCTGCCGACGTATATCTTAATAAATACACATTTTAGCTTTACCATTTCAAATATCGCTGTCCCAAAAGATTTCCACTCACATCCTGTCCTGGTGTATGTTGTCACTGGGACAGGAAGTAGGGGAAAGCATGCCTCAAGCTGGCCATGCGCTGTTTGAAAGCAATCATTTTCAAAACAGGAAATTGATTGTCTAATCAATGTTTATTTTTCAACCGTATGGGCAAGAAAATTGTTTAATACTTGAAAGAACGTACTGTTATGCCATGTAAAAGTTTGATGTGAGCTTTTTAAATCGGAAATTCCGACCGTGTGTAGGCTCCATTGGACATTTTCTGTCGGAAATTTCCGACAATAAAAATTTGAGAGCTGGTTCTCAAGTTCCGATCATCTGTATGCAATTCCGACGCACAAAAAACACCACACATGCTCGGAATCAAGTCGACGCATGCTCGGATTAATTGAACTTAATTTTTCTCGGCTCGTCGTAGTGTTGTACGTCACCGCGTTCTTGGCGGTCAGAATTTTGTGTGACCGTGTGTATGCAACACAAGTTTGAGCCACCATTCCGTCGGAAAAAAATCCACGGTTTTCTTGTCGGAGTTTCCAATCGTGTGTACCCGGCAGTAGGTGACAAGTGTCAGATGTTTGCATATTTGTATACCATATTTGCCGGCATATAAGGTGACTGGGGGTATAAGACGACCCCCTAATTTTCCAGCTAAAATTTTGGTTTTGGGGTATACTCGCCGTTTAAGACGACCCCCTTCCTACTAGTCTGTCTGGAAGCTGAGGGGTAGCCGGAACAACACGCTGACAGGAATCTCACTGTGCCACTGCCTACCTCACTGTGCTCACTGCCTACCTCACTGTGCTCACTGCCTACCTCACTGTGCTCACTGCCTACCTCACTGTGCTCACTGCCTACCTCACTGTGCTCACTGCCTACCTCACTGTGCTCACTGCCTACCTCACTGTGCTCACTGCCTACCTCACTGTGCTCACTGCATACTTTACTGTGATCACTGTCTACCTCACTGTGCTCACTGCCTACCTCACTGTCAGTATTGCATACCTCAATGTGATCACTGCCTGCCTCACTGTGCTCACTGCCTACCTCACTACCATTGCATACCTCACTTTGCTCACTGCCTACCTCACTGTACCATTGCATACCTCACTGTACCATTGCATACCTCACTGTGCTCACTGCCTACCTCACTGTGCTCACTGCCTACCTCACTGTGATCACTGCATACTTTACTGTGATCACTGTCTACCTCACTGTGCTCACTGCCTACCTCACTGTCAGTATTGCATACCTCAATGTGATCACTGCCTGCCTCACTGTGCTCACTGCCTACCTCACTACCATTGCATACCTCACTTTGCTCACTGCCTACCTCACTGTACCATTGCATACCTCACTGTACCATAGCATACCTCAACGATCCCATACCTTATCCCTGTATACAGAGTCAGTCAGACTGCGGGCGTCCATTATTCAAAAGCCGCGCCTCCTCCTCATGCTGTTCCGTGATAGGCGGAACACTCAGTTTCCTCGTCCGAGGATGAGGAGACATCTGTGATAGGCGGAACATTGAACAGAGGCTCTGCTGGGAAACCGAGTGTTCCGCCTATCACGGAACAAGATGAGGAGGAGGCAGGGCTTTTGAATAATTGACGCCCGCAGTCTAACTGAGACAGGGACCGGCGTATAAGACGACCCCCGAGTTTTGAGGCAAGTTTTTAAGTACAAAAGGTCGTCTTATATGCCGGAAAATATGGTACTACTGTAAAAGATCGAAAAAGAAACATTACGGGCCAGATTCAGATAGCCCGCTGTAACTTTGTGCGGGCGTAGCGTATCAGAAAGAAGTTGCGCCCAAAGTTACGGCGGCGTAGCGTAAATGGGCCGGCGTAAGAGCGCCTAATTTAAAATAGGCAGGTAGGGGCGTTATCCATGTAAATGAATCATGACCCCGCTCAATTGACGCTTTTTCCAAACTGCGCATGCCCCGGCCGTGAACGTATCCCAGTGCGCATGCTCCAAATCACGTCGCAAATAGTCATTGAAAACGACGTGAACGTAACTTACACCCAGCCCCATTCTGAATCGGCTTACGCAAACAACGTAAACGTACAATATGACGCTGTCCCGAGGTCCATACTTAACATTGGCTGCGCCTCATATAGCAGGGGTAACTTTACGCCGGACTTACGCTTACGCAAACGACGTAACATACGACCGGGCGCAAGTACGTTCGTGAATCGGCGTATCTAGCTCATTTGCATATTCAACGCGTAAATCTGCGGAACCGCCACCTAGCGGCCAGTGTAAATATGCAACGGTGTACCTTACGACGGCGTAAGAGACTTACGCCGCTCGTATCTTAGCTAAATTCCACCGTATCTTGTTTTCTGAATACAGAAAAAAGATACGCCGGCGCTTCTTAGAAGTTACGCGGCATATCTCTAGATACGCCAAAGTATCTTCTTTCTGAATCTGGCCCTGTAATTCTATACTTCAGTATGGCACTCAAACAACATTTTTATGTTTGAATGAAAAATCTTAGAATCAATAATGGCCACATCCCTAGGGGTTCATTTACTAAAGCTGGAGGGCGCAAAATCTGGTGCAGCTTGCTATAGAAACCAATCAGCTTGCAGGTTTCTTGTCAAAGCTTAAAGGGTCACTAAAGAAAAAAAAAATAATTGCTGAAATGACTGTTTACAGGGTATAGAGACATAAAAGTTAACAGATTCCTTTTCAAAATGATTAAAAATAGATACAAATTAATCATATAATGTGCCTGCAGGTTAGTTTCACTTTTGAACTGGCTTTATGTTTATGTGAAGTAGAAATAGAAACATAGAACAAAAACAAAAAAATCCAGGGCAGTGTTTTGTTTTTAAAAATAATCTGATTCTGGGAAGTTTTAGACACACAGTAATGGCAGCTTAGACCACCGTGAGAAAGCTCCCAGCACTGTGGTTATAAGGAAACAGACAAGCAGGAAGTGTGGAGATCAGAGCAGGATTACAGCAACTTCAAAGCAAAAACGAACAATAAGGACATGAAACCAGTACTGCAGTAAGGTAAAGGAAGCTATTTAGCTAAAAAAAAAAAATTCCTTTAGTGATCCTTTAATTGAACAAGCTGATTGGCTCGCACAACTGCACCAAATTTTGTACTCTCCAGATTAATAAATCAACCCCATAGAATGCTCTATTGAACAATCTTTCACAAGTAGTGTTCTAACAGCACCCTGACCCTAAACAAAAAAAATAATCTGGCTTAAATTGGGCTTCACATCCCAATAAAGCCTGAAGATATTGTCAGAGCCTTTGCTCCGTTTCCTTTGAGCTCAAGGCATTGTAGAATATTGAAAGACATTGACGCCAGGGTTGGGGCATATCTAGAGCCGCTGATTATATTGTAAATGAAATCTATTATATGTAATAAGTTTGTCATATCGCCACAACTTCCTATGATCCCCGCACAGGCCACTCAAAGTTTAACAAAACACATCATTTCCCCAAAGCCACGCACTGCGCTCAGCAATAGAGAGGAAACCGAGACTCTGTGATTGGATGATTGATGGTGATGTCACTTCAGGACAGGTTTTGTAATTAGCTGACTATCCTTCAGCCAAATCCTCTGCCCTGTTTTACTGACCCGTGTCCTAGTTGGTAGCGATTCAGCATCTAGCCGCTGGTGAATGTCATGATTCATATCCTTTCATTAAGCGAGGAGCCAACTGTGTGGAAAGTGCGATTTGTTACTTATAGGCAAGTGAATTCTTAAAAGAATTTAGTTTTTCTGAAAAAAGTGGATGACACGTCTGCACTCATAATAGGTAGTTAGAAAGGCTCGTCACAGCCAACGTTAAGAGACAAATTTAACCACTTAAGACCCGGACCATTATGCAGGTTAAGGACCTTGCCCCTTTTTGCGATTCAGCACTGCGTCGCTTTAACTGACAATTGCGCGGTCGTGCGACGTGGCTCCCAAACAAAATTGGCGTCCTTTTTTCCCCACAAACAGAGCTTTCTTTGATCGCCTCTGCGATTTTTTATTTTTTTTATGGGCTATAAACAAAAAAGAGCGTACATTTTGAAAAAAAGCAATATTTTTTACCTTTTGCTATAATAAATATCCCCCAAAAATATATAAAAACATTTTTTTCCTCAGTTTAGGCCGATACGTATTCTTCTACATATTTTTGGTAAAAAAAAAAAAAAAATAGTCTACAAAATAGGATATATTTTTTTATCGTGCCTGTGACATTATGGCGGACACATCGGACACTTTTGATGTTATTTTGGGACCATTGTCATTTATACAGAGATCAGAGCTATAAAAAAAATGCACTGATTACTGTGTAAATGACAATGGCGGGGAAAAGGGTTAACCACTAGGTACGTTTTTTTCCTGACGAGATTCTGGGCCGTGTGTACAGGGCTTTATTTTTATATACAGGTTAAAGGAAAAATACATTTTCTTAACCACTTAAAGTGGAGTTTCCATCCCAAAATGTTTCACTCAGCTGGAAATGCCTGTTGCTATGCGGTCCCACAAAATCGGCCTTTGGAATCACCAAGGATTCTGACATCATCTCCCTCCAGCTCCAATTTTGTTTGTTTGGGAGCCACGTCGCACGACCGCACAATTGTCAGTTAACCACTTAAGGTCCGCCTCCTGCACATTTACATCGGCAGAATGGCACGGCTGGGCACACGCACGTACAGGCACGTCTTGTGCTAGGTCCGAAGCTCCGGGACCGCAGGGCCCGATCGCCGATGGAGTCCCGTGATCGGTCCCCGGAGTTGAAGAAACTGTGTGTAAACACGGCTTCCCCGTTCTTCACTGTGACGGCGTCATCGATCGTGTGATCCCTTTTATAGGGCTACACAATCGATGACGCCACACCTACAGCCACACCCCCCTACAGTTAGTAACACAAATTAACTCACACATAACCCCTTAATAAAAATGCAATAAAACTATCCCCTATTTTGTAAACGCTATAAATTTTGCACAACCCAACCGATAAATGCTTATTTCAATTTTTACCAAGAATATGTAGAAGAATACGCATCGGCCTAAACTGAGGAAAACAAATATTTTTTTATATCTTTTTGGGGGATATTTGATTATAGCAAAAAGTAAAAAATTATTGATTTTTTTTCAAAATTGTCGCTCTATTTTTGTTTATAGCGCAAAAAATAAAAACCGCAGAGGTGATCAAATACCACCAAAAAGAAAGCTCTATTTGTGGGAAAAAAGAACGGCAATTTTGTTTGGGAGCCACGTCGCACAATTGTCTGTTAAAGCGAAGCAGTGCCGAAACGCAAAACCTGGCCGGGTCCTTTAGCTGCCTAAAGGTCCAAGTCTTAAGTGGTTAAAGCGACGCAGTGCCGAATCTCTAAAAGTGGCCAGTCATTGACCAGGGCTGAAGTGGTTAACCACTTGCTTACTGGGCACATATATCCCCTTCCTGCTCCCATCAGGAGCCGTGACATACACAAGTTAGGGGGGGGGAGCATTGACACATCAGGAGCTGTGACATACACAAGTAGGGGGGAGAAGTGACACATCAGGAGCCGTGACATACACAAGTAGGAGGAGCATTGACACATCAGGAGCCGTGACATACACAAGTGGGAGGAGCATTGACACATCAGGAGCCCTGACATACACAAGTGGGAGGAGCATTGACACATCAGGAGCCGTGACATACACAAGTGAGGGGAGAAGTGACACATCAGGAGCCGTGACATACACAAGTGGGGGGAGCATTGACACATCAGGAGCCGTGACATACAGAAGTGAGGGGAGAAGTGACACATCAGGAGCCGTGACATACACAAGTGGGGGGAGAAGTGACACATCAGGGGCCGTGACATACACAAGTGGGGGGAGAAGTGACACATCAGGAGCCGTGACATACACAAGTGGGGGGAGAAGTGACACATCAGGAGCCGTGACATACACAAGTGGGAGGAGCA